>JADRCH010000073.1:1939526-2175766 GCA_019843965.1 Rhynchomys soricoides | reverse complement strand
TCTCTCTCTCTCTCTCTCTCTCTCTCTCTCTCTCTCTCTCTCTCTCTCTCTCTCGCTGGTCCACACCCATTCTGAAACTCTCTTTGGCAAGCATCCCATGACTCAGTCATCTCCAAAATCTTAGGGACTTTGAACCAATCCAGACTTCATTTTCAAGGCTTCACTTTCACAGCTTCAGGAAATGATGTTTCTGGCCCTCCATGTAGGAAAAGTCTTGACACATGCCTCCCTTAGCAGCTTTCTTCAGCTGCAGAAGGGTATTCTATGACCCCTGTCTTGTATCCTTTACTCTAACTAAAGCCAGAACCATGTGGCTGAAGCTGCCAAATTCTGCTGATTTCAGGGGTTGGAATTTGGCTCCTTTGTATAATTACATTTGTACCAGCTTCCTGTCATGGTTTTTTTCACTGTTTAATCTGTTCTTTAATTCTTTTCCACAAATTGGGAGCTCTGCTGTGTGGAATCTTGCCCTGAGCTCCACACTCCCATTATTCCATTTGACATAAGGTTTTCTTTAAACATGTAACTCTTCGAGCACTGGACCTCTCTCCATTACACTTCCTAGTCTAAAATTTTTCCTCAAACTGTATGTTTTGTTTTGTTTTATTTTATTATTTTATATTTTTTGTCTTGCTCAGCTTGCTCTTCATTATAGAATGGCATAAGACTAATCACTAATAATCACATGACAGAGTCAATACTAGACTGTATTGAAATCTCCTCTGTCAAGACCATTAGTCCAAAACTTTTAATTTAGCCTGGAGCAGATTTTTTTTTGACTAGGGCAGAGAACAACCACATCCTGCACCAAAAATATCACAAGAAAAGTTCCTACCCTGCTTATTGATTTTCTTCTCCTCTGAAGCCTCTTTTCCTGGGCAATCATAACCTACATTGCTCTCAGCACCACTATACTCCATGTTCCCATTGTAGTATGACCCATTAAACTCTACTTAACATCTTCAAGTTATTTCTTTATCCAAAGTTTCAAGGTCCGCATTCTTCTACAAGGAGCAGATTCAGGACTGCTCACTGTACTAACTTCTGCCTTATTCACTGTTCTGTCTCTGTGAAGAGATACTATAAATATGACAACTCTTTAAAGGAAAGCATTTAATTGGGGCTTCCTTACAGTTTCAGAGGTTTGGTCCATTGTCATAGTGGGATATCATGGCTATACATAGACAGACATGGTACTAGAAAAGTAGCTGAGAGTTCTATAGCTGGATCCAACAGACAGCAGGAAAAGAGAGTAACACTGGGCCTGGCTTGAGCATTTGAAATCTCAAAGCCAACCACCACTGAAACTCTTCCTTCAACAAGGCCATACCTACCACAAACAAAGCCACACATTGTTGGATTAGCAATAACATTTTTTGTCAATAATTTTTTTATTTACTTTGTACTCTGATCTCAGAACCCCCTTCTCTCCTCCCAGTACTTCCCTTACAAATCCCTCCCCCCACTCTTCCCCTCAAAGAAGGTGGAGTTCCTCTTGGGTACCATCCTATCATGGAACAGCTAGTTCCAGCAGAAATAAGCACTTCCTCTCCTGCTGAGGCCCAACCAGGTAGTCTAGGTAGGGGAAGTGGATTCCATGGCAGGCAACAAAGTCAGAGACAGTCCTTGTTCCAATTGTTAGGGGACCACATGAAGACTAAGCTGCACATCTGCTACAAATCTGTAGGGTCCAACTGTTGAATACTCTTTGGTTGGTAGTTCGTTCTTTATGAGCCTCCATGTGCCCAAGTTAGTTGGCTCTGTAGATTTTCCTGTGGTGTCTTTGACCCCTCAGGCTTGCTCAATTCCTTTTTTTAATTAAATAATTATTTTATCTATTTACATCCCAATGTTGCCCTCCTTCCCAGTCCCCCTCACAGTCTTCTTGGCTCCATCCCCTTCTGAAAGGTTGCTGCAACCCCTTGGGTGTCTCCCCACCCTGGAGCATCAAATCTTTACAGAATTAGGCACATTCTCTCCCACAGAGGCCACATCAGCCCTCTGCTACATATGTGCCAGGGGTCTAGGACCAGCCTGTGTATGCCCTTTGCTCAGTGGCTCAGTCTTTTGGTGCTCCCAGGGGTTTAGGTAGGTAGATACTGTTGGTCTTCTTATAGGGTTACCATCCCTTCAGTTCCTTCAGTTCCTTCAATTCCTTCAGTCCTTCCCCTAACTCTTCCATAGGGAACCCTGACCTGCATCCAATGTTTGGCTGTCTCATTGTATATTTGGCTCAGTCAGCTGTTGGTAGAGCCTCTCAAAGGACAGTCATGCTAGGATCTTGTCTTCAAGTATAACATTCCATCAGTAATAGTGTCAAGGACTGGTGCTAGTCCATGGGACAGATCCCAAGTTGTGCTGGTATCTGGTCAGTCATCGCTTTAGTCTCTGTTCCATTTTTGTTCCTGAATTTCTTACGATTCTGAGTTTCTTTCCTTTTTTATTCTTTTTGTTTGTTTTATTTTTTAATCTTATTTAATCTTTTTACTTTCTTTTTATCATAAATTATTAATTTTTATAATAAAATTTAATTGTTAGAAAGTTTTAGAGAAATGTTCCATAAAACAGTACAAATCAATACGGTACTTCTAACGAACAGTTTACCAATAAATACCAAGTTATAAATTGTGCATAAAATTTTATCTAGTAAACTTATTTCTAGGAATTTATGTTGACAAAAATATGTATGTACTGTGGGATATCTATCACAGTATTATTTATAATGGTGAATTATGAGAAACATGTCAATATTAAATACAGAAATAATAAATTATGAAATTTCTTGTAGACATTTCTATAATCATTAAAATGCCATTTATTTTTTAGGCTAAAACTTTAGAAGCCAATACTATAATCATCCTATACATTCACATTATGAATGTGCCTCTCTTGCCTCCTCTCTTGCCGCCTCTTGCTCTCTTGGTCTCTTGCTCCCTCTTGCTCTCCCTCTCTCCTCATTCCCTACCCCCTCTCACCACATGGTCATGGCCAGCCTCTACTTCTCTACTTCTCTATTCTTTCCCTCTCTCTGCCTTTCTCTGCCTCTAGTACCCTCTTAACTCCCCTCCCAATGCCCTGAATAAACTCTATTCTACACTACACTGTGCTGTGGCTGGTCCCTCAGTGGGAGGTGATGCCCCTCAGCATGGGCCCACTGAGGCACCCACTTCCCCCACACCTCCACATCCCCATAGAACATATTCTTATATCTCTTTATCTTTCAATAAACATATCATTTCTGCCATGACTCAGATCTAGAAACTCTGTAGGTTTGCATTCCACCTCAACCACCATGAGAAATCCATGCTTGCTAGCTCAGAAGAACCGGTAAGCTCCCATTCCCACTGGTCAGCATGACCATCCATTGTCCCAGGGGAGATATTTTGAGCTCTGAGCTATCCCTGTGCTTCCCTGACCCTTGTTTTAGGACTGGTTCCCTTGGGTGAGACATTCCTCTTTCCTTTTGAGACAGTTTATTTCTCAAGGCTGAGAGTTCTAAGCCAGGCCTGGACAACTGCTCTCTCAGGAGCACCTCCTCTGAGCATTAGTCCCCAGCCCCATTGTGTCTCACCTTGGGTCAGTCTGCTATAGACCTGTAGCTCAGACTCTCCCCCCACCCCAATTGGCAGCCTGCTGCAACTACTAGTTCAGCTGGTTACCCTGAGAAGCAGGTCTGTCCATGCCCCCTGCCGGGACCCTACTTACTGCCCTTCCCCCTCTGCTCCTTAGCTCTGCTCTCAGTTCTGAGAGGGAAAGGTAGGTCTGGCCCCACCCCTTGTGTCCTGCCTGGAAGTTCCCTCCCTTGACTTGCTTTCCAAAGTGTGTGAACTTCTGCTGCCCCAGCCAAAGCTGCCACTGGGCCCTGCCTGCTTGTCCACTACTGTAGTTGCTTTTAGATGTCCTACTCTATCTCTGCCTGGGATTCATAAAGTAAAAATTAACAGTGCTGCAGGACACAAGAATAGTGTGCTCACATTGCTGGGAACACACCAGAGCTTCCTTTTCCTCTCCCACCATGGCTCCAGCTGCTAGTAGGAAGTCCCGCCCACAACAGGCCACCTGACCTGCGGTGCCTCTCGCTCAGCCGCCACTGGCCGATAACACAGTTCTGCCCTGACCCATTGGCCCTTTGCCCCAGCCAGTCCCTCACTCCGCAGTTTAGCCATTCCCACTGCTTGCCTGCCAGTGTGGTTCGATCTCAAGACACTGCTGCCAAATTTCTTATTCTGGTCCAAACCATATATTTCTTGGCTAATACAAAAATGTACTTTCCTCTACCTACACAACCTGTCAAAGTTACTTAAGATTCTCATTCCTATCTTGATAGATTTTTACTACTGCTATTAAATTCTATTCAGTTATAACTAATCTATATCACTTTCAGTTCTGTCATAAGTTTGAAAATTATTAAGTTTATGACAGATTTCCTAAAATCTTTAACAGTTGTCCCAAAATGATAGATGATCTCAGAAGATGTTGACACAGCTACAGGATACTGCCTAGATTGTGATATGACAATCACTGAAAATGCAGTGGACAAAACCAGATACCCTGAGTCAAGTGTCAAGTGACTTTGCTAAACCAATGTAAACCATTTCTCATATCCTGTGTATCCATTTCATAAAGGAAAAGCCCTGCATCTTCTACTCTTGGAAGCCAGACTGACTCTGCCCCAAGTTGCCATGGAGACCACAGAGACCAGGGAACTGTTGACTAGTAAACTCTGTCACTTTTAATAATATATATGCTAGTTTTTTGTTTATTTCTCAGACTTCTGACTGCATTGACAACTAAGGCAACAGCTATAAAAAGCTTTCACAGATGTAATCTGTTATCTCCTTACCTAAACTCAGTTTCCATTAGTTAAATATTTCATATTTCCTCTTCTTGCTATGCCACTGTCCTAATAGTGTCTAAGTCCCTATAAATTTGCCTAACTCTAATAAAACATTCCACTATATGATCCAACTTTTCAATCACAAATTCTGCTCCAGAAAAGGCTCATCTTAAAGACTGTTCATGTTGTTAACTCACATTGTTATCTCTTTTGTAAGCCCACTCAAATCTACCTCTCATGGACTAAATAGACTCCAGATAACTACATCTGCCCAAAGTTCCCACTCACTACCTATTCCAAAGGGTGGGATTTCTCTGTGTTTCAAATGTACATCTTAAGAAAAAATTTTCTTTCTTCCAAACATATTTAATCTATTTCTCTACCTAAAATAATGAGTTTCGACATCTTGTCAAGTCCAGGTAATTACTACACCTAAGGCAGCTCCAGAGAAGCAACCTTCAGATGCTCCAATCTTCTCTCAGACACAGATGCTTCTACTAGACCTGTTCCTTCTGACCTATCCTCAGATGGCTCCACAGACCCTGGACAGAAAGGAAACAGCCAACTATCCTACTACTAGACAAAAATCCCCCATACCCATCCTTCTAGGTTCCCCACAGACAGGTCACCCCCAATGTCATAATGAAGCAGTCAGATAATACAGCGTCCCTATTCCTGCTTTTCCATTGCCTCTTTCTAATTTTTCGTTATAATTAAACCAAAACAGAAGCGTGTTAGCATTCTGTTTAAACTCCACCCCACAGATACCTGGCAAAAGCCAGGTAGGCCTGACCCACTTGACCCCTACTCTCTCTCTTGCCTCCTCTCTTTGTCTCTTGCTCCCCCTCTCTCCCCCCCTCCTCCCCCCCCCCCCCTCTACATATTCATGGCTGTCCTCTACTTCTCTACTCTCTCCCCCTCTCTGCCTTTCTCTGCTTTGCTACTTTCTTAATTCCCCTCCCAATGCCCTGAATAAACTCTATTCTATACTATACCATGTTGTAGCTGGTCCCTCACCGGGAGGGGATGCCCCTCAACATGGGGCTGCAAAGGCACCCCCTTCCCCCACACCTCACCACACACACATAGAACATATACTTATATCTCTTTATCTTTTTATAAACAGTTCAATCATCATCATCATCATTATCATCCTTATTATACTGCCTGTGATTTTTAGATCGTAGATTTTCAGAATTGGGAGTTCATCTTGGTAGATTTTTCCTTTGACCAGTATGAAGTGTCCTTCCTTATCTTTATTGATAACTTTTGGTTGAAAGTTGATTTTATTCGATATTAGAATGGCTACTCCAGCTTGTTTCTTGGGACCATTTGCTTGGAAAATTGCTTGCCAACCTTTTACTCTGAGGTAGTGTCTGTCTTTGTCACTGAGGTGCATTTCCTGTATGCAATAAAATACTGGGTCTGGTTTATTGTCCAGTCTGTTAGCTATGTCTTTTTATTGGGGAATTGAGTTCGTTGATGTTAAGAGATATTAAAGAAAAGTGATTGTGACTTCCTGTTACTTTTGTTGTTAGAGATAGTACTATGTTTGTGTGGCTATCTTCTTTTGTGTTTGTTGAAACATTACTTTCTTGCTTTTTCTAAGGTGTAGTTCCCTTCCTTGTGTTGGAGTTTTCCATCTCTTATCCTTTGTAGGGTTGGATTTGCTGAAAGATATTGTGTAAAATTGGTTTTGTCATGGAATATCTTGCTTTCTCCATTTATGATAATGGAGAGTTTTGCTGGGTATAGTAGCCTGGGCTGGCATTTGTGTTCTCTTATGGTCTGTATGAGATCTGTCCAGGATCTTCTAGCTTTCATAGACTCTGGTGAGAAGCATGGTGTAATTCTGATAGGTCTGCCTTTATATGTTACTTGTCCTTTTTCCCTTACTGCTTTTAATATTCTTTCTTTGTTTAGTGCATTTGGTGTTTTAATTATTATGTGACAGGAGGAATTTCTTTTCTGATCAAGTCTATTTGAAGTTTTGGAGGCTTCCTGTATGTTCATGGGCATCTCTTTCTTTAGGTTAAGAAAGTTTTCTTCTATAATTTTGTTGAAGATATTTACTGGCCCTTTAAGTGGGCAATCTTCACACTCTTCTATACCTATTATCTTTAGGTTTGGTCTTCTCATTGTATCTTGGATATTCTGGACGTTTTGGGTTAGGAGCTTTTTCCTTTTTGAATTTTCTTTGATGGTTGTGTCAATGTTTTCTATGGTATCTTCTGCACCTGAGATTCTCTCTTCTATCTTTTGTATTCTATTGGTGATGCTTGCATTTCTGACTCCTGATCTCTATCCTAGGTTTTCTAACTCCCAGGTTGTCTCCTTTTGTGATTTCTTTATTGTTTCTATTTCCATTTTTAGATCCTGGATGGTTTTGTTCATTTCCTTTGTCTGTTTGATTATGTTTTTCTGTAATTCTTTAAGGATTTTTGTGTTTCCTCTGTAAGGGTTTCTACCTGTTTACCTGTGGTCTCCTGTATTTCTTTAAAGGAGTTATTTATGTCCTTCTAAAAGTCCTCTATCATCATCATGAGAAGTGATTTATATCCGAATCTTGTTTTTCCAGTGTGATGGTGTATCCAGGACTTGCTTTGGTGGGAGAATTGGTTTCTGATGATGACAGGTAACCTTGGTTTCTGTTGCTTATGTTCTTATGCCTGCCTCCTGCCATCTGGTTATCTCTAGTGCTACCTGCCCTCCCTATATCTGACTGGAGCCTGTCCTTCCTGTGATCCTAGTTGTGTCACAACTCCTCAGAGACCAGCTGTCTCTGAGATCCTGTGATTCATGGATCCTGTGATCCTGAGATCCTGAGTATTCAAGATCTCCTGGGACCCTGACATACTGATGGGACCAAGCTTCTGGGATCTTGGGATCCTGGGTTCTTGTGATCCTGGGTGTATTAGACTACCTGGGAATGGAGCTTCCTCTGGGTGTTGTGGGACTGACTGAGGAGTTTCCACCCCAGGTCTGCTCAGGGCACTGGCACAGGCTGGAAGAAACCTGTGCCACTGATCAGATGGGATTACTGGGTCCTAGGATCCCATTGGTCCTAGTTACTTCTGTTTTTGGGACAGATGTTGTGCCCTACTCACCTCTGATCCTATGATCTTGAGCATGTTGTAATCTTATATTTTTTACACTCCAGATTTTACCCCTCTTCCAGTCCACATTCCATACCTCCTCCTCCACCCTGTCTCCATTAGGACATCTCCACCACCCCATCCCTTACCCCACCAGATCTACCCCACTCCCTGGGGCCTCCAGTCTCGTTAGGATTAGGTGCTTCTTCTCTGATCCCAAAACTGGCAGTCCTCTGCTGTTTACATGTTGGGGGCCTTATATTCGCTGCTGTATGCTGCCTGGTTAGTGGTCCAATGTCTGACAGAACTCAGGGGTCCATGTTGGTTGAGACTGCTGGTCCTCCTACAAGGTCACCCTAGTCCTCAGATTCTTCCAGCTTTTCCCTAAGTCAACCACATAGGTCAGCAGCTTCTGTCCCATGGTTAGGTATAGATATCTGCATCTTACTCTTTCAGCTGCTTGTTGGGTGTTTCGTAAGGCAGTCATGATAGGCCCATTTCTGTGAGCACTCTATAGCCTCAGTAATAGATAGTGTCAGGCATAAGGGCCTCCCCTTGAGCTGGATCCCACTTTGGGACTGTTGCTGGAACTTCTTTTCCTCAGGCTCTTCTCCATTTCTATTTCTGCAGTTCTTTCAGATAGGAACAATTCTGGGTCAGAGTTTTTTTATTGTGGGATGGCATTTCCATTTGTCACTTGATGCCTTGCCTTTCTGCTAGAGGTGGGTTCTACAAGTTCCCTCTCCCAACTGTAAGATATTTTATCTAAGGCCTCACCCTTTGAGTCCTGAGAGTCTCACACCTCCGAGGTCTCTGGTCTATTCTGGAGCCCCCCTCCTTCTATCTCCTGAAGTTGCCTGTTTCCCTTCTTTAGGGTCGATTATATAAACTATCATATCATCAGCAAATAGTGTGTAATTGTGGCTTCATAGAATAAATTATATAGTGTTCCTTTTGTGGGACTTTTAAAGTTATTTAGATCTTGGGGATGAATAAGAAAGTAAGGGTAGAGGCTTAATGGTGATGTATTTATGTGTTAAGTTGACAAGGGGTCAATTGTACTGGCTAGTTTTGTGTGTCAACTTGACACAAGCTGGAGTTATCACCGAGAAAGGAGCTTCAGTTGAGAAAATGCCTCTATGAGATCCAGGTGTAAGGTATTTTCTCAATTAGTGATCAAGGGTGGAGGGCCCCTTGTGAGTGGTACCATCTGTGGGCTGGTAGTCTTGGGTCCTATAAGAAAGCAGGCTGAGCAAGTCAGGAGAAGCAAGCCAGTAAGCAGCATTCCTTCATGGCCTCTGCATCAGCTCTTGCTTCTTGACCTGCTTGAGTTCCATTCCTGACTTCCTTTCGTGATGACCAGCAATTGGAAGCATAAGCTGAATAAACCCTTACCTCCCCAACTTGCTTCTGGGTCATGATGTTTGTGCAGGAATAGAAACCCTGACTAAGACACCACTTTTCCCCACATCTACTCATCTAGATTTTCCAGTTTTGTTGAGCATAGGCTTTTTTAGTAGGATGTGATGATTTTTTGAATTTCTTCTGTTATGTCTCCCTTTTCCTTTCTGATTTTATTAATCTGGATACTGCCTCTGGGTCCTTTATTTAGTTTGGCTAGAGATTTATCTATAGTGTTGAGTCTATCAATGAACCAACTTTTGGTTTGTTGATTCTTTGTATCATTCTCATTGTTTCTATTTGGATGATTTCTGCCCTGAGTTTGACTATTTCCTGCATTCTACTCCTCCTGGGTATGTTTGCTTCCTTTTGTTCTAGAGCTCTCAGGTGTGCTGTTAAGTTTCAAGTGTAAGACCTCTCCAGTTTCCTTGGTTTTACATATCCAAGGTTGCCTCCATTTGTGATTTCTTTAATTTTTTCTACTTCCACTTTTAGGTCTTGGACTGCTTTATTCAATTCCTTCACCTGTTTGATTGTGTTGTCCTGTATTTCTTTAAGGGATTTATTTGTCTCATCGTTAAGGGCTTCTACCTGTTTACCTGAGTTTTCCAATATTTCTTTCAGTGAGTTACTTATATTCTCCTTAAAGGACTCTATTATCTTCATAAGATAGAATTTTAGGCCAGCTTCCTGATTTTCAGGTGTGTTGGTGTATTCTGGGCTTGCTGTGGTGGGAGAACTGGGTTCTGATGATGCCCATATATATTGGCTTCTGTTGCGTATGGTCTTACACTTGCCTATTGCCACCTGGTTATCCCTGGTGTTTGCTAATTTGGGTGTGTCTGTCTGGAGCTTGCCTCTTTTGTGCCTGGTTTGCTTCAGGTCTCCTGGTAGGGTGTGGCCCTGGCTGTAGCAGACCTCTTTTGGAATCTTCCAACTGTGGGGTCTTCCCAGGGGCAGAGAAGCTACTGATCTGTTGCCCTTGCTACAGCAGATCTCCTGGGAGGCCTTCAGACTTTTGAGTCTTTAGAGGAGCAGTTAAGCTGTTGTCCTGTGTATAGCTGCTCTCTCCAGGGTGGGGAGGTTTGGTGTCTATGGACTGTGGCTTCTGTGTACAGCAGAACTTGGGAGGCTTTCAGTCTGTTGGGTCAGTTGCCCTGCATGCTGCAGAGCCCCTGGTATGTCTTCAGACTGTGGTATTGGTTGCTCAGTTGCCTTGTGTGCATAGGAACTCCTGGAATGCCTTCGGTGTCTTATGCAGAGCAGACAAGCTGGTAGTCTGCCCTGGCAGAAGGCGCCAGCCAGAAGGGGAGTGGAATTCGGGGGCGGGGATTTTGAGGGATGATGGGTCCTGAGTCCATTGGGCTCCCAGCCACAGATATGGGACTTTGGGAGCATCTGTACCAGTTGCCCTGTGTGCAGCGGATCTCCTGGGATGCCTTCAGGCTGTGGTATCTTCAGAGGAGCAGACTAGCTGTCAGTATGCCCAGGCAGAATACACAGACTGGAAGGGCCCCAAATTTCTTTTAGACAGGAGAAATTTTGGTAGAAAACTTTTGGAGGTGGCATGGTGTCCCTCCAATGGAGGTCCTGTCTAACTACTGAAGGAGGTCTCTTCAGGTTCGATCTCCTCATTGTTTAGCATTTAATTAAGGTCTCATCCTTCATTCCAGGTCTCTGGGACTTTCGAGAGGTTTCTCCCACCTCCACCTCTGGGAAGCTGCATATTTCCATTCATCTTCCTGGCCCTCTGGACCTCTCTCCTGTCTCTCTAATTATGTGATTCCCTCCCCCTTTTCCATTCCCCCTCTTCTCTCATACTGAGATCCCTCCCTCCCTCTGCCTCCCATGATTACTTTGTTCCCACTTTGAAGTGAGATTTAAGCCTCCTCATTTAGATCTTCCTTCTTGTTTAATTTCTTAGGGTCTGGGGTGTGTATATCATGGGTGTTCTGTACTTTTTGGCTAACATCCACTTCTCAGTGTGTATATGCGATTCAAGTTCTTTTAAGTATGTGTTACCTCACTCAGGATACTTTCTAGTTCCATCCATTTGCCTGGAAAATCCATGATGTCCTTGCTTTTAATAACTGAATAGTTTTCCATTGTGTGCCCCATTTTTAAAGTGGATTATTTCGTTTATTGGAGTCTAACTTCTTGAAATCTTTATTTATTTTAGATATTAGCCCTCTATCGGATATAGAACTAGTGCAGATCTTTTCCTAATCTATAGGCTGCCATTTTGTCTTATTGGCAGAGTCCTTTGACAGTTTCAAGAAGTTCTATTTATCAATTTTGATCATAGAGGCTAAGCATCATCACATAGAGGTCATGTGATTTTTTTCCTTGAGTTTGCTTACATTGTGGATTATGTTGATGAATTGTCCTATACTGTACCATCCCTGCATCTTTTTGATAGAGTCTACTGGTTTGTGGTGAATAGTGTTTTTGACATATTCTTGGATTCAGTTTTTGAGAATTTTATTGGGTATCTTTGCTTCTACTAATGTTCATAGGTGAAGTGGTCTGAAGTTCTCTTTCTTTGTTGGGTCTTTGTATGGTTTTGGTATCAGGGTAACTATCGTTTCATAGAATGAATTAGGCAGTGTTCCCTTTCTTTCTGTTTTGTGGAGTAGTTTGAGGAGTTTGGTCTTAGCTCTTCTTTGAAGGTCTGGTAGATTCTGCACTAAAACTTTTGGTTCCTGGGATCTCTTTGGGAAGATTTTAATGACTGCTTCTATTTCCTTAGGGGTTATGAGAGGGTTATGAGACTGGTTAAATAGTTTAGCTGAACTTGATTTAACTTTGGTACATGGTAGCTGTCTAGAAAATCATCCATTTCATCTAAATTTTTCAGTTTTGAGAAGTAAAGCCATTTGTAGTAAGATATGATAATTTTTAAAATTTCCTCAGCTTCTGTTGTTACATCACTCTTTTCTGATTTTAAAATTTGGATTCTCTCTCCCCCCCCCTCTCTCTCCCTTTTAGTTAGTTTGGCTAAGTGTTTATCTTGTTGATTTTCTCAAAGAACCAGCTCTTGGTTTTGATGGTTCTTTATATTGTTCTTTTTTTTTTTTTTCTAACTGATTAATTTTAGAACTGAGTTTCACTATTTCCCTCCATCTACTTCTCTTGGATGTAGTAGCATTTTTTTTTTTGTTGTTCTAGACCTTGCAGGTGCACTGCTAAGTTGCTAGTTTAAGACCTCTAATTTTCATTGGATTTTACAAAGTCTTTAATTTTTTTCTTTATTTCTTCCCTGAACCAGAGATCATTGAGCAGAGAGTTGTTCAATTTCCATGAGTATGTGGGCTTTCTCTTATTTATATTGTGGTTGAAGTCCAGCCTTAGTCCATGATGATATGATAAAATGAAAGGGGTTAATTCAATCTTCTTATATCTGTTAAGGCTTGTTTTGTGTCCAATTATATGGTCAGTTTTGGAGAAGGTCCTGCAAGGTTCTGAGAAGAACAGGGGTATGAAATGTTCTGTAGATATCTTTGAAATCCATTTAGTTTATAATTTCTGTTAGTTTAATTGTGTTTGTTTTTACTTTCTGATTTGATGACCTACCTGTTCATTGGTGACAGTGGGGCATTAAAGTCTCCTACTTTTATTGTATGAAATTCGAGGTGTGTTTGAGCATTAGTAAAGTTTATTTTACAAATGTAGATGCACTTGCATTAGGGGACTAGATATTCAGAATTGAGACTTCATCTTGGTGGATTTGTCCTTTTATGAATATGAAGTGTCCTTCCCCATCTTCTTTGAATACTTTTGGTTGAAAGTCTATTTTATTGGATATTAGAATGTCTACTCCAGCTTGTTTATTTGAGATTATTTGCTTGGAAATTATCATTGTTACTAAGGTGTGTGTCTTGTATGCAGCAGAATGATGGATCCTGTTTATGTATCCAGTATATTAGCAAATGGTAATGGAACCCATTGATGTTAAGAGATATTAATGACAAATGAGTATTAGTTCCAGTTATTTTTTGTTGGAGTTGGTACTATGTGTATATAATTGTCTTCTTTGGGGCTGTTTATTTATTTTGTTTTGTTTGGTTTGTTGATTTTTGGTGTGTGTGTGTGTGTGTATGTGTGTGATGATTAATTTCTTGTGTTTGCTTAGGTGTAGCTCCCCTGTGTGTGTTGCAGTTTTCCTTCTAGTTTCCTCTATAGGACTGGATTAGTAGAAAGATATTGCCTAAATTTGGTTTTGCCATGGAATACCTTGGCTTCTCCATTTATGGTGATTAAGAGTTTTTCTGAGTATAGAAGTCTGGGATGGCATTTGTGGTCTCTTAGGGTCTGCAGGACATCAGTCCAGGAACTTCTGACTTTTAGAGTTTCTGTTGAGAAATAAGGTGTAATTCTGATAGGTCTGCCTTTATATGTTACTTGGCCTTTTTACCTTATACCTTTTAATATTTTTTCTTTATTTAGTACATTTAGTGCTTTGATTATTATGTGGTGGGTGGATTTTTTCTTGTCCAATTTGTTTGGTGTTCTGTGAGATTCTTGTTTGTTTATGGCTATCTCTTTCTTTAGATTAGGGTAGTTTTCTACACTTTTGTTGAAGATGTTTTCTAGTCTTTGAACTGGGAACCCTCACCTTCTTCTATTCCTGTTATTCTTAGATTTGGTCTTTTCATTTTGGGCCAAATTTCCTGGATGTTTTTGCTAGGAACTTTTTTACACTTTGTGTTTTCTTTGGCTGATGCATTATTATCTTCTATAGTACCTTCTACATCTGAGATTCTCTCTTCCATCTTTTGTATTCTGTTGCTGATGCTTGCATCAGCAATCATTTTTTCCTGTTCTGTTTCTTAGGCTTTTCATCTCCAAGGTTGCCTCAATTTGTGATTTGTTTATTGTTTCTATTTCCATTTTCTGTTTTAGACCATTTAGTTCATTTCTTTTACCTGTTTGATTGTACTTTCCTGTATTTCGTTATGGGATTTATTTGTTTCCACTTTTAATACTTCTACATGTTCAACTGCTTTTTGGTATTTCTTTAAGGGAATTATTTATATCCTCTTAAAAGCCCTCTATCATCTTCATGAGATGAGATTTAATTTCAGAATCTAGCTCTTCAGGTGTGTTAGGGTATCCAGGGTTTGCTCTAGTAGGACAGCTAGCCAGCTTCTAATAGTGTGCTAACTTTCATTGCCATTTGTTAATTATGTTCTTATGCTTGCATTTTGCCATCTTCTTGTTTCTTGTGTTAAATGACCTGAGTTTCCTTGGTCAGAGCAGGCCTTCTGGGAGGCAGGCAGTATTGTGTGTCTAGTTGGAGCAGGCCTCCCATGCCCCTGGTTAGAGTAAGTCTCCTATTTCCCTAGTTACAACAGACTTCCTGGGAAACTGGCAGGTCTATGAAGTGGCAGAGCAGGCATTCCAGTCGGCCACAAGTGCAGATGGAGGTGCAGACTGAAGGGTAGATACAGCTCAGGCAGGCTGGGACAAACCCTATGTCTGCTGGGCTCTGTGGTATCGCAACTGACGTAAGTATTGGGTAGGTGTTTCACTTATATCCCTGGCTAGGAAAGTCTTCCTCAGAGAAAGGCAGGGCCTTTGGAGTGGGGGTTATTTATAGGTTTTATAGTTTTTTAGTTATTTATAGTTTTATAGTTATTTATAGTTTTAGACAAGACTTTCCTATAGTTTTTCTACCATCAATACTAGTGATGTGACACTGCTATACTTCACTTAAAGTGGTGGCTTTCTTGCTTTCGAGTTCTTATTTTATTTTATATTTCTTTTGTAGTAAAAAAAAAAAAAAAGAAAAAAATCTGGAATGGGGGTTCTTTCCTGCCTTTCACCATTTATGTTCCCATAAGAAAGACATATACACACAGCCTTTGTATTTTATAATATGTCTTATCTTATGTAGCACAATAGCTAAGATACTACCTAACCTCCATGTTATTAGAATCTACTTTTTTAAATTGATAACTATGAGTTACTACTTAATATTTTTTATGTCCCATCTTGGTTGCTCTTGACCCAGTTGAGTAGCCCTCTGGGTCATATTCTCTTGGCCCTTAGCATCTGGTGGCTGTCCTTCCCCCTCCTGTACATTCTTTTACTTCCATGGCAGCTCCCTTTCTCCCCTTGAATGTTCTTACCCTTCCATGGTCATTTCTTTCCCCTCTCTCCCTTCCTGCTCCTGATATCATGGGCAAAACACCTAAACTCCACCAATGTCTCTTCTCACTAGTTGCCATTGTATGGTAGTTGTAGAGTCTCAACAGAGTGTGACCAGCTAGTCAATCAATGCCTTGTCCTATTACTTTAAACTCCTTGATTATCTCTATACTGCTCAAGCAACTGTCTTTGGAATTACTGGCTATATGACTTTGAGTTCAGATCTTTTTTCATTTTGCCAACAATTTGTTTCTTCTTGCTATTAAGTATAAGACTCTCAGAAATTGGGTTTTTAAGACAAAATTAGGTTAGATTTAATATAAAGCATGTTTGAAATTGAATATGCATCATTTGCCTTTTAATTCATGGAATCCTCCCCCAAAACAGCAAAACATAATAACTTCTTCTAGCTGCTTCCCATGAGAGTGACCAAATAATTTCATGGACCACATTTACAGATATATTTATATTGCTTAATTTTTGGTTGGGGGTGCTGGTGTGGATAACAAATAAATTAGTCAAAAGAAAAGGTTTATAAACAAATTTATAAAATATTTTCAAATAAATTAATGTGTAAGCATACATACTCATGCATGCACACATACATACACACACACACACGCACACACACACACACACACACACACACACACACACAGACTTTTATCATTTGAACATTCCATGCCCTGTTTTAAAGTGGTGTACTATATCAATATAAGGGAAGTATGGTGACTAGATAAAAGACTCAGAAGTTCAGAGTGCATAGTACTCTTGAAAAACACTTGAGTTTGGATTTCTGAATCCATATCAAGCAGTTCTCAACCAATAGTAACACAGGCTCCAGGAGATCTGACACCTCTACAGGCACCAGAGGTGTCATGCACAAACCCATACATATAAATACATGTGCATGCATGTGGAACTTTTGGGGGTTCTTGTCACATAATGCTCTGTGAAGAAATTTTTCTTTTAATTTCTGTGCGTATGAATGTGTATGCCTCTGTATTTGTTTGTGTTCCTTTAGCTTTATCTTTGGCTCCTTTTTCCTTGTCTGTTTTGTCCTGTTCTGTTTTTTTTTTTTTAATTGATTATTATTATTACTATTATTATTACTATTGTTATCACTATTGTAGATACATATTTGTATCCTATGTGTGTGTGTGTGTATGAGAAATACAAACAGGTAGACAGAGACACAGAGTGAGAGAGAGAGAGAGAGAGAGAGAGAGAGAGAGGGAGAGAGAAGAGTGAATTTGGGTAGGTGGGGAAGTTAAGAGGAGCTATGGAAGGAGAAACATAATTAGGATATATTTTTAAAATATCTATTTTCAGTAAAAAAAAAAACTTTAAAAGGGGAAAGTTAATTTATAATTGCAGATGTCTCAAATGCATATTATAAAACTGAAGCACTATTAGAGTACTCACAAACAATTGGACAAATTTAATAAATTAATCCTGGAAGTTACCATCATTTTACCCCATGAGAAATACTGTTTGTCAGCTTCCACATGGAAAAATTGTGTTTAATTTTCTCACTGCATTTGTAGGAATGTTTTATTGAATAAACACTTGTTCTTGTGTCTTCTGAAACAGACGCTTCCTGTAGATGATCAGATCATTTAGTGTTTTAACTGTCTCGTAACATCACTACTGGAAGTTTCCACATGTACAGCAGTATGGCTTGGCCTCTGCTAGAGTCATTATATGTTGCTCCTCAGAAATAGGTATTGTCCCAATACCCCACAGACCAAGCTTCATCAACTTGTAAAAGGAAAGTTATCACCTGAAATCTGTGCTTTTATGTTCTCCACCACTCTATTTTCTTATCTCCACAAGCATCATTCAGCTTCTCTGAAAGTCATTACTTCTCTGTACTTCACCAGCACTGAGGGTATCCTGGTAAGTGCTTGGGGCTTTATTAACTCCATGCCCACTGATGAATTCTAGTCTCTGTCTAGTCTTCTATTTTAAGAGGTAGATCTGGAAATATACTACCTCCTTATAAACCCCTATGTTGTTATATGGATATGTGGTCTGGGCAAGATGCTTACCCACTTTCAAGTTCAGGTAATTGTTTGGAAAGTGGTAATTTTTTTTCTTATGTGTAAGCAAGATGCTCAATGTGGACTTCTTGTAAAATTCCTGATATTTCCTCTTAGGTAACTCTTAGAACTCTAACTCATGTTAGCCACAATACAATTTGTTAATTATTTTCTGTTTTCAGGCTCCTGCTGGGGCTCTACAGGGGCATAATTTTCAAAATCTGTCACTCAGTAGGTCATCAGAATGGCCTTCTGTTTATTGTGCTTCTTGAAAGTACCTCTCACTTCATCAAAGATGACAGGAAGATAGGAGCCTGGATAGAATAATGTGGTGAAGATGAATCTGGAACAGCCAAGTCTGCCTGTCCCACTGACTTCATGTCAGCCATGAACTCTCCATAGAGAAAGACATATCCTTCCCACTGCAGTTTCTACCTTAATTTTCTAAATTTTAATTATCTGTGTATTAAGAGTCTGAATTTATGTATTTCAAGTCAAAATCTTTTACTTTCCTTTAGCAGATATTGATATTTTGATGAATTTTATTCCCTTACTAATTTCATTTCTGGGTCCTTCCAGTTTGCCCACATGCCCAGAGTGGAGCCTCTGCCCTGGATCCCCACCCACTGAGCCTACAACTCAATTGCAGCCTGAAACGCCAGGTGTTCTGAAATCCAGGATCACAGGTGAGAGCCCAAACCCTATACCAATAACAGGGGTAACTAGGACCTCTGGGACATGGGACAAAGGTACCCTACCCAGTCAGAGACCCATGCTCCTACTGGTTTGCCCCTATGCCCAGAGTGGAGCCTCTGCTCTGATTTCCCACCCATTTAGCCCAAACCAAGATGCAACATGACCCCCAATAGTTTTGAAAAATCCATGATCACAGGATCAGAGGATCACAGGATCACAGGATGGACAGGCAACAGTCAGAGACAGAGAAGTCAGTTAACACCAGAGATAATGAGATAGTGAGAAGTAAGTGCAAGAACATAAGCAACAGAAACCAATACTACTTGGCAACATCAGAACCCAGTTTTCCAATCACTGCAAGTCCTGGATGCCCCAACACACCTGAAAAGCAAGATTCAGATCTAAAATCCCATCTCTTGAAGATGACAGAAGACTTTAAGAAGGACAAAAATAAATTCCTTAAAGAAATAGAGTAGAATACAGGGTAACAAGGATAAGCTCTTAAAGAAGAAACACATAAATCTTTTAAACAAATACAGGAAAATAAAAAAATCAAAAAGGAGAATGAATTGAACATGACCATCAAGGATCTAAAAATAGAGATAGAAACATTAAAGAAAACACAGAGGGAGACCACACTGGAGATGGAAAACCTATGAAAGAGAGCAGGAGTCACAGATGCAAGCATCACCAACAAAATACAAGAGAGAATCCCAGGCATGGAAGATACCATAGGAGACATTGATATAACAGTCAAAGAAAATACAAAACCAAAAAACTCCTAGCTCAAAACATTCAAAAAATCCAGGACACAATGAAAAGACTGAACCTAACAATAGCAGGTATAGAAAGGAGTGAAGATTCCCAACTCAATTTCCCAGCAAACATCTTCAACAAAATTATAGAAGAAAACTTCCTTAACCTAAAGAAAGAGATGGCCATAAACATATAAGAAGCCTACAGAACTCCAAACAAATGGGATCAGAAAAGAAACTCCTCCCATCACATACTAATTAAAAGACCAAATTCACAGAAGAAAGAATATTTAAAGCAGTAAGGGAAAAAGGACAAGTAACACATAAAGACAGACCTATCAGAATTATATCAGACTTCTCAACAGAGACACTAAAAGCCAGAAGGTCTTGGGCAGATGTCATCCAGACCCTAAGAAAACAAAAATGCCAGCCCAAGCTACTATACCCAACAAAATTCTGAATTACCATAGATGGAGAAACCAAAGTGTTCCAATAAAAAAAACAAATTTAAGCAATATCTGTACACTAATTCATCCTAACACATGATTGCAAGAAAAGTCCAACACACGGAGGGAAACTATACCCAACAAAAAACAAGAAATTAATCTTCTCACAAAAAGTCCAAGAGATCAAAAGTGATAAATAATCCACATGGTATTGTTCCAAAGACTATCAGGTAGATCAATGGTTCTAATAGAACCACACACCTATGGTCACTTGATCTTTGACAAAGAAACTAAAACCATCCAGTAGAAACAAGACAGCATCTTCAACAAATGGTGCTGGTTCAACTGGCAGTCAGTATTTAGAAGAATGCAAATTAATCCATTCCTATCTTCTGGTACAAAGTTCAAGTGCAAGTTGATGAAGAACCTCCACATAAAATGAGATATGTTAAATCTAATAGATCAGAGAGTGGGGAAGAGCCATGAATACATGGGCACAAGAGAAAATTTTCTATACAGAACACCAAATTGGCTTATGCTCTAAGATCAACAATTGACAAATGAGACCTCATAAAATTGAAAAACTTCTGTATGGCAAAGGACACTGTCAATAGGACAACACAGCAACCCACAGAGTAGTAAAAAACAGTCTTTACCAACCCTACATCCTATAAAGGGATAATATCCAAAATATACAAAGAAATTGACTAAATAGCCCTATTTACAAATGGGATTCAGAGCTAAATAGAAAATTCTCAACTTAGGAATCTCATATGGCTGAGAAACACATAAAGAAATGTTCAACATCCTTAGTCATCAGGGAATGCAAATCAAACCAACCCTGAGATTCCACCTCACACCAATCAGAAAGGTACTGGAGGAGCAGAGGGGAGATTGCTATCCCATAGGAAGAACAGTGTTGGCTGACCAAACTACCCAGAGCTCCCGGGAACTAGACCACCAACCAAGGAGTGTACAGGGAGGGATCCATGGCTCCAGATACATATGTAGCAGAGGATGGCCTTGTCTGACATCAATAGGAGGGCAGGCCCTTGGTTCTGTGGAGGTTTGATGCCCCTGCGTAGGGGGATGCTGGAGCGCTGGGGCAAAAGAGAGTGTGTGGGTAGGGGACCACCCTCATAGAGGCAAAGAGGAGAAGGTAGAGGAGATGTGAGATGGAGGGGAATGTTGGAGGGGTAACCAGGAAGTGGGAGATCATTTGAGATGTAAACTAATGGAATGGTTAATAAAAATACATAAATAATAATTTTATTTACTAGATTTTTCATTTTCTTTGAGAAAATAACATTTAAATTCAATTTATCTAAGGGCAATAATTTGTGTATTATAGAGTACAGATAAAGTAAGGACTAATTTAGTAAATACATTTTTAGAAAAGGGATTTATATTATTTAACTTTAGAATAACTACTTTTGAATGCTTTAATATACTCTGAAGTAAGCCAGCTCTAGGATATATAATGCTGTCTTTTAACACTTTTTAACCATAATATTACAAAACCAGTCTCACATGATTTTGGTTTTTTTTTTTTTTTTTGCTTTAAAGAAAGCAAGCCATTGGCTGGTTGATATGCCTAGCAGGCCCCTCCTTTTCTGAAGAGAAGCAGAGGATTGGAGGGGGGAGAGGGGGAAAGAAATGGACTTGGAGAAGACGGAAAGAAACCAGTCAGGATGCAAAAGTAAGTAAATAAGTAAGTAAATAAATAAGTAAATAAATAAATATTAGGGACTCCCAGCAGGCATAACGATACATTTATAATCACAACACTGAGGAGGCTGAGGCTGAAGCAAGAAGATCACAAGTTTGAAGACAGATTCCTCTTCAACCTTGTTTCTCTTGCATTCAGAAATATATGAGTGTTTCAAAGTTCTCAAATGTAAAGGAGTATGATTGTAATATACAAGGGGATAGGTTACAAAAATCAGTACTGCTAATATCTGCCCTGTGGCCAGAGTGCCTGACACATCAAATAAGTGTGAATAAAAATGACTCTAAAATAAAAGCACTATAACTTAACATTCTGTTAAAAAGCATTGACAATATATTAAACATCATGTGTAATCCAAAAAGATGATAACATGCTTGTGCACACGCACCTTATTTCTTATACTGAACTCAAGAATCTACAAATTTTGTTACTCACTATCTACCCTGAAACAAATCTTCAACTGTTATCAATGGACAACTCTACTCAATAACTATTACCTAAGCAGTATTTTCTAATGGGATTAAAAAATAAACACTTAAGTTTGTTTCATTAATCTAACAAATATTTGCTGAATGGCCCAATACCTGCTAAGAACTGTGTCCCAGACACAGTCAGGTAAAAGGTAAAAGTATGTTCCTGATGACTTGGATTTAACACCCAGAAACCACATAAAGGTAGAAAGAGTGAGTTGACTCCTGACTCCCCAGTGTTGTCCTCTCACGTCCACAGGGGAACCTTGGCTGTTTGACCATTCACACTACATCACACACACACACACACACACACACCGCTCCCACACCATCACCATCACATCTTTCTCTCTTTCTCTCCCTCCCTCTCTCTCATACACACACACTAAATAAAGAGATAGATAAATAAAATAATTCTACCCTATTCTGATATAGATGGCAATTGTGATGTAATCATTTTCTTTATGAATTAATGATTCCATATTCTACAATTTCATCCGTATGTTTGTTTCTGTTTAGCTTCAGTGCACTAAGGACCTTTCTGATAAAAAATATAGTCATTCTGTGTTTTGAACCAAAATATCCAGAATTTAAGGATTTCTATGTAAATAAATACCCTTAACAGATTACAAGTGACTAGAAAGAACTAATGCAGATTGTACAGAAGGCTACATATTTTCATCTTCATAGAATTCATTAAAATAATTTTATAATTAATCATGTGAAGGAAGATAAGCTGAATTATTCTGCATTTTAATGCAACACTATGTAATTAGCATTTTCTCTATTATTTAGCATTTTTGTCCTTCAAAAATAAGGTGTGTGTCTGTGTTTGTTCATTTGCATGAGCACTTGTATGTGAAGATGTGCTTGCCCGTTCTTGGACATATGGAGGTCAGAGGTCAATATTTGGTTTCTTTGTTATTTTCCACTTAAGTTCTTAAGACAAGGCCTCATATTGAACCTGAAGTTCATCATTTGGGTCGGACTTGCCAACTGGCATTAAAGAGTCTTCCTGTTTCCATCCCTTTCTACCAGTGTTGCTCAGCTTTTATGTAGGTGCTGGGGATTTGAACTTATATCTTTATGCATATACAGCAAGCACTTTACCCATTGAACCATTTCTCTGATGCCAGTATTAGATAACTAATCTTAATCAATGAATACAGCTAAGCTTATATATTTTAGAACCACACTTTTCTATCTTTTGCAAAAGTACATAGTTCTTACTTGAGATTCCATATCATTAGTGAAAATTAAAATGACACAGTTGAGAAATAATATAACTCTAAAATTAATTGGGAATGTTATGAACAAGGTAATCGCCAACCTCTTTTGGTAAATGGATGTTGAGTTAACACCAACATCTGGGTGTGTTAGGTGAAGAGAAAATGACCTTGTGCCAGCCTTCAACCTTCCCATTTTAGCAGATGAATTTCATTTGCTGTGTCAGTGGTTTGAAGTCAATAACCATTGACATTCTGCTTCAGGACTTCTTGGACTTATGAGGGCAATATTTCTGAATGAAAACAGTCTGTTGATGAGTAAGTATATCTACTGAGGATAACAAGAACTTGAAGCTCCACAATTCTCACTTCTCTGCACTTTTAAGTAGCCTTTGGGACATAATAGTGCATAATTCTCAGATCCACTCACTGAGTGAGAAAAGGTTTATCCAGCAAGAATTGTCAAATGTTTGTGTTCTATAATAATAAATGTGTGCTCTCCATGCAGAGCAGTGACAAACGCATGGTGAGAACATTCCTTTAAAGTGAATTTAGTTATTATGTCTGTGTAAGTGTGCTCAGCCCAGACACCAATATACTTCCTTGCCATTGCAATTCTTCCTCTGCTACTTTATTACTTAATCTGTTTAAACAAACTATGAACATTAACCTTGTGATTAGCTAAAATCTGGCAGCAATTTATACTTTTTAGTCTTCCTTTGAATATTCACTTCTTTACTTTCTTATTCTCTTCTTTAAGGAGACACAGTATTTCCTAAAAGCCATGAGACTTTTGGGTAGTTCCTTAGCTTTGGCAACCGCATAGAAACAAGTTAATGTGATGTCATCAGACCTTACTATCAACAAAGCTGATCTCTATATTTAATGAATCTGATTCCACAACTTATTTTTGCTTTTCTTGTGTAGGCATGAGTCCCAGATCTCAGAGAAACTATTAGAAAAAAAATGTGATCTTCTCTTGGATGGTAGACAGTCAAAAGTAATAGATTGGATATGCAGTGCTCTTCTTCAAGGTTCATTGTTACCTTTTGCAACTTTTACAAATGATAATGATTCTTTTAGATGAATATGAACATAGTTTAATCTGTACCCTGCATCAATCTCCACAAAGACCCTTGAATTGTTTTTTAGTGTTCTTGAGAATTTTGTACATAAAGACTATATTTACATACTTTCCCCTAACTACTTTCTTCTCAAATTCCTTACTTCTCTAATTATTCTGTGATTACATTCTCTAATTATATCTGTGTGTGTGTGTGTGTGTGTGTGTGTGTGTGTGTGTGTGTGTGTATAAATCAGAGCTACTGAGTCATTTTAATATTGCTTATATGTGTATGTATTTAGGGTCTGATCACTTGGAATTCAAATACCTATCAAGAGGCTCAGACTTGGTGAATACTAATTCTCTCTCTTTCGGGTCCATTCACTGCCTATAGATCATCATCTAAGAGCAAAGTCATGTGATATTTCCCTCATCAATGTTGGCATGTCAACTTATCGTGTCTTTTTGCTTGTCTTGTTTAGGCAACTGCGTTGTTGAAATTTCATGGGTGTGGCTTTCCTGTTGTATCTCATAGGAAATAATAGTCCTCTGACTCTTATAATCACTCTTCCCCATGACTTTAATGATTTCTGAGCATTAGGTATGGTGGCTTTCTTATAGATGTGTCAGTCTTAGTACTCCAAACAGTCAGTTCTTCTCTACATTGTGACAAGTTGTAAAGGTCTCCATTTACTGCAAAAAGAAACTTCATTGGTGAGGAGTAAGCTCTACACTTACCTGTAGGTAGAAAGATAACTACTGAGAATGCAGTTAGACAATATACTCATTTAAGAAAGTGACACTAATATATCCTCATCTTGGGTCCAGAATCACACTAGCTACAATTAAGTGGCTATATTTCCAGTACCAGAAAATAACTACTTCCTCTTGAGTAGGCCTTAAATCCAATTATAAAGCAGTTGTTTACTTCTGATATATAGGTGTCATGATTGCATACTTGAAGATATCTTGCCATAATGATCATTGTTGTGCTTCACAGGATTTATAGCTGGGTATATCTTACTGCTTGCATTTCTCTCTTGGCTACTTGCATAGCACTTTCAGACACTAGAATACTATGAGACCTAGTCCTCAAAAAGGAGTCTTCAAGGTTACTTCCAGCTAAATTTGAACAAGAATGATGAACGTGAACCTGAAGAGATATGTTGCTGCAGTATCAGTCTTTAGTATCCCATTAAAACTTTTATATGTCATATTATACCTATGACTTGTATATTTGTCTTCTCCTCCATATTTCAATGTTTTACAACCAAGAATTGTTTGTTTCTCCCTTCAATTCCATTTATATCTGGCCTCTGTTCTATCTATAGTATATAATAAATTTGAAAAGTGAAATATAAAGGAATGATTCTGTCAACTTGTACTACTTATAAGAAATATTTTCTTAGCGTATGCTATAGAGATTAAGTGATAACATGAATCAAATTACAAAGCATTGTGTTTAATAAAAAATGAACAGTAAAGAAATATGCACACACATACACACACAAACACACACACACACACACACACACACACAAAGATGCATGCTAAAATCGAAGTAACACAATGGAACTAACATAAATACTTTTCCCCAGGGTTTTGTTTGTTTGTTTGTTTGGTTGGTTGGTTGGTTGTGTTTTACTGAAAATAGTTTCTTTTCTCATAAGATACATCCTGATCACAGTTTTTTGTTTTTGTTTTTTTGTTTTTTGTTTTTTTACACTGCACTCCTCTGAAATTCTCCCCACATCCCCTCTGGCCCAGATCCATAATTTCTCTACCTCCTCTTCAGAAAACAACAAGCCTCCAAGAAAGCAGAGCCAAACAGGACAAAACCAAATACAATGAGACAAAGCAAAAGTCCTCAATCCAAGGGGGAACAAGGTAATCCAAAAGGAGGAAAGTCTCAAGGGCAGTCAAAGGAGTCAAATGAACATACTTCTACTATTTGAAGTCCCATAAAAACACCAATCTAACAGCTGTAGTATAAACTCAGCTGACCTGGTATAAACCCATGTAGGCCTCCTACTTGACACTACAGTCTCTGTGACTTCATATGCATCCTCATTAGTTGATTCAGTGGTCCATCTTCTTCTGGTATCCTCTGTCTTCTCTGCCTTCTACAATTTTCTTCCTTCTGAGGATTTCTCTGGTCTCCAAAAGGAGGAACACTGTAGAGCCCTCCATTTTATACTCTCTTTCTGCATAATGTCTGACCGTGCATCTACCTTCTCCCATCTTCTTTTGGAGGAGTCCAAATGGAGGCTATTGGACTAAGAAAAGCACCAGTCTATGATTATAACAATATCATTAGGAATCATTTCATTGTAATTTTGTTTGTTTGTTTGTTTTTGTTTTACTTGTTTTGTTTTTGGCTTGTTTGAGTTGTTTTCTTTTTCCTTTTTCTTTTTTTTTAAAGTGTTGTTTGGTTTCACCCTGGGTCTGTGGGCTGTCCAGTCACCAGTTTCTGGCCTTCTAAGCAATACTGGGTACAGGCTATTTCACATGGTAGGCCTCAAGTTAAACCAAACATTGGTTAGCCACTCCCTCAAACACATCTTGTAGGCAAGACTGATTATAAGTGGGGGACTTTGTTGCTGATTAGTGTCCAGATTTCTCTTTCTATAGCCTGCAAAGTAATTATTTAACCAAAAAGATTAGAACATGTGGGTGAATGCTCCTTGCAGGTACTGGCTCAGCATCTCCATATCCTCCTTTATTAGGAGTCCTCACTAGGGTCGCCCTCATAGATTTCAGGAAATTTCCACTGTACCAGGTCTTCACACTGCTTCCTAAATGTCCCACAATCACAGCTATCTCTTCTGCATTCTTGCCCTCTGTCACCCAACCTGAGCCCTCATTCTCTTTTCCCAACATACCACCAATCCACGCACAAAATCTACTCTCTTTCCACTTATCAGTAGATCCATGCTTCCTCGATAGATACCTCTTCTTCCCTAACCTTTCTCAGTCTGTGGATTGTAGCTTGATTATCATTCACTTAACTAATATCCAGTTACAAGTGAGTATTTACATTCGTCCTTTTGGGTCTGGGTCACCTAACTAAGGATAACTTTTTTTTTTCGAGTTCCATCCATTTGCCTGCAAATTTCATGCCACGTTTTAACAGCTGAGTCTATTAGGTTAACGCACCACATTTTCTTTATCTGTTCTTCAGCAAAAGGCCATTTAGATTGTTTCTAGATTTTAGTTATTATGAATAAAGTTCTTATGAATGTAGTTGAACAAGTGTCCTAGTGGTAGATGGAGCATCCTTTGGGTATATGCCCAAGAGTAATATAGCTGTGTCTTGAGGTAAATGGATTACCAATTTTTGGAGACATCACCATATTGATTTCTATAGTGGCTGTAGAAGTTTGCACATCTAACATTCCACATCATTGCAAGCATGAAATGTCATTAGTGGTTTTGATCTTAGCTATAGTAACAGATATAAGATTGAATCTCACGGTCATTGGATTTCCATTTCTCTGATGACTAAGGATGTTGAACATTTAAGCGTTTTTCAGTATTTGAGATTCCTCTGTTGAGAATTCTCTGCTTGGAGCTGCACTCCATTTTTAATTGGGTTATTTGGTTTATTGATGTCTAATTACTTGACTTTTTCATGTATTTTTGTATATCAGCCCCCTATCTGATGCGGAGTTGGTGGAAATCTTCTTTATTCTGTAGACTGACTGTCCTACTCGCAGTGTCTTCTGCCTTACAGAAGCTTTTCATTTTCATGAGGTCCCAATTATTACTTATTGATCTTAGGGCCTGAACAGTTGGTATTCTATTCAGGAAGTTGTCTCATGTGCCAATGCCCTTAACGCTATTCTCCAACTTTCTTTTATATCAGGTTCAATGTATCTGGTTTTACATTGAGTACTTTGATCCACCCCGGCGTATATACGCAGAATATATTTGATTACATTTATGATGCTATCTATTTTTTTGCAGATACCATCTGGTTTTTATTACTATTTCTCTGAAGTACAGCTTGAAAACAGAGATGGTGATATCTCCAGAAGTTATTTATTGTACAGGATTGTTTTACCTATCCTGGCTTTATTGTTTTTAAAATAGGGATGAGTATTTTTATTTCAAAGTCTATATGGTATTGTGTTTAAATATTTATGGGAATTATATTAAATCTGTAGATTGCTTTTGTAGGAAAGACATTTTATTGTGTTAATCTTACTAATAAATGAGCATGGAAGATATTTCCATCTTCTGATATCATTTTTAATTTCTTTCTTCAAAGACTTAACGTTGTTGTCATACAAGTCTTTCACTTGCTTTGTTAAAGTTACCCCAAAATACTTTATATTTTTTTGTGGGTACAGTGAAGAGTGTTTTTCTGAATTTTTTCTACAATCATTTGTAACTTGTATATAAAAGGGTTAACAGTTGTTTTTAGTTAATCTTGTATCTCACCATATCAACGAAGATGTTTTTCAGCTGGAGGAATTCCCTGGTAAAATTTTTGGGGTCTCTTACGAATACTATCACCTGAATTAATGATACTTTCCTTCTTTTCCAATTTGTGTCCCTCTGTTCTCCTTCAGTTGTCCTATTGTTCTAGCTAGAATTTGTAGTACTAAATTGGAGCCTCCCCCATCCCAGATGTCTGTCACATCCTCAAGATGCCTCCAACCCTTCATCCCCTCCATGGCAGATTTCTCTTTATTCTCCTAGCCCTCTGGTTCTCTCTACCTACTCTCCATATACCTGATCCTAAACACATCCATTACCCTCCCCATAGCCTCTCCCACCTAGTTCCTTCACTCCATCTGCCTCCTATGACTATCTTATTCCCCCTTCTAAGTTAGATTCAAGCATCCTCAGCTAGGCCTTCCTTCTTATTTAGCTTCTATGGATCTGTGGAGTGTAGCATGGGTATCCTGTAATTATGGCTAATATCCCCTTATAAATGAGTACATACTATGTATATACTTTGGATCTGGGTTATCTCACTCAGAATGGTATTCTCAAGTTCCATACATTTGCTTCGAAAATTCATAATGTCTTTGTTTTTAATAGCTGAATAGTATTTTATTGGGCAGAAGTACTACTTTTTATTTTATCTATTCCTCAGTCAAATGACATATTGGTTGTTTCCAGTTCCTTGATAATACAAAGCTGCTATGAACATAGCTGAGCAGGTGTTCCTATGGTATACTAGGGCATCTTTTGGGTATATACCCAAGAGTGGTGTAGCTGGATATACCACTATTTCCTGAATTCTGCTAGTTTTTCTGAAAAACAGCCAAATTCATTTCCAAATTGGTTATACAAATTTGCATTTCTACCATGAGTGGAGGAGTTTGTCCCTTGATCCACATTCTCACCAGCAGGTGTAATCACTTGACTTGATGATCTTAGCCATTCTGAGGGGTGTAAGATGGAATTTCAGGGTCATTTTGATTTGAATTTCCATGATGACTAAAGGCTTTGAACATTTCTCTAAGGGTTTTTCTGTCACTGGAAATTCCTCTGGTGAGAATTCTCTGTTTATCTCTGTACCCCAATTTTTAAATGGGTTATTGGGTTGTTGACATCTAACTTCTTGAGTTCTTTATGTTTTGGATATTAGTCCTCTATGAGATGTAAGGATGATGAAGATCCTTTCAGAATCTGTAGTCTGTCATGTTATTTTACTAACAATGTCTTTTGCCTTACAGAAGCTTCGCAGTTTTATCAGGTCCCATTTCGGTTTGAATTGTTGAACTTAGAGCTTGAGCTACTGGGGTACTGTTCAGGTATTTGTCTCCTGTACCAAATACTTCAAGGGTATTCTAATTTTCTGTTCTATTAGGTTTAGTGTATCTGGTTTTATGTTGAAGACTTTGATCCACTTAGACTTGAGGTTTTTGTCGGGTGATAGATATGGATCAATTTGCATTCTTCTACATGCAGACATCCAGTTAGTCTAGTAGCATTTGTTCAAGACGCTTTCTTTTTTCCATTGCATGGTTTTGTCTTCTTTATCAGAAATCAAGTATCCATCGATGTAGGAGTTTATTTTGGGAACTTCGATTTCACTGATTAACCAGTCTGTTCCTAAGCCAATACTAAGCAGATTCTATTACCATTTCTCTGTAATACAGTTTGAGTTTAGCAATGATGTTGCATCCTGAAGTTCTTTTATTGTTCAGGATCATTTTAGCTGTTCTTGGCTTTGTTTTTTCATATGAAGTTGAGAATTGCTCTTTTAATGCCTGGAAATAATTCTGTTGGAATTTCTGTGGGAAATGTATTGAATGAGTAGATTGCTTTTGGTGAGATGGCCATTTTTACTATGTCAGTCCTACCAATCTATGAAAATAGGAAATCTTTCCATCTGCTGACATCTTCCTCAATTTTGCCCTTCAATGATTGGAAGTTTTTATCATATAGGTCTTTCAGTTGCTTGATTGGAGTTTCACCAAGATATTTTATATTAGTTGTGGCTATTATAAAGTGTGTTATTTCCCTAATATCTTTCTTGGTCCATTTATCATTCATATGAAAGAGCGCTACTGACTTTTTTAAGTTAATTTTGTATCTATCCACTTTGCTGAAGGTATTTATTAGCTGTGCTTCTCTGGTAGAATTTTGAAGAAGGCTTATATATACTATCATATCATTTACAAATGGTGATTCTTTGAATTTTTCCTTTCCAATCCATACCCATTTGATCTCCTTGAATTGTATTACTGCTCCAGCTAGAATTTCAAGTTCTAAAATTGAATAGATAGGAAGAAAGTAAGCAGTCTTGTCATGTCCCTGATTTTAAGGGAATTTCTTTAAGTTAATCTCCATTTAATTTGATGTTGACTATTGTCTTGCTATATATCACTTTTATTATGTTTGAGTATGTGCATTATATCCCTAATCTCTCTAAGACCTTTAATAGGAAAGAAGGTTGGATTTTGTCAAATACTAGGTGTAATTTGTGGTTAAATATTGTTTACCTTTCAATTTGTCCTGAAATATCTTGTTTTTTTCCATCTATGGTGATTAAAACATTTTCTGGCTATCATAGCCTAGGTTGGCATCTGTTGATTTTTAGAGGTTGCAAGATATCTGTCCAGGCTGGTCTAGCTTTTAAGCTATCTGTTGAGAAGTTGGGTGTACATCTGATAGCTTTACCTTTTGTTACTTGGTTCCTTTTTTCTTGCTGCTTTTAATAATCAATTTTTTGTTCTGCAAATTTTGTTTTGATTGATATGTGCTGGAGGATTTTCTTTTCTGATCCAGTATAGTTGGTGTTCCACAAACTTCTATGTTTATATCCATCTCTTTCTCTAAGTTGAGAAAGTTTTCTTTCATGATTTTGTTGAAAACTTATACTAGTCCTTCCTGCTAGGACTCTTCACCTTATTCTGTTCCTATTGAGTTAAGCCTTTTCATTGTGTCTCCCATTTTCTGGATGTTTGCTGAAAGTAGTTTTTTTTTTTTTTTTTTTTTTTACATTTAACATTTTATTTAACTGATATATCAGTTTCTTCTCTTGTATCTTCTATACCTGAGATTTTTCTCTTCCATTTCCTACATTATTGTGGTTATGCTTGCATATCTTTTTTCTCTGTTCTCTTCCCTATGTTTCTCATATCCAGTATTTCCTCAGTTTGTGTTTTCCTTATTGCTTCTATTTGTATTCTTAAGCCTTGAACAGTTTTATTTATTTTCTCTGTGTTTAATTGTATTTTTAAAGTGTTTATTTGTTTCCACTTTGAAAGCCTCTATGTTTGATTGCATTTTTCTGTCTTTCCTTAAGGGATATTTATTTCCTTTTTAAAGGCCTCTTTCATCTTTACAAGATTGGATTTAAGGTTATTTTCTTATACTTCATTTGTGTTAGGTTATCCATTGCTTGATGAAGTAGCATAGCTGTGGGCTGATGGTGTCATATTGCCCTTGTTTTTGATGTTTGTAGTTTTTTTCCAGGCATTTAGCCATCTAGATGTTTTAGTCCTGTATGCTACTGTTGTAGAGCATATTGAGAGGGGGTCTAACCCCAATGATCCTGGTGTGGTAGGACTCTGATGGGTCTGCACCCCAGAGCTGACCCTGTACCACAGCTCTCCAAACCCAAAGTCCTCTCAGACAGAGCTGATCTCCAAGGACTACTGACACAAAGGCTTGCCAGAGGGATAAGCCACAGTCAGAGAGAGCAAGACCAGCTAACATCAGAGATAACCAAATGGTGAAAGGCAAGGGCAAGAACATAAGGAACAGAAACCAAGGCAACTTGGCATTATCAGAACCCAGTTCTCCCATCATAGCAAGCCCTGGATACCTCAACAAACCAGAAAAGCAAGATTCAGATTTAAAATCACATCTCATGATGATGATAGAAGACTTTAAGAAGGAAAGAAATAACTCCCTTAAAGAAATACAAGAGAACACAGACAAACAACTAGAAGCTTTTAAAGAGGAAGTACAAAAATTCCTTAAAGAATTATAGGAAAACAAAAACAAAGAGGTGAAGGAAATAAACAAAGCCATCCAGGATCTAAAAGTAGAAATAGAAACAATAATGAAACCACAAAGGGAGACAACCCTGAAGATAGAAAAAGTAGGAAAGAGATCAGGAGATATAAATGCAAGCATCACCAACAGAATACAAGAGATAAAAAGAGAATCTCATGTGCAAAAGCTACCATAGAAAGCATTGATACAACTGTCAAAGAAAATGCAAAAAGCAAAAAGTGCCTACCCCAAAACTTCAAAGAAATCCAGGACATAATGAGAACACCAATCCTAAAGATAATAGGTATAGAAGAGAGTGAAAAGTCCCAAATTAAAAGGTCAATAAATATCTTCAACAAAATTATAGAAGAAAACTTCCCTAACCTAAAGAAAGAGATGAACATAAACATCCAAGAAACCTACAGAACTCCAAATATATTAGACCAGAAAAGAAATTCTTCCCATCACATAATAATCAAAACACCAAATGTACAAAACAAGGAAAGAATATTAAAAACAATAAGGGAAAAAAGTCAAGTAACATATAAAGACAGACCTATCAGAATTACACCAGACTTCTCACCAGAGACTATGAAAGCTAGAAGATCCTGGGCACATCTCATACATAATGTAAGAGAATACAACTGCTAGCCCAGGTTGCTATACCCAGCAAAACTCTCAATTACCATAGCTGGTGAAGCCAAGGTATTCTATGACAAAACCAAATTTACAAAATATCTTCCCACAAATCCAGCTGTATAAAGGATAATAGATGGAAAGCGCCAACACAGGGAGAGAAGCCATACCCTAGAAAAAGCAAGGAAGTAATCTTCTTTCAACAAACACAAAAGAAGATAGCCACGCAAACATAAAACTAACATCAAAAATAACAGGAAGCAATAATCACTATTCCTTAATATCTCTTAACATCAATATACTCGATTTCCCAATAAAAAGACATAGACTAAGAGACTGGATACATAAACAAGACCCAGCAATTTTGTTGCATACAGGAAACACACCACAGTTTAAAGACAAAGTGGCTGGATATAAAATTAGCTCAAAAAATAAAGAGCCTTCCTATATTCAAAGGATAAACAGGCTGAGAAAAAAATTAGGGAAAGGACACCCTTCACAATAGTCACAAACAATATAAAGTATCTTGCTGTGACTCTAACCAAAGAAGCGAAAGATCTGTATGACAAGAACTTCAAGTCTCTGAAGAAAGAAATTGAAGACCTCAGAAGATGGAAAGATCTCCCATGCTCACGAATTGGAAGGATTAATTTAGTAAAAACAGCCATCTTTCCAAAAGCTATCTACAGATTCAATGCAATCCCCATCAAAATTCCAACTCAGTTCTTCATAGACTTAGAAAAAGCAATTCTCAAATATATTTGGAATAACAACAACAACAAAAAATATTAATAAACCAAGATTACAAAAACTATTCTCAATAATAAAATAACATCTTGGGGAATCAGCATCCCTGACCTCAAGCTGTACTATAGAGCAATACTGATAAAAAACTGCATGGTATTAGTACAGTGACAGGTAGGTAGATCAATGGAATAGAATTGAAAACCCAGAAATGAACCCACACACCTATGGTCACTTGATCTTTCTCAAAGGACCTAAAACCATCGAGTGGATAAAAAGCCAGCATTTTCAACAAATGATGCTGGTTCCACTGGTGGTCAACATGTAGAAGAATGCAAATTGTTCTGTTCCTATTTCCCTCTACAAAGCTCAAGTCGAAGTGGATCAAGGACCTCCACATAAAACCAAATACATTGAAAATACACTGAATCTAATAGAAGAGAAAGTAGGGGAAAGTCTCCAACACATGGGCACAGGGGAAAAGTTCTTAATAGAAACCAATGGCTTATGCTCTAAGATCAAGAATCGACAAATGGGACCTCATAAAATTGTAAAGTTTCTGTAAGGCAAAGGACACTGTCAATAGGACAAAATGGGCAACCAACAGATTGGGAAAAAGTATTTACCAATTCTACACATGATAAAGGGCTAACATTCAATATATACAAAGAACTCAAGAAGTTAGACTCCAAAGAACCAAATAAACCTATTAAAAAATGGGGAACAGAACTAAGCAGAGAATTCTCAACTGAGGAAATGCAAAGGGCTGAGAAGCACCTAAAGAAATGTTCAACATCCTTAGTCCTCAGGAAATGCAAATCAAAACCCCCTGAGATTCCACCTCACACCAGTCACAATGGCTAAGATCAAAACTCAGGTGACAGCAGATGCTGGCAAGGATGTGGAGAAAGAGGAACACTCCTCAGTTGCTGGTTGGATTGCAAGCTGGTACAACCACTCTGGAAATCAGTTTGGTGGATCCTCAGAAAACTGGATGTAGTACTACCTGAGGACCCAGCTATACCACTCCTGGGCATATACCCAGAAGATATTCCAACTGTAATTAGGACACATGCTCCACTATGTTCATAGCAGCCATATGTGTAATAGCCAAAAGCTGGAAAAAACCTAGATGTCCCTCAACAGAGGAATGGACACAGAAAATGTGGTACATTTACACAATGGAATACTACCCAGCTATTAAAAACAATGACTTCATGAAATTCTCAGGCAAATGGATGGACCTTGAAAATATCATCCTGAGTGAAGTAACTCAGTCACAAAAGAACAAACATGGTATGTACTCACTGATAACTGGATATTAGCCCAAAAGTTCAGAATACCCATGATTCAATTCATAGACCGTATAAAGCCTAAGAAGAAGGAAGACCAAAATGTGGATGCTTCAGTGTTTCTTAGAAGCATGAACAAAATAGTCACAGGAGAAAATATTGAGACAAAGTGTGGAGCAGAGACTCAAGGGAAGGCCATCCAGTGACTGCCCTACCTGAGGATACATCTCATACAGTCACCAAACCTGGATGTTCCTGTGAATGCTGGGAAGTGCTTGCTAAAGGAAGCATGATAAGCTGTCTCCAGAAAGGCTCAGGCAGAGCCTGACAAGTACAGAGGCAGATGCTCACAGCCAATAGTTGTACTGAGTGTGGAGTCCTGGATGGAGGAGTTGGAGAAGGGACTGAAGGACTTGTAGAGATTTGCAGCCCCATGGGGGGATCAACAGTGTCAACTGGACAGAACCCTGGAACTCTCAGACACTGGACCACCAACCAAAGAATATACATGGAGGGACCCATGGTGTTGACCACATATGTGGCAGAGGAAAGCCTTGTTGGCCATCAGTGGGAGGAGAGGCCCTTGGGCCTGAGGGTGTTAGATGCCCCAGTGTAGGGCAATGCTAGGGAGGGAAGATGGGAGTGGGTGGGTGGGTGGGGGAACACTCTCACAGAGGCAGGGGCGGGGATATGTTATAGGAGGTTTCCAAAAGGGAAAACATTTGAGATGTAAATAAAGAAAATATCAAAAATAAAAAGAAATAAAAAAAATTAATTGGAGATTCCCAAATGGAATATACCTTCCTTCCATTTATGATTAGGAGGCAGGGAGAACTGGTCATGGTTATCTCCAACTCTCAGGAATTCTGAATTCCTGCTAAAATAATGCAGGCCACAGACAGCAGGCTTATTCTGCTGGGATAAGGCAGGCCTCAGAGAACAGAAATATTATAGGTTGTTCAAAAATTAATAAGTAAATGCTTCAGATGCAACCAGATTCATGGGACATGGGAGTTCTGGAATAGATCAGCATGGGTATTCATCCATAAATCAGCCTGAAAAATAGGCTCATATAGAAAATAGAAGAGCACTTAATTGGTTTTGGGTTTTGTTTTTTTGTTTTCTGATTTGTTTTTGTTTGGGGGGTTGGGTTTTTTGTTTGTTTGTTTTTGTGCTTCAGCTGTGTTGGAGTTAACAGGGCTTGCTATAATAAGAGACGGTGAGATATCTTATGGCTCTTTTTAATTGTGTTCTTATGCTACATTCTGCTCATCTGTCTTTGGGGTTTGGGATGACTGTATGTCTTAGTGCTGATTTCTGATTTGCCTTTGTTGGATAGACAAATGTTTTCTTTGTTGGTTTTAGTTTCCAGTTGGTTCTTCCAGCCTGTGTGGCCTGGAGTTTTGGCAGTCAATGTGGCCTCTGGTGCAACAATGTATCTCCAACAAAATTGAAAGCTCAACTTCTTACGACTAGTGTGGCCTTTGATTGAGGCTAGTGTGTTTTTCGATCAAACAATTCTGTCAATTTTGACAAGAGATGAATGTAGATGACATTAGACTAAGTGCCAATAGCCAGGTACAAATAGAGAAATACTTCATATCTTACTTTCATGTACGACCTAATAAGTTCAGAATAGAGTAGAGGCTATGAGAGACTGAGGGATCAGTAATAATGAGAATGCACAGACATTGATCAAAAGGTACAAAGCTGTAGGTAGGAAGAATAGTTCTTGAGATTGGTTGCAAAGAAGAATTTCGAGAGTAAAGAAAATTTTACTGCATACATTAAAATAAAAAACACCTGACTCATTCAAAAGTAATTGATAAGTAAGATATTAGATATTTTAATTATTGCAATTAAGCCATTCTAATGCATCTTACAGATGCATTGTCATGTGTGAATTTATAAGATTGTGATTAGCTTGTCAAAAATAATGTTGTTGAATGGAATTGTGACCAGATCTTGGTGTCACACCTCCTTATTTTCAGCACTGAGGAGACAGATGCTGGCAGATATATCTCTGAGTTTGAGGCCACCCTACTCTACATAGTAGATTATAGGGCAGCCAGTGAGACCTGTTTTTAAATAAGAAATTTTTATTAAAATATACATTAGTTTTTATTATAAAAGTTATACAAGTTCTATAAATAGAAATAAGAAGTACCTTAGCATAAGAAAAATACTGTGTTAATCAAAACAGAAGACATCAAACTTAATAATAAAATGCTAAAATAATTTTATTTTCTTCTAATAGTGGGGTTATTTTCTTTACTAGTAAAGGTCTCACAAACGAAAATCTAACAAAATTATATAAAAACGTGTAACAGATATATAAAAAATAATAAAAATAATCTAAATGCGTATCAATCATTTTCATGCAACTATCAGAACACAATATAGAAATTTTACCTTAAAATGAGATAGTTGCTTTAAAGTTTAAATCTAAACTAAATACCATATAAAATAACAGACAGGGGCTAAAAAAGTATTCAGATTTACAATATTTATTTAAAAATTTAAATACACATAGAAATCTACAGAAAAATGTGCAAGCTACATTTTACATAAATAATCTGAGGGATGAAACTAAAATGATAGTTGTGACATCCTGAGATGTTATATATTTTAGAGTCTCTTCATAATTAAAATATGAGTAAGTATATGTATTTCATATGTATTTAAATAAACTATATTTACATGAAAAGTAAATATCGAAGGAACCTAGTTTTTAGAATGAACTAAAGCACTGACTAAATAAGGATAAGGATCCATCTTATGCAGACACAAATGATCTCTAATCTATCTTATGAATATCTACCTTGGAAGCAGACTCAATCTTGTCCATACCAATTCTGATGACATCTCTTTTATGCTTGCTAAATTTTAAAGCAAATAAAATGTGTTGAGATCTCTTAGAAGACTCTCAGTCTTAAGATTAATTTCTTTGTATGGTGTTTTCAGAGTTTAGCTATACCTACTTTCAACATTTGAAGCAGTTATATTCCATAGTAGAAATATTTCTCTCCAACCCCAAAGTAGAGTGCTACGAGAAGCAATTCTACTTCAGGAAGGAGGTTTTCAAGTACAAGTTTGTTTCAATCCATAAGTATTTTCCTGGAAACTAGCCTTTCAACCTGCTGAAGTAAACAAACATAATGTGTGATTGGTACTCATCATCCAGTCTCTTGCAAGAAATACAAGTAGAAGGAGACTGGAAATCTCTAAAAACCCATTTTCCTCCATGGTCGACTCATCAATGCTCATTAAATGCAAAGCCTAGTGGGTCTATATAAAACATTGTTATTTATTTTTAACTTTATGAAATATTATTTAAAGTAAAAAAGAAGGTTCAACAAAAAGACTGTCATGTGTGAAGTTGAATGCATCAGGTTGATTTTCTATAGAATTCATTCTGATTTTCTTTTTTAGGAGTATTATTTGAATTTAACATTTGTCTTAGAAATACAAACTTTAAAAACTTTAATACTTTTGTTACATTTGAAACATCTAAGACCTAATTTACTCACTTTCCTACCATAGTGGAATAATGAGTGATTCTAATGTCATATTCTAACAGTAATTATAAAGAAATTTACTTGACAAAAATGGACTAAAACCTTTTGTTTTAGTTTTTTGCTTTTTTATTGAGGTGAATTTTGTCATAGTCTTTGGTTGTGCCTTAGGAAATTTTAGTTGCTTTATTTGTTTCAATTTTCTCTCCATGGTAAAATTTCTATAGCTCTTCTTTCAAACTAAAACACTGATTATCTCCAATCTTTAAGCAGTTATAGCCAATAATTTTGATTGAAAGGAGAAAAAATATACTTTATTCCAGTTTTGCAAGTTTCTACAGGAGAAAAATATCTCTTTTGATAAATTACCTATTTTTAAGTCTTTGTTCTCATGCTTTTAAAGAATGACTTCCATTTCTTTTTTGTAAAAATATTTTATTAAAAATATAGTGACTTGTACCTAAAACTAAGAAAGCTCAATCATCTATTCTATTATTTTAAATACTTTTTTAATTATTTGAGAAACTCATACACAGTACTCTGATCATAATCATCCCTCTCCCCGTGTCCTCTCATAACCACCTTCCCATTCAGTACCTACACTATTCTGTCGCTTCCTTTTTAAGAACTGGCAGTCTCAATAGTTCTCCTTATATATTTATGTACTCTTAAATGTGTGACCCCCCACCATAGCATGTTGGAATCACCAGAAAGAACACCCTTAAAGAAAGCCTTCTCTCCGTCTTTTAGTTACCTAAGCTCTTCAGATTAGGGTGGGACTGGTGGCTCCTTGTCCCTACATGCCAAATTTTGTATGGCTTGAGCTTGCTCAGTTATTGTGCATCAGCCATCTTTTAACAAGTAACTTATTAACCACTTACTTATTATTTGATTACAACTATTCAGGCAGAGAAGCAGATAGACTAACTGTAGAGTTTCAGCAGTCCTTCTATTCCAAATCTAGATCCCCAGATCTGCAGTAGAACACCTGCAGCATCCTCCCTCTCCCATTTCTACTGGATTCCACAAATCTTATCTGCTAAATTCCCTTCCCCAACTTATTGCTTTATCCCAGACCCCAACTCCAGCAGGCAGTCCCAGCAAATCCAATGACCACTCTTGTTGCGGGAAGTATTTAAAAAGAAGGAATGTATGACATGTTCTTGCACTATGCCCTGGTTCTCTCATCCCCTGCGGGCTGGCCAGCCATGCACTGGTGGGCAATGGCCAACCTGCTTTCATCTCATGGAGCTCTCACTCAGAACTCCACGATCTCTCCACCCATCTCACTAGGTTCCTACTGGCTGGTTGCTATCACATCAGCCCAAGCTTCAATAACCCCCATGGCCTCTGTGTTGCACATCAGGCAAACCCATACTTTGCCACTGTACCTTTCTCTCTGGAACCCAGATGAGCCGTTGCATGAAGGAAAACACAACACAAACTTAGTTCAGACACAATAATAACTCAGTCTCTGGGTGCATCAACTAAAACCTAATCTTGTAAACCTTATCAAAGTCTGATTCCTCTGATGGTGAATCCTTTCGGATCTGCCATGATACCAGAACACTCTACTAGCTACGTCTTACCTATCTGCCCTCCTCATTCCAAAAGGCCTCATCTCCTGCTTCCTCTCTTCCTTTCCCACCTGGAAGTCCCCCTACACACTCAGTGATTTGCACTTTTATTCATTAGGGAATTGGTTCACAAGAAGTCACAGGTGTAACTCACTCCTTCTCTGAAGTCCCTCCCAGGAGAGCAAAATTAGAATACAAAAAACCCCAGGGCTATCCACAACCACACTCTGACTTTGAATGCAGGTAGGCTACCTATAGATCTTCACCTCTCCACCTGCTCCTCCAAAGCCAATCCTCCAGTCTCATTCCCAGAATGCCTTCTTAAGCATCCCTTTCCTCTCACAAACACCCATCCCCAATGAATCTCACAATCTTCCCTTTCAAACTTCCTTCCCCAACCCCTTCCTTTATGCCATCCCCAAACTCCAACAAAGTGTTCTCTTGGAACCCACAGGCCATGCTGAACCTGGAAACAAGTAGGCTAACAGTAGATCTTCATCTCTCCCTTTTTTCCTCCATGTTTAAACTCCCAGTTTCATCCCCAACACTGTAGCAGACCTTCTGCTGTGGTTTCACCTCATCTCTGTCCCCATTCCCAGGAGGTTAACTAAGCAGATACTAGTGAAAAATTCTTTCCTCCCTCCAGTGAACCTCTTCAGCCTCCCACACCCAGCCTCATTCCTAAATGTCAGTTTACAATCCCTAGAAAGACACATTATCTGGAACTCCTAGAAGCCACACATATCAGGATTAGAGAAGAATTTTCTACCAAAAAAAAAAAAAAAAAAAAAAAAAACAAAAGAAACAAAAAAAACCAGCCACCACACTCTCCTACGAATCATACAGGAAACAAAAATCAAGAAGCAAAACACCTACCTAATAAAGACAAGATCAGCTATTATCATCTGGAGTTAAAATCTTCTGCATAGACACTAGCATAAAACCATGATCAATAATAGCCAGGACAATATGTCTTCACAAGAGTTAAGAAATCCTACCACAGCAGGCCCTGAGTGACATCATAGCTGAAGCACAAAGGAAAAATCTTAAAATAGCTTTTATGAATATGCTAGCAGTACTTAAAGAGGAAGTGTCAGTCAGGGTTTCACTCCTGTGATGAAACACCATGACCAAAAAACAAGTTAGGAAGGAGAAGGGTTTCTTCAGCTAACACTTCCAGATCACAATCCATTATTGGAAAAAATCAGAATAGGATCTCAAGCAGGGCAAGAACCTTGAGACAGAAACTTATACAGAAAACATGGAATGTGCTTGCTTCCCCTGGCTTGCTCAGCCTTCCTTCTTATAGAATCCAGGACAACGATCCCAGAGATGATACCACCCACCATGATCACTAATTGAGAAAATGCCTTACAGATGGTGCTCATGGAAGTGTTTCCTAAACTAAGGCTCCTTTCTCTGGGATGACTCTAGCCTGAGTCAAGTTGATACACAAAACCAGGCAATACACAAATAAACAGAGAAAGGAAATAAATAAAACAGGCCAAGTCCTGAAAGTGAAAACAGAATCAATAAAGAAAACCAAAACTAAGGGAAAGCTGGAAATAAAAAAATTTAGGAACTCAAACAGGAAACAGTCAAGCCTCATCACCAGGATACAAAAGAGGCTTAAAGACATAACAGAAGAAAGAAATATATCATTTAAAAAAAATTAAATCTTAAAACTTTCTGTCACAAAGCATCTAGAGAGTCTGGAACACTATGAAAAGACCAAATCTAAGAATCATAGGAATAGAGGTGGTGAATAATTGCAGGTGTCTCTAGATACAAAATCTAGATGAGAGAAATTAATTTATAAATAGTTGAATATTAAAATTTGAACAAGGATAAAATTAATGGACATGCCAAACTGGATAAGGAAAAGCACACAAGCTACAATACTACACAAAGAACTGTAGACAAATAAGGAAAATGGTGAGTGGAAGAGGTGGTCTACCCAGGTGAAGAACACATACCATTTGGTTATTCAGTCCCAAAAGGCCAGTATTGAAAATAGAAATACAAGTAACATTATACAGATTGATATTATTTTCAGGAATGTACATGTACATACATATGCTTATATGCATGCAACAATTAGAGGAAAAAGAATCTATAAACCTGAAGCATCACAGAAAAGAATAGATGGAAGGGTTTGAAGAGTCAAGGGGACAGATGTTGTAATTATATTTAACTTCAAAAAATTATGAAAAAACAGTAAACTCGTGTAATATATAGCCTAGCAATTAGTCTTAAGGGCATTTGTCCTCAAGAAATTTTATGTTCCCAATAAAGCTGCACTCTGATGTGCATAACATCTTTTATGCGTGATAGTGAAACTATACAAACAACTCTTGAAAGAGTACATTAACATGTGGCTCCCTAAATGGTTGACCATTTGGAGACTCACCCATCATGAATGCTATCTAGTAACAAACCACTGACTACACAGCCAGTAGGATGGATTTCTCAGAAATTAAATCAAGAGTAAGCAAAAAAAAAAAAAAAAAAAAGAATGTCTATAAAGACTACGTGTAACCAGGTGTGATTGGCGCATGTCTTTTTTGTTGTTATTGTTGTTGTTCCCAGTGACTCCCCACCTCCCTTCTCCCCAGATACACTACCTTCTCCAATTTCCCCCCAAGAAAAGTACAGGCCTCCCAGGGACATCAACTGAACAGTACCCACAACAAGACACAATCGAGCCAAGCACAACCCCTCACATCTAGACTAAGCAAAGAAACACAAAGAGCAGGCAAAAGAACCAAAGATAATCCAACTCACACTGTCAAAATTTCTCCACAAACACCAAGCCAACAACCATAATATAAGCAGCGGACCTAGTACAGACCTATACAGGTTCTATGATTACCAATGCAATTTCTCTGATACCCTGAGATCCTTACCTAGTTGATTCTGCTGTGCTCTCTTAGTACATCTGACCCTTCTGGCTCCCACAATTCCTCCTCCCTTTCTTTTTTGGGGTTCCCTGAGCTCTGAAGAAAGGAACCCAATAGAGAACTCTAACCTGAACTCTTTCTTTGCTTAATGTTTGTCTGTTGGTCAATTAATGTATCTGCTCCACCCACTACTAGAGACCTCTCTGAAGGTGACTCAACTATATATCCAACTATGAGTACATAATTATGTTGTATTAAGTATTAATTAATAAACACAGGCACAGGGTTGCTACCTGTCTCAATGATTTATGTTCCCAAATGAAAGATAGACACTCAGCCTTTGTATTTTAATATATGCTTAGGATCACAATAGCTGGGCAGCTGCCTATCTTCCAAGCTGGTATAATCACTGATAATCCTGAGTTACTACTTACTTATCTTGGCTACCCTAGACCCAGTTGGTCAGCCCTATGGGCCTAGCTCTTCTAGCTCCTTCACTTAGCAGCCATGCCTTTCTATGCTGCATTCTTCTCAGGCTCGGTGTCTCTCTTCCCTTCCACACTCTCCCAGCATGGCAGATCTACTTCCTGTCCTCCCTGTCTTGAGGTCAGAAAATCCCCAAATCCTGCTTTTGTCTGTACTCACCAACTACTAGCTACTGACATCTTTATTTACCAGTCAGAACTAACTGGTGGCTCCCAAAAGCTATGAGCAGACACTTTCATGCAAATCGTGTTTTTTTTGTTTTGTTTTGTTTTGTTTTTTTAGGAAACAATTAGCATTCAGAATACAAGCAGCCATATGAATATAACAGAACATCATTAGTAATCTTTTTTTTTTCTGTTCTTGTTTGATGTATGCTTTTAAAGGCAGAGACAAGTAGACCTCCACTGCTGAGTACCAGGACAACCAAGTCTATGTAGAGACTTTGTCTTCATAAGAGAGAGAGAGAGAGAGAGAGAGAGAGAGAGAGAGAGAGAGAGAGACTTCATGAAAATAAAATGGATACTTCCTACTCTTAAACAGATGTATTCTCAGGGCCAACCACCCAGGGACTGGCCCAGCTTGAGAACCACCGTGCCATGAAAGAGAGCCCACCCATGATGTTATCAATGATACTCTGCTATACTTGCAGACAGGAGTCTAGCATAACTCTCATCTAAGAGGTTTCACCCTCCAACTGATGGAAACAAATGCAGACACCTGCCTTAGACAGGCCCCTAAACAAAGCTTAGTTAGTCATGGAAACTCTTCTTATTTCCAACGTTTTTAGTTTTCTGAAACCCAAACCACTTCATCGACCAAAGAAACTTCCTCTTTGCTAATATGTGTACTCCTACTTACTGAATTTGAGGCTATGTGTATTTCAGTCATGATGCTGAGGAGACAAGATGAATGTCATGAAAATTCAAAATCTATAAATTTGAAGACCTTTGTTTGTTTGTTTTGTTCTTTGAGAAACCAAGGGTCTTAGATTCAAATCAGAGGTATTTGAGGCACAGAAGCTGGCTGTAATTGATTGTCTTTTTTAAAATGGTGGTTTACTGTAGAACATCTGTCTCCCTTAAACAATATCAACATTAATTCTTCTTATTATTTTTTCTGAAAAATATTATCTTTGAACATGTACATGTTTAGTGATTTGTAGGACCATGAAAGGCAGCCTGGTTAATGGTTGAGCTAAGGTTTGAAACCTTAGCGACCCAGTAGGGGGGTCCCCAGCAGGGGATAACCTGACAAGGGATGGTAGGTATTTTACCATTCTCCTGGGCCCCAGGCTCCTGACACAAAGCTTCAGCTCTCCATAGGTCTGTGACTATCAGTAACATAAAGGCAATGCCGCAAGCCCATTCACAGATAGGTGTGTGGTCAGAAAGCCTCAAGACTTCTCCATTTTAATGAGGTACCTTGATGCTTAGCCAAGTAACTCCCCCTCCCAGCCACTCCTTCCTGCAAAAGGAATTTTAAACGCAGGCCTGCCCTGAGAAAGTGGGGTAGTTTTACTCATCACCACTCTCTGTCATGACAATAAATGCTCTAAAACCATGGACTGTCTCTCTTCATCGGGATCCACCGTGGGGAGCAATGGAACAGGCCTTTATCTAAAGAGCAGTGTCTAGTCTCCCACAGAAGGCCTCCCGGCATTCCCAGCCAAACCAAACCAGCTAGCCTGAGACAAGCCAAAGGCTCGGTCCCCGATGGGACCCAGCTGGGCTCCTCCCCGCCTTTCCCCTCAGCCCAGGCTAGATCCAGCCTGCAGGCCCCCACTCCATTCTTAGCTATTCCAGGGCATCCAGCAGTGGCTGGGATGCCCAAGATTCTGAGAACCAGACACAGCCAGCTCCAGGAAGTCCCCAGGACCCCAGGCCTTGCTCCCCCAAACCCTGGAGGTGTCCAGCAGCTTCTCACAGCCCGACACCTGCCCAGACAGTGCCGTGGTCAAACTTTTCGCATCCTGCCTCTCTCAGAGGCCCAAGCCTTGGGGCGGATGCAGGACCTCTCACCACTATAACCTGTGATTATCTCAAAACAATTGCATTTTCAGTTTAAGTGTGTATTAATAATTTGTCATATTAATACATTTTCCTTATTAGTGGCATTTATTAAAATAAATTCATTAAGAAATGGAAACATACAAAATAAGGTCACTAAATGTTTTCTGGGCGTGTTTTAATAGGTTATAACACCATGAAGGAATCTCAGTACTAGTACAGCCCTGTTCATTTGGTTCTCAGATGAAGAGGTAAAGGCCTGGAAAGTAGAGTGTGAGGACAAATCTTCAGACTAAGACACTGTGACCCTCATGACATCACACTCTGTGATATCTCTCATGATTTAATATTGCTCTTGGTGCCTCTAGATTGGCTTACCTCATCTCAAAAAAAAAAAAAATGAACTTTGCTTAAAATGCTGCAAAATGTCAAGTGTTTGCCATCAATTCTCAGGAGTAAAATCAAAACAGGAGGAAAAATTATACTTGTATAAAAAGCTGCATGAGTTCATTGGTAGAATTTTTTTTTTTTTTTAAGTTATTGTCACTTACTTGGAATCCGTAAGAGTTTTTAAATTAACACAGGAAAAAAACCCTGCAAACCTACAGAATATAAGTTGCTTTAGAGAAACATCAAGGGGGAAGTCAAAGGGAAGGCACCTGCTCAAGTTGGTCCCGGCTGCTTACTCAGCTACCCACTGCCCACCTGCTCTCCTAATGAGCTTGTTCTTGCCTCTCTCTCTCTCCTTTCTTCCTTCCTGCACTTCAAGTCTGCAAGGCTAAGTAAGCTCTTCCTCTCCACTGAGGCCAGAGGGGCAGCCCAGCTAGTAAAGCATATCCCACATTCAGGCAACAGATTTGGGATAACCCCTGTTCCAGTAGTTCGGAACACACATGAAAGCCAAGCTGAACATCTGCTACACACGAACAGGGAGGCCTAGGTCCAGCCTGTGTATGTTCTTCGGTTGGTGGTTCAGTCACGGAGAGCTCGAAGGGGCCAGGTCAGTTGATTCTGTTGATTCTTCCTGTGGAGTTCTTCTCCTTCTCCCAATTCTTACATGAAAGTCCCCAAGCTCCATCCACTCTCTGGATGTGGGTGTCTGTATCTGTCTCAGTCAGCTGCTGGGTGGAGCTTCTCAGAGGACAGCCATGCTACACTCCTGTTGGCAAGCACAACAGAGTAATATTGATAGAGTAAGGACTGGTGCTTGCCCATGGAATGGGCCTCAAGTAGGGCCGGTTATTGGTTCACCACTCTCTTAGTCTATGTTCCATCCCTCATCCCCACTTACCTGTAGACAGGATAAATTTGGTGGTGAAAGTTTTGTGGGTGGGTTGCTGTCTCTACCATTCCACTGAGGTTCCTGATTGGCTGCAAGAGTTGACATCTTCAGGTACCATATTTCCAATGTATTAAATCACAGTTAAGGTCACCACCATTTATTCTTGGGCACCTTCCTTTTCCCAGGTCTCTGTCTCATTCTGGAGATGCCTCTTACCTCCTTTCCCCAGTCAGTTTGAGATGTTTATTCATTTTTATGACCACTAACCATCTCTCCTGTCCTTCCCCACTCTTGATCCTGAATTCCCTCATACCCCTAACCAAACCCCCTCTCTCCTAGTTCCCTCCCTTCATTTTCCTCTTATGACTATTTTATTCCCCCTTCTATATAAGATTCAAGCTCCCTTGCTTGGGTCTTCCTTCTTGTTTAGCTCCTTTAGTGCTATGGATTATAATGTGGTACCTGTATCTTATGGCGAATATCAACATATAAGTGAGTACAAACCAAGCATGTCATTATAGGCCTGGGTTACCTCACTTAGGATGATATTCTCAAGTTCCATGTATTTGCTTGCAAAATTCATTGTCATCTTTTTAAAGATAGCTGAATAGTATTCCATTGTATAGATGCACCACATTTTATTTATCCATTTTTTAGTTGAGGGGCATCTAGGATGCTTCAAGTTTCTGGCTCTTAAGAATAAAGCTGCTTTGAACATAGTTGAACAAGTATCTTTGAGGAATGTTTGAGTATCTTTTGGGTATATGCCCACAAATGGTGTAGCTGGGTCTTGAAGTAGAACTATTCTACCTCAAGTTTTCTGAGAAACCTCCAATTTGATTTCCAAAGTGGTCATATAAGTTTGCACTCCCACCTTAAGTGTAGAAGTGTTCCCCTTGCTCTAAGTCCTTGCCAGCATGTGCTATCTCTTGAGATTTTGATCTTAGCCATTCTGATAGGTGTAAAATGGAATCTCATAGTTGTTTTGAATTGCATTTTCCTGATGACTAAGGACTTTGAACACTCCTTTAAGTTCTTTTCTGCCACTCAAGATTCCTCTGTTGAGAATTCTGTTTAGTTCTGTACCTTATTTTTAATTAGGTTATGTGCACTATTGATGTCTAACGTCTTGAATTCTTTGTAAATATTGGATATTAGCCCTCTGTCAAATGTAGGGTGGATGAAGATCCTTTCCCTCTCTGTGGACTGCTGATTTGTCCTATTGACAGTGTCCTTTGCCTTACAGAAGCTTTTCACTTTGATGAGGTCCCACTTATCAACTGTTGGTCCTAGAGTATGAGCCATTGGTATTCTGTTCAGGAACTTGTCCCCTGTGCTAATGCATTCAAAGTTATTTCCCACTTTCTTTTCTATAAGGAAATTGTTTCCTTCCCTTCTTTTTCTTTGGTATTTATATTTTCTGTATATTTGAAACTTCATCAAAAATTCCATGCCATATATTCCTGTATCACATAATATGCTTAAAATAATTCTTCATATAATTAAAATAATTTTATGCTCCTAACTTTAGGGTCTCTAAATACGTTATCATTGAATGAAAAAATAAAATACAAGGAAGAGGATGTGACTACTCCTAAAATATGGAGAAGATTTTTTTGTATTGTATATATAAGGGAGAAAGCAGGAAGAGTCCAGGCTGAACATGGTTGGCAGAATAAACGAGACAAGACCAGAAGACAAGAGATGGGGAGAGCAAGAGTACAAGAGAGGAGATACCAACCAAGAGAGGAGGCTCTGGCAAAAAAAAAAAAAAAAGTCAAAAGTGAACTTTATAGACAAAATGGCTGAGTTACACAGAGATCAAGCTCTAAGAGAGGAAGCAGAAGACCAATCCTTGGGAGGGAGAAGTTTAGGGAAGGGGTGGGGTAAGTAGTGCTGAGAGGAGCCACAGGTTCTGATTGATTCTGAGGGAGCTGCCCACTGTCCTCTGTGATATGTTAATAGGCATCTCAGTTTTTTGTTCTGGGTTTCAAAGACCTATCAACTTTGTATGCAAACATTTTCTCTATAATAATTCATACACTTTTACAATTTACCATTATAAATAAGATTAACACAAGTTTAAATTGCTGATCTATAATCTAAACATATCTGAAAGACTTGGTTTCTCTTAGTGAATTATTAACATTGGTACATTAACCTTCATCAGTAACTCTCTATTTTAGGTTATAAAATCCCAGAAGATAGTAGTGAGGGGAGGAATCTTAGCCAGAAAAAGTATTACTTCAGATGCTGTATTTTTAATTCTATCACTTATGAACAGTATGATAATTTTTATACATGATAATTAAATTCACTAGTCTACGATTTTACATCAGTAATTGTGTCCTCATATTTTTCTTGTGAAAACCCCAAACTAGTAAATGCAGAATTTGGAGTGACATCATGTCTGGTGTAGGATAATAACAAAATGTGTAGAAATAGTCAAAGAGAAAGCCATTTCCCCTCCTTTTATATTGTATCACATAGTTTCCAGATCAGGAACATTTGCAGAGGACAAAATAAAGAGGGTCATGCAATTGATTACTTTAGCTGCAAAACAGATTGTGTGCATAGCAACCAGCAAGAATATGGAGAACAGGCTGCAGCTATGGTCTAGGTGCTCGCTGACATTTGCAATGTCAACACCTGGAGGTTGACTGAATCTCCCATTCATCACAAACATTTTTTCTCCTATAACCAAAATACAAAGAACAGTAGGATATCTAGTCTAGCAAATTTGCTTTGCATATCTTGATTAGGCATCCCATTCTGACAGTGAGATATCCAGAAAAACAGGAGAGCAACACCCAATGTCAGGCTAAATGGCTTTCATCTGTTGCAAATGAGTCAAGGGAAGTCTAGGAATACTATACTCTGAACTCTACTTGGTGAGTGTTTTTTTATTTCTTCCTGAACTCTTTTTTTTTCCCCCAAGCCATAGTCTTTCAATTAAAAAAAAATATCACTGTAATCAGTAGTCAGAAATGAAAAATATCCATGTTTCATTTACTACTTTCAGAGAATAAGACTGATTCCTTCAGGCTGTAAAGTCAATGAGTTGAAAATCTCAAATCTTAAGCTGAAATTTAAACTAACACATCCAGACTCTAGACTAGGGTAAGGTTTCAGAGCATTGAGGTAAGTCCTTTTTCCCCAACCCTCAACTACATAGAGTTGGAGAATCGAGTAAACACTATAAACATATGATTTGAATTTGTTTTTGTTGTTGTTGTTGTTGTTGTTCAAAAGAAATCAAATGGAAATGGAAGGACATGACTGTACCTAGATATGAGAGAGGAGAAAGTCTCTTATAGAAATGTGGAGGGGGAGGGGGCATAGTCAAAACCAGACACATCTGTGAGAGTTAAGAGTGGTCATGACCCTGAATCATGTGGGGAGAGGGGGAAGGGGAAGGGAAGAGGGAGAAGGGGACAATGAAGCACAGCAGCCAGGAGAACAAAGGTAAAAAAGAAGAGGAGTAGGTAACCCAAATGTCTGGATCATATAGAAAAGAGCCTCTGGCTAAAGGGCAGCCAGCTCAAGGATTGAACACTTCAGGATAGAGGGTTGTGTTAGCATTCCTTCTAGGCTCTGCCTCACAGACACCTGGCAACAACCAGGTATGCCTGGCTTAATATAAAAGGGGCTGTTTGCCTCATTCTTACTTTCTCTGTCCCTTCTCTCCCTGACCCCTTTCTGCTGCTCTCCACTTCCCCCTCCCCTCCATTTGTTCCTGGCCTGCCTTTTCTCTTCTCTCCTCCTCTCTCCTCCCTTCCTCCCAATTCCCCTTCCCATACCCTAAATAAACTCTATTCTCCACTATACCCATCTTATAGCTGGTACCTCAGGGGGAAGATATGCTTCAGCATGGGCCCACAGAGCCACCCGCATCCACCTCATCATGCCTGGCTCTATCAAACTTATCCTTGGCTCTCTTTTTTTTATACAGCACAACAATCCTAGTAGAGGCATACATTTCACCTCATTCCCAGACTTTCACTCTCATCCCCATTCTCCTTTCTATAAGCAGATTTGAGTCATATATGTTTATTTGTTTATATGATGTATTATTACTATTATTATTATTATTATTATTATTATTATTATTATTATTATCATCATCTAGAAGGAGGCTTATTTCCAGACAGATCATGCCAGGCCAACAGAGTCCAATGAGAAAAGGTTTCTCATTGGAATGGGGGTGGGGGGAGAGGAAGAGAAAAAGAGGAAAAGAGGGAGAGGGCAAGGGGCTTCTGTCTTTTATTCGGGCTGTGACATAGATGCCAGCTAGTGACTTGCACAGGTGAGATGCAGGAGTATGTGGCAGGTGCCATGGCAACAAACACAAGAAGGTCCTTGCCACCTAGGGATGGTATCATCACTGGATTCAGAAGCTTACTGTAAAACTGCTTCTAGTGCTAACAATTTTATTATTGTTGTTGTTGTTGTTATTGAATCTTCCAAATAACAGAGAAAAAAACAAACAAACAACAGAAAAGAACACATCTCATATTGAGCTGCTAGTCTCCTGTGAATATAAAAGTAGCTCCAGCTTCAGGAATTCCACCTCTTCCTGTGCCCACTCTTTGTTGATAACTGTGGCTAGTGAGAGAATGACAGTTTGTATTTTCTAGGAAGGGTACTATCAGGGAGTATACAGGTAAGAGGAAGCCAGGCACTTCTCTTACAGAGCACCAGAGAACAGTTGATGTGACAGGAACTGATATTTAATCTGTTGGTGTTACAGAGAGACAGATGAGAATAGCTTTAGCATAAAGAATTAAATACCTGTCAAGATATTCTACAGCTTTAGTAAAGGAAAAGAAAATTCACCCCCAGCAGCTTCTTGGGCTTAGATTCAATGAGGAGCTATTAGCTCCATTATTTAGTTCAAAAATTCTATCAATGAGCTGATATATCTGTAGTTCCTAATTTGAATGTGTAGGACTATTTTTTTCCTATTAGGAAGAAGGATGCTATTATTTGTTCTATATGATGGTGGGAGCTAAACAGAGGATGTGAAATATGAACTAAATCTGTGGCTGTTTGGTAAAGGGTATATTCCCAGGAGAAGGAATGCAGTAAACTAGTTGCAGCTTTTTCCCCTTTCACACAGATATTATATCTCTGATTGATTTCATATGCTCTATGCCTTGTTCTAGCCCACAGTGCACCTTAGCACCATATTCACACTTAAGCAGGCAGGTTTTTGTACTTACAGCATGATATTTGCTCTTTGACCTCTCCATGAAAAATAGAAAACATTGAAATGTGCAAAAAAAGTGAAAAAGTTTTAGAGTTTTTCCCTTAATCTTTATATCAAAAGGTTTTTATAGTTATTTGCTCTTTGCTTTCAGAAAGTTCTAACTCTATTAGATGGAATATTACCAGTATACAAAAATGTAGAAAGGTCTTTTTACTGAATATATGCAGGGAACCAAAGTTGCTAAGCACCACTCGAAGACTGGGGACCTTTCTTGGTTGATGACATGTTAGACTCTGAGGAGATTAGAGGTCAGGAAGGCAGTCAGGTAAATCTTGCAGCTGTGACTGACTAACAGTCAAATTACTTCTTTATACAGTTTTCACAGAACAAAGACAGACTAATGATTACTTAAGAACTACAGATTGTGGGAACAAGCCTGGTGTGGTGGAAAGAAGCCCCACATGTCTGTTCCAGGCACTTCAGCTCTGGGTGGGACTGAGGACACACAGGAAGTGGTTAAGCGTCTTCCCACACAGTCCTATGGGCAGGTGGGGGCTGTGGAAAGCCTTTGCAGGCCCTGCCCGTGAGTGGGGAAGGGAGCCATTCCCCGGGTACATGCTATAGCCATCTCCGTGGGTTCTGTAGCCCTGGGCACCGGAGTCACCACAGGTTGAGGCAGACGGGCTAGCTGGAGCACAGGGGGGTTCCCGCTGGGACAGGATTTCGGAGGCTTGGGGTGCCGGACTAACTGCTTAAGCTTGGGTGAATGGGTACCGTCTAGAAGCACTGGGAAGCCCTCGGTGAGAGATTAGCCGTGGCTCCTTAATAGAGAGCCAGATCCCTCGCTTCACATGGCGGGTCCAGATGAAGAGACAGTCCATAATTCTAAGATGTTTATTTTCATTGTGTGGAGAGTAGCAGCGTGGATGGAATTGTACCCCCACCCCTCTAGGAGAGGCGAGGCAGATATAGTAACTGGGAAGGGGCACGGCTAAGCCTCTAGTGTCTCTTTAACATGGGGATGGCTTGGGGCTGTGTGGCCACACCTCTACCTGGGGCAGGGTGGTACATGGCCATGACCAGTTCCAAAATCCTCCCAGGAACATTGGCATACCGTTTCTGGTCCCTTCCGTATTCTGCTGGGTCTCCCAGAGTTTTCACCTGTGCTCAACTGGGTGCATGACTGCCTGTCACAGATCACTGCCCCATAACAGATTATATAAATTTGACTCTGGACATGTGTTTGATTTTCATTACATGTATGGAGTTACAAGTTCAGTCACAATTAGGAAGTATAAATAGAACAGATTTCATTTTCATTATTTACCTTATAACTCCAATTCAAAGAATCTAAAAATGTCTCCTTCAACGCAAATTCATTTATTATATGTCAGCCTGCTCTTAGGCTGATAGTATTTGCACTTTTAAAGCACTCCAGACAAATAGAAAAGATCTGACCATGATTTTTTTATATAAATAGCAAATTACTATGTTGTTACATCATCTACACTATAAAAGTAGGAAACATTTATTTTGGTAAATTTATCTTATTTACTGAGTTCTATCCCTCCAGCGCAACCTCTCTCTTTAAACCACATTTTCAATGAGCTCTAATCATACAGTAACAAGATGCCTAAATCTGTAAATAATTCTCCTGGGCAGTCAAAGTTAGTCAATTGTCTCTGTTTACCTTGTACCAATTATACTGTTTGAGTTTGCTTAGTCAGAGATACCCCAAGAAGATTTATAGAGTCATGGCCTCGTTTAGAAAGTCCTAGCTTTTGCTAATCTAAGTTTAACACAATCTCCAGGGCACAGGGAAGACTTCTAAATAGTAGCTAGATACAGTTATTTTCCTAAAAGCAGAAGAAATAGTAAGTTTCAACATAATTTTCTCAGGAAAAGACATAAAATTAATCATAATGCAGAAAGTCTCCAGGAATCCAACATATAGAGACCAAAACCTAAAAGTGAGAGAAAGAATGACAGCAATCACTGGTAACAACTAAGGATAGAAGCTAAATGAACCATAGTGGTAAGGTGAACTCCGGGAGTTTGTGCAGTGTATGTATTTGGGGGAAGGTACAAAAGTAAAATAAAAATTAAACATATATTTCAGAACATAATCATCTCCAGCACCAGATAAATCAGGTATTAACTGCCTTTCGGCATTTGCCGTGGTAGCTACCTTCCCCCACATAATTTTTCTTTTAATTACTCACTTAACATCTCACTCACTGACCACCTTCCAGTTACCCCCTCCCATAATTCTTCCCCCACTACCCCTTACCCTTCTTCTCTGAGTGGGTGGGGGACCTCCTTTGTATCCCCTCATGCTGGCTCATCAAGTCTCTGTGAGACTAGGTGCTTTCTCTCCCACTGAGGTCAGACAAAGCAGTCCAGCTACTAGACTATATCCCACTTACAATCAACAGCTTTCAGAATAGCTCTCATTCCAGTTGTTCAGTATCCACATGAAGATCAAGCAGACATCTGCTACATGTATGTGGGGAGGCCTAGGTCCAGCCTGTGTATGTTCTTTGGTTGTTAGTTCAGTCTTTGACAGCCCCAAGGGTCCAGGTTAGTTGACTCTGTTGGTCTTTCTGTAGAGTTCCTTTCTCTTTCGGGCCCAGCATTCCTCCCTTCTGTTCTACCATAAGAGTTGCAGAGCTCTATCTATTGTTTGGCTGTGGGTGTCTGTATCTGTTTGAGTCAGCTGCTGGGTGGAGCCTCTCAGAGGCCAGCCATGCTAGACTCCTGTCGGCAAGCATAATAAAGCATCATTAATAGTGTCAGGGATTGGTGCTTTCCCATGGGATGGGTCTTAAGTTGGGTTGGTTTTTGGTTGGCCATTCCCCCTCGTCTCTGCTCCATTCCCCTTCCCTACATTTATCCTTCAAGAAATATCTACTTATCTACAGGATAAATTTGGAGACATGAGTTTTGTGCATGGTTGGTGTCCCTATCACTCAACTGGGGTTCCTGCCTGGTTACAGGAGGTGGCAACTGCATGTTGCATGTTCCATATCGCCAATGCTGAGTGTCATAGCTAAGGTTACCCTCATTGAATTTGGACACCTCCCTTATCCCAGGTCTCTGTCTTATCCTGGGGATGCCCCCCCACTTTACCACCCCCATAAGTTGCAGATTTTCATTCATTCTCATGGCCATCTGGTCATCTTTCCTGTCCATCTGCATACCTCATCCTGACATTCCCATTCCCATCCCCATTCCCTCCGCTACCCTATTTGCTCCCTCAGTCTGTCTCTTATAACTGTTTTATTCCCCATTCTGAGAGGTAAGCATCCTTCCTTGAGCCTTCCTTCTTGTTTAGCTTTTTTGTTCTGTGGAGTGCAGCATGAGCATCTTGTATTTTATGGCTAAGATCCACTTACAAGCTAGTACATACTGTGCATGTCTGTGGGGTCTGGGTTACAGGATTCAGGATAATATTCTTAAGTTCCATCCATTTGTCTGCAAAATTCATGATGTCTTTGTTTCAAATAGCTGAATAGTATTCTGTTGTATAGATGTACCACATTTTCTTTATCCATTCTTTAGTTGAGAGACATCTAGGATGTTTCCAGTTTCTGGCTATTGTGAATAAAGCTGTTAAAATCATACTTGAACAAGTGTCTTCATGGGATGTTGGAGCATCTTTTGGGTATATATCCAGGAATGGTATCACTGGGTCTTGAATTAGAACTTTTTCCAGTTTTCTGAGAAACTGCCGAATTGATTTCCAAAGTGGTTGTACAAATTTGCCTTCCCATAAGCAATAAAGAAGTGTTCCCCTTGTTCCACATCCTTACCAGTTAAATCTCTTGATTCTTTGATCTTAGCCACTCTGCTGGGTGTAAGATAAATGTTTTGATTTGCATTTCCTTGATGATGAGGGTGTTGAACACTTCAAGTGTTTCTTGGCTATTTAAGATTCATCTACTGAGATTTCTCTGCTTAGCTTTCTACTCCATATTTTAGTTGGGTTGGGTTATTTGAATTGTTGGTATTTAACTTCTAGAATTCTTTATAAATTTTGGATATTAGCCCTCTGTCAGATATTGAGTTAGTGAAGATTCATTTTCAATCTGTAGCCTGTCATTTTGTCCTATTGACAGTGTCCTTTGCCTTACAAAAGCTTTGCAGTTTCATAAGGCCTGATTTATACTGTTGATCTTAAAGCCTGAGCCATTAGTGTTTTGTTCAGGAACTTGTCTCCTGTACCACTGTGTTCAAAGTTATTTCCCATTTTCTCTTCTATGAGATTTAGTGTATCCAGTTTTATGTTGAGATCCTTATCCACTTGGCCTTGAATTTTTTTCAAGGTGATAAATATGGATCTATTTGTGTTCTTCTACTTTTAGACATCCAGTTAGAGAAGCACCATTTGTTAAAGATTCTTTCTTTTTTCCATTGTATGGTTTTGGCTTCTTTATCAAAAATCAGGTTGCCATAGGTTACATCCACATAATTTTATTGATTTCTCCTAATGACTATATATGTTACTTTCACTGTCCTGCTTCATAGAGGAATAAAAGAATTAAAACAACAACCACAACAAAAAAACAAACAGAAACATTCAGAAATTCAAATCTTACATCTTACACTATCCAAGTGATTATAGGGAAGTTGAGACATCAGAAGTAAAGGCTGTAGGCCAGCGGTTCTCAGCCTGTGTAATGTTCCAGTGACAGTCAACCATAAAATTATCTTGTTGCAACTTCATTACTGTAATTTTGTTAATGTTATGATTTTTAATATAAATATCTGATTTGCAAAATATTTGCTATGTGACCCCAAAAGAGGTCACAACCCACAAGGTAAGAACTGCTCCCTAGAGATGTAAACGTTGCATCTAAAGTTAAGGTCTGAAAACAGTACTTGCTAGAGGCTGTCTTAGTGGAAAGATGAAAACAAACAAACAACAACCAAAACCTGATTTTCCCCCTGATTTTTTTCTTAATCTACCAACCGTTCCTTCCTTCCTTCCTTCCTTTCTTCCTTCCTTCCTGCCTGTCTGCCTCCAATTCCTTCTTTCCTCTCCTTTTCTTTCTTTCATTCTCTCCTTCAAATCATCCATTCCTCCCTCCTACTTCCTTCCTTGCCCTCTTTTCTTTTTCTTCCCTCTCCCTCTATTCGTCTTTCTTTTCTTCTCTTTTTTTATTCTTCTTTAAAATTTGTTTTCAGCATTTGTAAGTATAGATCTAAAACAATGTTTTGCTTGATGGGACATTTAGGGACAGATATGGGCAGGAATTGCTCATGTTAGGGGATAGTAAAGAAGCTGTGTCGGCTCCTAGCTGGAAGGTCCAGGAGAGAGGAGAGAACCCAGTCTAGCCAAGTCTAGCTGGGGCTGAGTGGGATGGTGAGTGTTGGCAGCCAAAAAACAAAAAAACATACTAGACCAGGAATCTTGTCGAAGCAGGAACTCAACTTTATTGTATCAATCTCTCTCACTTATATAGAGAAGGCAAAGGGGTTGGGCACTTAGGTATGGGGAGAGATGACATAGGAGGCTGGGAAGGGGAAGGGGTAACTAACAGGGCCAGTAGCAAAGCTACACATCAGCAATGGCAGGGTAGAGGGATGGCCAAACAAGTCTTGCTGAGTCACTTCTATGCGGAAGTGACTGAGACAGGTCTCAGAACTCGAGCCAGGCTTGGGTTTCCCCCAAAGCCCAAACTGGGGTCAGAATGGGACCCAAGACTACCACTGCCCGGGACCCCACCCTTGGGACAGCGGGAGGGGGAGAACATCCCCAGTGCTGTGCTGTTGGGGTCCAATTCTGAGCCCTGGTCCAGAGCTTCCTCAGCCCCAGCTTGGCTCGGCAACATGGCACCCAGTGGAGGAAGGCAGATGGGCGAGTCAGCAAGGAATCAGGACACCAATCTCACTGTGGCAGTCACTGCTGTGAACATGGTGGGGGAGGGGTCCCCTGCAGCCCACCCCTATGGCTGGGGCAATCCCAGGCTGCATGCAGTGCTCCCCTCTGTGGGCCAGGGAGGTGCGCCCCACAACCATCAGTGGCACCTGCTCTTCTAAAGAGGAAGCTGGGATGCTCTCCTCCCTGTGCCATTGCCAGCTCACAACCCGGGGCCCACGGACAGACTGTCTTGGGCCCTGCTGCCCCCCAGACAAGGTGCTGAGGGCCGTCACGATGGAGATGCAACCATGGTGGCAGTGGCACCACGAGCTAGTGTGGGGGTCCAACAAAGCTGCTTGCCTGTTGTGGGTTGAAAGGTTTCTTTCCTGATTTGTCATTTCAGGACTCTGCTGTTCAGCCTCAGTGAGTAGAGTGCACCTGAACATTAGGACAAAAGCTTTAATAACAACTGCACAGTTTTCTGGTTCAGATCCTTCATCTAAGCTCATGGGAATCTGATTGAAACATTGAGGGTAGGGGTATAGAGGAGTACTGACTGAACAAAAGGAGATTGTTTTGCATCTGCCAGAGCCCACATTAGGAAAGGACAACTGCTAGAACACTTCCTCTCTCAAATTGCAATATTGACAGTGTATTTTAAAAGGAAGTAGCAAATCTAAGAATACACTGGCTATATTTAGCCTCTGTAGATAATATTTTAATTTAAAAAATGGAAATTAGTTATTTAATAAATATTTTAAGACAGTAAGTTATTAATGGAATTAGAATATATATATATATTTTTTTTTTCTTTGTGAGGTATTTTCATGGTTTCAATACTTATCTAAATAATCTATCTAATTATATTAATGTAATTAGATATGATAATTATATTATATAAAATATTATCATAAATTATTATGCAAATATAAAATATGATACTTTCTAAATATATAAATAATATATATATAAAGAGTAAAGGTTTAGATAGATTAGAAAATAGCATCAATTATTTTCTGAATATAAAAAATGCTTAGATTCTTATGAAGCTAAGCATATATGCTACTACATACACAGTGATGTCTCATTGATATGCCTCAAGAGAGAACTCTATTTCTTATTCACAAGTATTTTTGTTGTTATTTTTGAAAGATGAACTGAATTATAATATTAAGAACTTTCTTCAGGAGTAGAAGTATTATAATCAAATGATTTGACAGTAACAAATAACCTTAAACTCTTCCTAAATTGCTTAGTGATTTCTTATGATTTATCTCCTAGTGTTTTTATTCTTCTAGTCTTTTACTGCTTCCCCAATCAGAAAAATACAGCCAACGCCTGTAATTAAATATAAAGAATTTGGAAGCTTTGTTAAAGCCCCAGGACACTGGATAAGTACCAATATATTAAGCTTCTCATTTATAAAAACGCAAAAGCATTTTGCTTTGGACTTTTTGTTACCACTTTTAGGGTCTACAGAAATCCCTAGTCCTTTGATATTCTATCTTTTGTTTCTCCTGAAGGATGGATGAATGTTGTTTAGTTTTATGTATAATTTTATTCAATAAACTTTAAAATCACAATATGGAAAAAATATAATTATAAAAGAAAGCAAAGCAATAATCATGCTGTGCAAAATAGGAAAAGCCCCGAAGCCATAGTGGTTAGGGCAGCACACCTACCTGGGATCAAATTTACATAGTGCCAAAGCCAAGCTGATGCTTTCACATGGCCCACAATAATAGAAGGTTTTCTAATCCAAGGGCCTTGAAAAAGGTAATCACAGAAAAACTTCAAAGTCTCCACAGTGGCAAAATTACGTGATTTTTCTAAAAATGCTGGCTGGTTAATCATTAGGGAATAGTTTTCAAAATGCTTATAATCATTGAGTTTTTAATGCATTGTACAGTCCCATAAATGACTCCAATTTCATCCTCCTTGCAGTCCTGTAGGGTGAACATAGGACCAATTGTGTGTGTTTGTGTCATGTGTGTGTGTGTGTGTGTGTGTTATGTTTCTTCTTTCAGATGGTCTCAGTGTTCTAGATAATTTCAATGATTTTCTAATTTATTGAATGTGTTAGAATGTCTGACTGATAACTTTACGTTCTGACTTAAAACTTTTTTTAGTATATGGAAAACAACATTTTAGCTGCCACTGGAATATTTTATTATCAGTTTTTCACCCTAGCTCTAAAGAGTATCAGTTTTTAAAATTCTAAACAGCTCTTAGTTTCTCTTTCATAATATGAGGGACCTTATCTAAAACCCATCTTATCTTTGATATAGATACTTTTTAAGGAGTCTGTGGATCAAACAAGATTGCTGCACTGAAAGAGAATGTACATGTCTGCAGGTAATGAGAATATACAATGAATGATAACACAAATTCACACAAAAACATGCACAAGAAAATCTGTTGAATCTTGTCGGCTGGATTTTTTCAGATTCAGCACATAATGCTTAGGGAAGTTTAAGTAATTTATTGAAGGCCACATGCCAGTAAGTGAGAGAGCTGGGATTCGAACCCAGGCAGGCTGTCTCCATAACTCACACATTTAATATGCCTTGTGACAGTGTAGCTGTATTTGGGTTTCAGTAGATTTGAGTTTTCTGTTTAACTGAGTCGAGATAACCATAGCCTGAAGGTAGCATGAGTTAATAAGTGAAAGTGGGAATAATTATTACCAGCCAATATGTGTAGAAGAATGGGAAGACCACAGATTATATAGGTTTCTAGAAAAATCTTTTAATTTTGTAATCATGTTCGAAATATTAAAAAGGGGGAACTAAAGTGCACTTTCACAATTCAAAGATGTTGTTTTAAAATATAATTAACCATGACTGAAGAATATTGTGATTTTTAGGCATATTGATCTCGGAAGTTCTTCCCTACCTCCTCTGAAGTGCATCTGGGATGACCTCTGAACAGGAATGCTTTAAAAAGGCATATGTCAAGAAAGGCTTCCATTTTGAAAATATTATAGGCTTATTGATGGTAGGTGCATTCCTAAATTGGCTTCAGCCCACTCATTTTTTGCTATCTCCTTCCCTTTTCATATTCATTATTGGCCTGATCATATTTTATGAATTTGTTGCCTAACTCTAACAAGGGAGTTAGAAGAATCTACAAGGCTCACATAACAACCAAGATAATGCCATCATGTCACATTAGCCTCTCAGGCTGAAAAGCCATAGGCTCAGTATGTGTACGCAATATGTATGTATGTTTTTGGGTATTGGGTAACTAATTAGTGTATTCTTCCTTATAACAGAGCAGGCTATAATTAGGAATATATCCATGAACATAGGAGATCTTTTCATCTTTTGATATCTTCTTCAATTTCTTTCTTCAAAGACTTTGAGAGTTTATCATACAAGTCTTTCACTTGCTTAAATATAGTTACCCAACATATTTTACATTATTGAGACTTTTGTGAACAGTGTTATTTACATGATTTTTCCTCTATATCATTTGTATATAGATGGACCTGGTTTGTGTGTGTTAATCATTTACATAGTCACTTCACTGAAAGTGGTTATCAGCTTTAGAAGTTTCCTAGTTATATTTTTAATGCTACATATGTACACTGTTATATTATCTGCAAAATGGATACTTTGACTTCTTCCTTTCCAATTTATATCCTTTTGATCTCTTTCAGTTGTCTTATTGATCTAGCTAAAGCTTCAAATACTATATAGATGGAGAGAGTCAACAATCTTGTCTTATTCCTGAATTTCGTGGAATTGCTTTGAGTTTCTCTCCATTTAATTTAATGTTGGCAATGAACTTGCTGTAATTTGCCTTTATTGTGTTTAAGTGTGTCTTTTATCTCTAGTCTCTCTGGAACTTTGATCATGAAAGGGTATAAAATTTGTCAAAGGCCTTTTCTGTAACTCAGTAGAGAATCATGTAGATTTTTGGTGGGTTGATTATATAATAGATTATATTTACTGATTTTAATATATTGAACCATCTCTGTAACTTTAGGATGAAGCCTACTTGATCATGGTGGATGATAGTTTTGATGGGCTATTGGATTCAGTTTTGGAGTACTTTATTGAATATTTTTGCATCAATGTTTATGAGGGAAATTAGTCTGTAATTTTCTTTTTTTGTTGAGTCTGCATGTTGTTTGTTTATCAGAGTCTGCCTGTTGTTTGATTTTTGTAATGTTCGCTTTTGTTTCTATTTTATTTATTTCAGCCCTCAGATTGATTATTTCCTGCCGTCTACTCTGCTGGAAGCTAAGCCCCAGCCTGGATCCTCTCTGAGGGAGCCAAGTGGGGATAGAACATTGGTGAGGACAAGATGTGGTCTTGCAGAGATTATGGCTGCTTTCTATAAAAAAAAATGTTTACCTATCTTGACTCTAAATTATTCTGAAGCCAGAAGCTTCAGGCCTCCGGGCGAATTAACACCTATTGCTTAATAGGAGGGGATTAAGTTAAGGATTAATTCCTAGGACTTCTTTCTCTCTTGTCCAAAAACCCCACCTCACCTCTCACTGGCTAGGTAGGAGGGAAGTTTAAAGCAATAAACTTTTATTGATCCAAGAGAAGAGTCATTCATGCTAGCAAAAGGAAAAAAATTTTACACAATCAAATATACAAAACCACACATACATTCATATATTCTTGTGGGTCCGGTCACTTGTCTCATAGTTGTATTCTTACACAGATGTTCATATACTTACATATGCATATGGAGCAAAAGCCCATGCACCAGCACAGAAAGAACTCATTCTGGATGAAAATAAGCTTCAACCTTTATTGCATAGAGAAAGAAAAAGCTTCTATACTTTTATTGCTAAATGAATTAAATAACCTATCTCATAGTGAGAAAAGTCTGCTTCGTAATTTCTGCTCTTCCTGCAGCTCCTTCTTAATCTCTTCTCTGCTCAGCCCTGTTATATTTTGCCACGTTCTGCTTTCTCTCCTGCTGCATTTTTTTCTCTTTTTCTTCTCTTCTGTTCTCCTTCTGCATTTTCTCTATTTTCTTTCTCCCAACATAATTCTCCTTCTATATCTACCTAATTTGGCTCTCTTCTTTAGTCTCTCCTCATCTGCTCAGCTTTCCATCTCTGTAATACTTCTATCTTTTTCTTCTTCTGCCTCCTTAATTCTGCTCTTTCCTTCACTCTTCAACTGCTCAGCTCCTCATCTCTATAAACTTCTACTTTGCTTCTACTCTCTTTCTCTCCATTCTTCTTCTGCTTCCAGTTAATGTCACTGTTCCTAATTTTAGTACTTTCCCAGAACAAATGATCAAATGGTATTCCAACTATCAAAAGTTTACAAGTTCAAACATAAATTCAAACCATAAATTGAATAAGGAGTTTACAACAGGGATGTTTATTACCTGTTTCTGTTAAGACTAGTTATCTAACTAGACAGTTATTATCTGTCATTCGCTCCACATGTTCATTGAAAGTCTAAATCTGTAATTCTTTTGTCTAAGTTAACATTGAAGTTGTATATAGATAAACCCTGCCAATATTTTACCTTCTATACTTGCATCTGTAATAAATCACTCATTTCCTTTACAGCCTTTAGTTAGTGGTTTAATTCCCTAAAGGAATGTATTGCTAAATTATAAATCTTTATGTCTGTTTCTATCTCAATCGCAATTAATTCCTGACATGTGAAGACTGGCAGAGTTCTAATTGTAGCTTTCATATTACAGAGAGCTCTAATTGCAGCTCTTATTATAAAGGGCTTAATAATTATTAGTATAAATTTAGGAATTCTTATAGAACCATCATTAGGAATTAAAAAATCATCTATTTTCCTTTATAGCATCACTACATATTATATCATTTGCAAATGTTGATATGTTGACTTCTTTCTTTCCAATTTGTATGTCATTGATCTCCTTTAGTTGTCTTACTGCTTTACCCAAAACATCCAACTATGATATTTACTAGATACAGAGAGGATAGCCTTGTCTTTTCCCAGATTTTGGTGGAATTTTATCAATTTTCTCTTCATTTATTGGCTGTTGTCTTGCTGTATATTGCCTTTTTTGTATTTAGGTATATGCCTTGAATTCCTGATTTCTCCAAGACTTTTAACAGGAAGGGGCAATAGATTTTGCTAAAAGGCTTTTCTAGCATCAAATGAGATGATCATATGTGTTTTTTTTTTTCTTTCAGTTTCTTTGTATGGTGGATTATGTTGATTGGTTTTTGTGTGTTGAACCATCCATGCATCTCTCCTACTTGATCATGAGTAATTTTGCCTCAATTTTTATAAGGGAAATTGGTTGGAAACTCTGTTTCTTTGTTGAGGCTTTCTGTAGTTTAGGCATTAGATGACTGTAGCCTCATGAAATGAATTTGACATTGTTACTTCTGTTTCTATTTTGTGGAATAATTGCAGAACTACTGGTATTAGCTCTACCTTGAAAGTCTGGTAGAATTCTGCACTAAAACCTTCTGAACCTGGGACTTTTTTGGTTGGGAGAATTTAACAATGGCTTCTATTTCAAAGATTATGAGTCTATTTAGATTGTTTACATGATCTTCATTTAATTTTGGTATCTATCAAAAATGTTGTACATTTCATTTAGATTTTCCAATTTTGTGGAAATAAGTTTTTGATGTGAAAACTAATGATTCTTTGGATTTCCGTGGTGTCTGTTGTTATGTCCCCCTTTCAATTTTTGATTTCTTAATTTGAATATTCTCTCTGCATTTTAGTCTGGCTAAGTGTTAATTTATCTTGTGGATTTTTTTTTTCTCACAGAATGAACTCTTTGTTTCACTGATCCTTTTATTACTCTCTTCGTTTCTATTTTTATGGATTTCTGCCCTGTGTTTATTCCTACCATCTACTCCTCCGTTGTGTGTTTACTTATTTTTGTTTTGCTTTCAGATGTGCTGTTAAGTCACTAGTATGAGATCTTACTTTATTTGTTTGCTTGCTTGCTTGTTTTGCATGAAGGTACTTACTGCTATAAACCTTCCTATTATCACTGCTTTCATTGTGCACCTTAAGTTTGGATATGTTGTACATGCATTTTCATTGAATTCTAAAATGTCTTTAATTTCTTTCTTTCTTTTTTTTTTTTTTTTCTCTTGACCTAGTGGTCATGGAGTAGAGTTATTCAGTTTCCATGAGTTTGTAGGTTTACTGTTACTTTTGTTGTTGTTGAAGTTGAGCTTTAATCCATGGAGGTCTAATACAATACAGGGGATTATTCAATTTTCTTGTATCTATTGACACTTGATTTGTGACTGAGTATATGGTCAATTTTGGAAAAAGGTTCTTTTAGGTGCTGAGGAGAAGGTATATTCTTTAATGTTTGAGTGAAATGTCCTGTAGATACATGTTACATCCATTTGAGTCAAAACATCTGATAGTTCCATTATTTCTTTGTGTGTGTGTGTGTGTGTGTGTGTGTGTGTGTGTATGTGTGTGTGTGTTTGTATTAGATGACATGTCCATAGGTAAGAGTAGGGTGTGGAAGTCTCCCACTAACAATATGTGGGATTCAATTCAATAATATATGGGATTCCATGTGTAATGTTTCTTTTACAAGCATGCGTGTCCTTGCCTTTGGGGCATAGGTATTCAGAATTTAGATATCATCTTGATAGATTTTCTTCTTTTGATGAGAATGAAGTGTTATTCTCTATCTCTTTTGATTAATTTTGGTTGGAAGTCTATTTTATTAGATATAAAAATGGCTACATCAGCCTGCCTCTGAGGTCTGTTGGCTAGGAAAATGTTTTCCCAGCCCTTTATTTTGAATTAATGTCTATCATTGATGTTGAAGTGTGTTGCTGGTATGCAGCAGAATGGTGAATCTTGTTTTTGCACTATTCTGAACATCTATATCTTTTCATTGGGGAATTGAGTCCATTGAGTGATCTATGATCAATGATTTTTTTATTCCTGTTGTTTTGATGTTGTTGTTGTTGATGTTGTTGTTGGTGGTGGTGGTGTGTATGTGTGTGTGTGTGTGTCCTTTTCTATGGTATTTCTTATGTGAAATTATTTATTTTCTGTTTTTTCTTGGGAGTTATAATTAACCTCCTTGGGTTGAAGTTTTCCTTATAGTATCTACTACAAGTCTAAATTTTGGGATAGATATTAAATTTGGTTCTGTCATGGAATATTTTGTTTTTTCCATTTATTGTGATTGAAAGATTTGCTGGGTATAGTAGTCTGGGCTGGTATCTGTGATCTTTTAGGAACTATATGGTATCTACCCAGGCCCTACTGGGTTTTTGTGTCTCTTTTGAGAATTTGTGTGTAATTCTGATAGGTCTGCCTTTATATGATATTTGGCCTTTCCCCTTTACAGCTTGTAATATTCATTCTTTGTTTCAGACAATTGTGTTTTAATTTGTTATGTGGTAGGAATGTTTTTTGTCCAATCTATACTATATTTTGTAAGGTCCTATTACACTTATAGGCATCTCTTTCTTTAGGTTAGGGAATTGTTCTTTTATGATATTGTTGAAAATATTTTTTAGACCTTTTAGCTGGGAATCTTCTCCTTTTGTTCTTATTATTCTTAGGTTTTGTCTTTTTATAGAGTCCCAAGTTGCTTGGATGTTTTGTGTCAGAAACATTTTAGTGTTAATGTTTTCTTTGGCTGGTTTATCAATTTCTTCTATCATATTTTCAATTTCTGAGATTCTTCCATCTTTTGGATTATGGTGATGATCTGTAGTTTCTGTTTTCTTGCCTAGGTTTTCCATCTCCAGGACTCCCTCAGTTTGCATTTTCTTTATTGCTTCTATTTCCATTTTCAGGTCTTACCAGTTTTAGTCAATTCCTTTAACTATTTGATTTTATTTTCCTGCATTTCCTTAAGGGATTTAATCATTTCTTCTTTAAAAGCTTCTATGATCTTCATAAGACTGGGTTTGTAGTCTTTTTCTTGTGCTTTACTGGTGTTATAATATCCGGGCCTTTCTATAATAGGAAATCTGGCCTCTAATGGTACCATGTTGCCCTGGCTGTTGTTGAATGTGTTCTTATGCTGGCCTTCAGGCATCTGGTTTTGTGGTTATTATAGGTTTAGATGCTGATTTCTAAGTTTATCCTTGTCGAATGGGTGGGATTGTTTGTTGTTTGTTTGTTGATTTGATATTATTTCCCCTTGGTTTGTGATTCCTCTATGTCTTCTGTTCTGAGAAGCCTGGGATTTTAGTGACTACTGACTACTGGTCACTATTCAGGTCCAATAGGCTGTGTTTTCTGGGGATTTTATGGCCTTCATGGTCTCTGGGGTTTTGGGTGCTAATCTTTATTCTAGTGTTCCTAGTACCATAATAACCTGGAGTCCCTAGTACCAGATTGGGTTCCAGAAAAGTAGGCAGAGTTGTGGGTCAGAAAAATGAAGTCCAGAAAGTGGTATTTACTTTAAGGCTGTTGTATGTGTTTTAAGGGGACTTCATGGACAAGGGAGTGGTCATGGGTCTTACCTGATGTTGTTGTTGTACTTTGAAGGGACATGGCAGGCAAGGGCTTGGGAAAGGGTCTTATCCGGTTGTCCCTGGTGCTATCAGGTCTCACAGAATACAGGCAGAGTTTTGGGAATAAAAAACTGAGCATAAGGAACAGGGTACATTTTACTGATGTTGTGTATGTTTTGAAGAGACTTGGCAGAGGATTGGTGTTGAGGACTCTTACCTGGTTGTCCCTGGTGCCAGCAGACCTCTTAGAAGGCAAGCAAGGTTATGTTCTGAAAATGGATCACGGGGCATAGGATACAGTTTCCAGCTTTTGGTTGTACTTTAAAGAGACTTGGCAGGCAGGGAATTGCTGATATGGCAGGGTCTTACCTGGTTGTGAATGGTCCCAGCAGACTTCATGGAAAACTTGCAGAGTTATGGGCTACAAAGCAGAGTGCAGGGGACAGAGTGCCACAGTAAGTGCCCTGCTAGTTCTCCTGTGGCCTTGTATCTTCCTCACAATGATCCATTTGGATATTTACTGTGGGTCACATACTCTCTAACGTGTGTTGAAGCCAACTTGACCTCTTTCCCTTGCAGGTAATATCTAAGCATAGGTTTCTTGGCATTGATCTTGGGCATTTTGTTTTGGTTAGGAAGTCTTTGTTACTAGTCCTAGAACCTGACATCTACAGGAAGTATTATAGGCTTTGTAGTACTCCCAGATAATCAGACACTGAATTGAAAAAAAATCTCAGCACTATGTGTAGCTGTCCTCAACTTCCATTTTGCAGTAGGAAAACTGAAGCCATAGATATTTGTAAATGCCAAAGGTTTCATACCACCCATATATCAAAGTTCATTCCACACCTGACTTCTATGATTAGGGTTGATGACTTTTAGACTGCATTCTTGACTAGGAAAAGAATGCAAAGTAGAAGTGAAAGAAAACTAAAAGACTACAAAGTATACCTAGTAGAAAAATTATAAGTATTTGCCTGACAAAATGAAGCCAATGGACTACTCCATTTCTGTCTGTATTTGAGGTCATAACCATACTTTACAGAATGGTATCTCTACAGACATAAAAAGACCAACTACATTAAAATACTCTAAAGACATGAGTTGAGTGTTAAAAGTTCACCAACATGGAAGGGCAGTTATTTATAAAGACAAAATTGCATACATTTTTTTTGGAAAAGTGTTTTGAAAAATTAATCAAGATATAGATGTGCCGATATGCATATATTTGTGTTATTGTGAGCCTCCTGCTCAAATCATGAAAAACACAGGTGAGAGCAGACAGAATCCCAACTGTTGATGGGGCCCTTCTGTTCTGTTTTTCCTCAGGCACAGTCCAAGTAACTAATACTGAGATAGAGTGTATTTACACAGAATGGTTTACTTTAGGGAAGAAAGTGGCTTCCTGGGAGTATGTCATTTCTGACCTTCTGGGACATGCTTTCTGCTAAAGTATGAAATGCTTTGGAACGATACATGATAGCCACTGACTCATGTTTTAATTTTAATTAAATCAAATAATCTATATTAATCATAAGACATTGTACACAGGGATTCCTTAACAAATATTTTTCAGCAATTCATCTTCTTTAGAATAGTAAGATATTCCAATTCTCTTTAGCTGGTATAGAGAAATGACAAGTCAGGAGCACAGAGTTAATTCTGGCTGACTATCCTTTCTAGACAGTATATTGGATCTTACTCCATGGGACTGATGCCAAAGAAGCAATTTGCCAAGCTGTGCTTGTGGCCTGGGAAAGAACTGAAGTGGCAGCAGAGACATGAGACTCAGACATGAGACGCAGACATGAATCTCAGACATGAAGCCAAACAGACTCAGACTCGAGACCAAACAGACTCAACCAATAGCTTTCTACTCAGCACTTCTGAAGTCTTAGCATTAGACTCTTTGTCCATTAACAAAAGAAATAACTATTTTTTAGAATAATTTATAAATATGAAACATATACTCAAGTTCTCCTAGATTGAAGTCATTTTGTAACCAAAATTTGCAAACTTTTTCTTTCCCTTGCTATGGCCAGTTTGGCTTTGGAAAGTGCCTTAGAGTTTGATTATTACCAAGTCAAATTAAATTAAATATGTGGCTTTGGAAAGCAAAACAATGTCCTGAGTTCATTGTAGTGTGTGGGACCGGACAAATGTTTTCAGAGCTAACATATAAAGGAAAACTATATCATTACAAAAAAAAAAAAAGTTATTTTTTTCCACACTCATAAAGTACATCTTTACATTTCTTTCCTGGGATTTGTTCTGTTGACCTTATTTATCATACAAATATCTTAAACACAATGTAAGACTAAAAGAAAAAAAGAATTAAGTTCTCCAATTTCAATTCAGTTACATAGAAAATATGTCAGTGATCCTTTAGAGACACTGTGCATGCAAATAATGTTAATTAAGGTGTAGACAGAATTATGCCTTAGAATTTGTTTCAAAATAATGTCACAAATTAATGGTTACAACTATTTCTTATAAATTTGATAAATGACTATATTGATAGTTTTTTGTTGTTGTTGTTGTTCTGATGGTACATTATTGCATCTTATACATTTTCTTTTGTTTATTGGTTATAGTTTCTAGATTTTCCTATCATTAAAACCACTATAATCAGTGATTTCATAAATGCAGTTTTCTTTTTTGAAGCACAATATAGCACAGAGATAATTCTTACCTAATGAAATTTACATTTTAGTGGAGATAGATAAGAAATGAAAGAGGTGAATGGCAGTTGCTATAGCAGCTGAACTGTGTGATAGAGAGGATGGTGAATTCCTTATGGGAAGAATGTTTTATATTTTGTGTTATGTGTGCATATTGATGCATTTACAAATACATACTCATGCTTGCATATTCCAGTAAATTCTACCATTATGCATAACTACAAGTCAGAGTGAAGGATGGTCAGGTACGGGACTAAAATTGAGAACCAGATGATGAAATGCCAATGTTCCATCTTAAAGGCTGAGTTTTGATGAGGTCAGCAATGGATATATTAAAAGACTCTAAGCAGAGGGAAGATGCGCCACAATTTTGATTAGGATGCTCTCTTTTACAGTCTTGATAAAAGCATCTTCAGTCACCACTTGATGTTAGAGAGATCTAAAATAGTTTTGATCAATGAAAGAAATAAAAAGGACTTTGAGAACATTGCTTTATGTGCTTATGGGTTTTGCTAAGAACCATGGATAATAAATAAATTTATTTCTAAGCATGACACTTGTAAGTACTTGAACTGATAATATCATTAATATAGACTGTATACAAGGAGTCCGATTAAGTGGCAGAGAGTAGGGGAATTAGGACAGTGAGAAAGAAGCTAGGAGACATGTCAAAGCAATGGCAAAAGGTCTAAAATGGTAACAACAAGTCAACACTATCCATTTCAACCAAATTGTTTACTTAATGCATGAATTTAGGAAAATCTCCTGAGTTTTGTCCATGGTATTCTTTGTAGATTGGGATCATTATTAGCAGTTTGTGTGATTTTTTTTTTCTATAACAGGGAGCTATTAGTCTGCTGTAAAAGCCATACATGTTCTACTATTCCTAGGCTGGGTTTGTGTTTTAAAGTCTTCAATTTTATTTATTATGAGTGTACTAAATTATATATATATTTTCATCATTGAAATGATACATTTGGACAAAAAGTAGAAGATGAGGTATTGTTCAAATAAATCTCATCTACATCAACAATCAAGGTACAAATAAGAGGCCTTACCTAATATTCAAAAGAAACAAAAGCCAGGTAGGCTGCAGCACAGTAAGTTGGCTTATAAGAACAGAAGTTTAGAGGATACATATGAATTGGTTGTTACTCTGAAACAGGAAATCACCACATTGGTAATAGACAGAAAAAAGTGGCATGATCTCACATATATTAACAAAGTGGCTTTGGGATATGAGGTCAAGGTAGTAGTACAGAGGGAGTTACTAAAGACTAACTGGAGAGGATCTCAGCTATCTTGAAGTCTGATGGTGACTCTGGATCCAATGATATCTCAAATGATGTTTTGAAGTGATCAGAGTATGCGTTAGTGGATAATACGAAGAAAAATACAGAGAATTACTTCAATCTTTGCACATTGGATGAGTGGTAAGATTCATTTGTATAACCACAGATTGGGCTGCAGAGATGAGCCAGCATTAAAAATGGAAATTGCAAGTTAGAGATATCTGTTTGATGTCACGCATAATAACCTTAAGTAGGATCATAGATATCTGATCTAGAGTCAAGGGGTGAGAGCTGTTCTCAGCTCAATGTGATGGTCACTGGCTGCTTGCACCAGGACAGCTGAAATGCTCAGGAGTTCCACATGCCTAACTTTGGAATCAGAAAAGTCAAGGTATAATCTTGGTTCTACATTATTGGTACTTGAATTTGTGAGGGTTAGTTAAAAATTCTGTGCATCATTATCATACTCTCCACAATGTCTTAGAGCTTTATACAGTGAGAATTTTGGTTTCTTTTAAAAACATGGAAATATTATAAAATATATTTTCTTTTAAATCCCAGGTGTGGGATATGAGGCCACTTCAGATGGTTCACAACAGCTGACTATAATTTGCCTAGTGCAGGGCTATGATTTGCCAGCTACAGATATTTTCTACGGTTGAGTAACATTTGGAATTCTGAGGACTCTTCAGAAGGTATAAAAATGCTCAAGTCCCAAGAGATGGGATAGGTTGTTGGTAGGTTGCTGTTGGTTGGAGTTTGTTAAGTAGGCATGTGCAAAGAAGAAACAATAAGAAGAAATTAGATATCGTGACAGTAAAGATCAAACTTGCCTCAAAGAACTCAAAGGTTCTAGTCAGCAGGAAGTAGTCTAATGATAAGGTTGCCACTTTCCTCTCTATAGCTTTTTCTGTTTTATCTAGTGTTAGGGGGTGGAAAGAGTAGAAAATGGTGGAAGAAAAAGAACCCATAACATAGTAAAAGACTGAATACAGTTCTATTGTGAAGAGATGCCATGACTATGGCACCTCTTATGACCAAGACCATTTTACTGAGGCCCTTTTTCTATTCTGCAGTTTCAGTTTTTTGAGATTTAGTTCATTATCAGGATTTTAAGAAGTATGATGGCACTCAGGCATACATGGTGCTGGAGAAGTAGCAGAGGCAACAGGAAGAGAAAGAGACTCTGGACTTGGAATGGGATTTTTGCAACCTCAAAGCCCACACCCAGTGACACACTTCCTCCAACAAGACCACACTTCCTAATTCCTTCAACTAGTGATATTCTCTAATGACCAAGTATTCAAATATATTTGCCTGTGGGGAACATTCTCATTCAAACCACCACAGGGAAGTAAATCTAACTATCCCATTACATTTTAAAAGGAAGACAATCTACAAATACACCCATACATGAAATATGTACCTAAAATTGCCATTTTTTCCTTTAAGAAGCTCAAATTTTCAGCTGTTTAATTTCTTACTTAATAGGCAGTAGAAACATGAATACTCTACAATTGAATAAGTAGAATAGACTGATGTAGCACTTCACTGAATTAAATAAGAAAAGCTAGTCTTGTGCAGAATTTTATCATTTAGTTCATAGAAACTGAACAAAGAGAAACATTAGCATGATCACATTCACTCATGTGCCACGTACGACAGCTTCATTTTCTCTTCATTGAGATTTGAAAAGATGTAAAGTAAAATATCATTCTAGTGTTTTGATTTCAGAGACTGTGATAGGCATTTGAAGTGAATTGTGATGGGCAGTTGATGTGAATTTTCTACTAACTACTTTCTTATTTGCCTTTCTTTATTTCGTGCATATTCCCATTTGTTCCATGTAGCTTTTTCCTTGCAGCCTTACTATCTGAGGATGCTGAGAGAGAAAACATGCCAAGAAGTCTAGACACTGAAAGCTCAGCATATCCGCACATAGAGACAGTTAGGCTTTTTAGGGTGCATTAGCCATCATGAGTTTTGTGTTTCATTCCACACACAGATATCAAGTTAATGCACTATTTTCTATCCTAAAGGACATTTGATATTAAAACAAACATGGAAGAAATTCAAACTAAGCCTGGTTGTTTCAGAAGAGAACATTTACAGCTCACAAACAGCAAGAACAAAGTGAAGATCATTCATTTCATTGGCTGTGTTTTTAGCAGATCAAGTAATAAAATTATAAACATAAATTCTGGTTGGTTCCTTTCCTGACTAAAGTATTCTCCAAGTATTGATGACTCTCTTTGCACAGCTATGACAATACTGTGATACCAGATACCAGTTGACATAAATTCAAGGTTAGCAATGCATACCTTAACATGGAAAATAGATATAGGGATGGAAAGAGGTAATGGTAGGATAGGATAAAGAAACTTTCGCTTCAAGACAGTTTTCTGTAATAGATTTTGGTGTGGTAAGTTTCCTGCCCAGTTTGTGTGTGTGTGTGTGTGTGTGTGTGTGTGTGTATGTGTGTGTGTATGTGTGTGTGTGTGTGTGTGTGTGTGTATTTTTTTGTTCCAGTTCATGTTATGCTGCTCAAATTGGGAAGTATCAATCCATTCTTATGTTCTAGACTCAGATCATTCTAAATAAAAAAAATCAATTAAAAATCTATATAATCTATATAAAAATTAAAAGTACCAGAAAAATTATGAGGCAAAATTGACAACAACTGATGAATTTGGAGAAATTATTTTTAGAATCTGATATCATTATGTATAATCACTTATTAAGACTAGAAGGATAATAATAAAAACATGGAAGATATTAACGAATAATTCTCCATAAAACAGATTATACCTGAACAGCAAGAGGCACTTATACACAAACATAATTAAAAACTTAAAATTACACTGAGAAATTAGTTATCATATTTTCTGACTGATAGAAAGGAAAACTTCTGACTCTCTGGAATTGCTCAGACTATGAAGAAACCAGTGCTCTTATATATTGCTTTGAGGAACAAAATTAACCCACTTCTACTTAAATGTGAATTTGACACTATCCAACACAACTATTAATTTCCCACATTATCTAATAACCCTACTTGTAGGAATTGCTTCTCAGCAAAAGCTACACACATATGAGCTGTTTCTTTAAAAAAAAAAATTGTAGGTTCATAAAATAATAAGAACAAAATAACCATACAAGTATATTAAATAACACAATGTTACATACATATTTCTGTAAAAATAAAATGCAGTTCTGTAAAAAGATCAATAGTAAATATGCCAGCAAGATGGCTTTGCAGGTGAGAGTGCTCATGGTGAAAAGCTAAATCAGACTCTGACCCTATAAACTCTTGGTGGAAGAGGAGAACTGATTCCCAAAAGCTTCTGGCTCTTACACATATGTAATTATATTGTGCATACACATACACACACACACACACACACATATATCCATATGCATGGATATGTGTGCATTTGTGATATATATATCACAAATATATATGTGCACAAAGATGTGCAGTGTATTTCATGGCATGTTATTGATGATTTTATGGTATCTTATGTGAAATAAGGCAGAGAAATAAGATAACATTATTTATTTGCAGTAGAAAGTGATAAAAATTAAAGTGAATATTCCAGGCTTCCATCATAGTAAATAAGATGGAAGAGCATGGAAAATCGAAATATAGCTGGATAATTCTCTGATTATAATTTTTGTTTCACCTTTGATTGTTAACAGTATATGAATATTTTATACACTACTAAAAATAAATTATTAAAATGCTGTAAATGCAAGGAACTCGATAAGAAAAGCAAAAAGAAACAGATGAATCCAAGTTTATTATATATGAATAAGTAGCATAACCACATCTATAGACTTGGGAAAAAGAAATTCTAAGAGTCAACCTGGGAACCCACAGGCTACTCCAGCCAGGGAAGCTGGGAGATTAACTGTAGATCTTCACCTTTCCCTTAGGTCCTCCACAGCCAATCTCTCAGGCTTATGCCCAACTCTGTTACTGACCACCTATGGCAGCCTCCCTCTCCTCCCCTTCCCACCACCAAACCTTTCTGAGTGGTCACACAGTTTTTCCTCTCCAAACTTCCTTCAGGCATTCCCTTGGAACTCATAAACCATTCCAGCCACCTAATTAGGTAGGCTGATTGCAGACCCCCTTCCTCTCTAAGAACAATTCCCCAGCCTCACCCAGAGATCTGTAGCAGATCTCTTATGGCCTCTCCATTTCCAGGGGACTAAGCAGATCCTAGTAGAACACTCTGTTTCTTCCCTCCAGGGAAACACCTCAACCCATTGTCTACCCCAATTTTTAAGTGTCAGCTTCTAATACCTAGAAACAAATTTATCTGAGCTCCCAGTGTCTACCTGTCAGGATCAGAGAAGAATTCCCTACAACGTAATAGACACAGCCAGCAAACTCTCCAGTGAACCAGGGCAACAGACTACAAGGAGCAACACCCAAAAAAGACAAGACCAGATATCAACACCTAGAATAATACTCTTCCTATACCCTGATGTCTAGATACCAGAGTTAAAAATGCAGTCAATAACAGCCAGGACAACTTGTCCCTACTAGAGACTAGTAACTACCACAGCTTGCCCTGAGTAATGCAAAATATCTGAAGCACAAAAAAAAAACCTTAAAATAGCTTTTATGAATGTGATAGATGTCCTTAAATAGGTAATGAATAAACCCATTATAGAACTCTATGAAAACACAAACACTGGAAGGAAATGAATAAAACAAAGACTCTGAAACAAGCAAGTAAAAAGATTAATAAAGAAAACCAAACAAAGAGAAACATGGAAATAGAATATATAAGAACTCAAACCTCAGAGTTAAGCCTCTTCAATAGAATTCAAAAGTTGGAAGAATCTTGGTCTTTGAAGACATGAAGAAAAAATGGAAACCTCATTACAAACAAACAAATGAAAACAAACACACAAATCCTATCACAACATATTTAGAAAATCTGGGGCAATCTGCAAAGGTCAAATCTAAGAATGATAGAAACAGAGGAAGGAGAGGAATCCCAGATCAAAGGCACAAAAGAAAATTCCTTAACCTAAAGCAGATACCTACAAAGGAACAACACGAAGCTTACAAAGCACTGAACAGCTGGACCAGAAAGAAACTCCACTCAGTATATAAAAATCAAAACACTAAACATACAAAACAAAGAAAGACTATTAGAAGCTGCAAGAGAAAAAGACCAAGTAACATATAAAGGTAGATCTAAGCGGCAATATGAAAAGTCAGAAGGTCTGGACAGGCTATATATTTTAAGAGACCACAGATGCCAGCTAAGACTAATATACAAAGGAAAACTTTCAATCACAAGAGATGGAGAAAGTAAGAAATTATAGGACAAATCAAATTTAAGCAATATCTGTCTACAAATCTAACCCTATTGAAGGTGCTAAAAGGAAAACTTAAACATAAAGAAGCTAACCATAACCAAGAAAACATACAGAATAAATAAGCCCATACCAGCAATTCAAAAGATGAGAAACACACACATATACCACAACAGCAGAAATCAACAATCATCGTTCATTGATATCTCTCAACATCACTTGTATCAATTCCCAAATAAAAAAGACACAGACTAAGAAAATAGTTGGGAAAGCAGGATCCATCTTTCTGCTGTATCTAAGAAATATCTTAACATCAGGATAGAAATCGCCTCAGTGTAAAATGATAGAAAGACATTTCAAGCAAATGAATCTCAGAAGCAAGCTAGTATACTCCTTTTACAATCAGACAAATAGACATCAAATTACAGCTAACCAATAGAGATAGGAAAGGACACTACATAATCATCAAAGGAAAAAATCTACTAAAAGGGCATTTCAATGCTTAACATATATTTCCCAAACACAAGGACACCCACATTTGTAAAATAAACACTAGTACAGCTTAAATTACATATTAACCCTCACACACTGATACTGGGTGTGGTGGTTTAAATAGATATTCCCCCATAAGCTCCTGTGATTGAATGCTAGGTCCATTGGGAGTGGCACTATTAGGTATGGCTTTGTAGCAGTAGGTGTGGCACTGTTGGAAGAATTGTGTCATTGTGGAAGTGAGCTTTGAAGTCAATTATGCTCGACTTCTACCTAGTCTGGGATCCAGTCTCTTCCTGGCTGCCTTCCAATCAAGATGTAGAACTCTTGGCTCCTTCAGCATCATGTCTGTCTACATGCTGCCGTGCTTTCCACCATGATGATAATGGACTGAACATCTGAATCTGTAAGCCATCTCCAATAAATGTTAGCCTTTATAAGATTTGACTTGGTCATGGTGCCTTTTCACAGGAATAAAACCCTATCTAATATACTAGGGGCATTCAGTACCCCACTGTTACCAATTGACAAATGACAGTTTTTATTTTGATAACTTTTTTAAAATGTATTTCCACCAAACCTATAGCAAGCATCAAATAAAATGGAGAGAAACTCAAAACACTTCCACTAAAATCAGGAAAAAGACAAGGTTGTCCACTCTCTACATATATATTTAATATAGTACTCGAAGTCTTAGCTAGAACAGTAAGACAATTAATTGAAGAAGATCAAGGGGATAGAAATTGGAAGTGAAGAAGTCAAAGTATCTCTATTTGTAAATGATATGATGGTATACAGTACTCCACTGGGCATCTTGCCATTGACATCTAGACAAAAACTAAACAAAGAAATGATGGAGCTAACATTATAAATCAAATGAAACTAATGGAAATTTACAGTACATTTCCCCAAACACAAAGGAATATGCCTTCTTCTCATCATCTCATGGAACTGTCTTCAAAATTGGCCACACACTGAGAAGCAAAATACATTTCAACAGATTAAAGAAAAGTAGAACTATCAACCTACATCCTCTCTGACAACTGCAGATCAAACCTGGATGTCAGAAATAACAAAAAACTTATAAACTCATGGAAACTGAACAGCTCTCTAATGAATGAAAAAAAATAGGTCAAAAAAGAAAAAGATTGTATAGAATTGAACAAAACTTGACACAAAATATATCCAAACGTAGAGGAATCAATGAAGGCAATTCTAAGAGGCAATTAATTAATTCTAATTCTGACTGCTTACATAGAAAAACTCAGAACATCTGAAAGCTCTAGAACAGAAAGAAGAAATCTCAACAACAAAAAAGAATAAATGGAAAGAAACCATCAAACTCAGTGCTGAAATCAATAACATAAAAACAAATCAATGAAAAATCAATAAAACCAAGGCTTGGTTTTTGGAGAAAATCTACAAGATGACAAACACTCTCCAAAGTAAGTAAGTAAAAGGCAGAGAAAGAATATCCAAATTAACAAAGTTAAAATGGAATAGTGGCTGCATAACAACAGATATCAAGGAAATCCAGTGAATCATAATGACATACATACTTTCATGATCTATATTCAACTAAATTTGAAAAGAATGGATGACTGTATCAATATATACTACTATCCAAAGTAATAATCCCCAGGGAAATAGAAGTTCTCATTACAAGTGTCCCAACCAAAAAACAAACAAACAAGAAAGCCAGATGGCCAGATGGTTTGAGCACAGAATTCTACTATATTTTCAAAGAATTAATAATACTACTTCTCAAGCTAATTCACAAAATTGAAAGAGAAGAAACATTGCCACATTAATTATATGAAACTATAGTTACCCTGATAGCCAGACAACAAAAGGCCCCAAAAGAAAGAAAATTACAGACCAATTTCCTTTGTGAATATAGATGCAAAAACTCTCAATAAAATACTTGCAAACCAAATCTAAGAACACAACAGAAGTGTCGTTTACCATGACCAAGCATGCTTTATTCCAAAGATGCAGGTTTGATTTAACAAATATAAATCAATAAACATGATCCACCACATAAACTAAATGAAAGACAAAAACCATATGATCATCTCATAAGATGCAGAAAGGACCTTTGACAAAATTCAACAAGCCTTCATGATAAAGATCCTAGAACATTTAGAGAAATAAGGGATATACTTCAACATTAAAAAAAATTAAATCTGCATTTATAACAAGCCTATAGTCAGCAGCAACTTAAATGGAGGGAATATCAAAGCAATTCCACTAAAATCAAGCACAAGACAAAGTTGCCAACTCTCTCCATACCTATTTAATATATTACTTAGAACCAGAAGTCTTAGATAGATCAAGGCAATTGAAGAAGATCAAGGGCATACAAATTGGAAAGGGAAAAGTCAAAGTATTTTTGCTTACAAATGATATGGTAGCATACATAATCAACCTGATGTATTCCACTGGACATCTCCCTAACTGATAAACACTTTTTAACAAAGTAGCTGGGTGAAAAATTAAGTTACAGAATCAGCTACAAACCCACTAGAGGGTTAATACCCAAAATATAATAAACCAAAAAATATAAAGAACTAAAATCAAACCTAGATATTTAAAAATCAAATAATTAAAGATGGTGTACTGAACTAAACAGAATTCTCAAAAGAGGAGATTCAAAGACTGAGAAGCATTTAAAGAAATGTTTAACATCCTTTAGCCATCAGAGAATTGCAAATGAAAACTAGTTTGAGATTTCATTTTATACTTGTCAGTACAGCTAAAAGCAATAAATCAAGTAACAGCTTATCCAGGCAAGAATATGGAACAAGGGGAATACTAATCCACGCTGGTGGGAGTGCAAATTATACAAGCACTATAGACACGAGTTTGATGGTTCCTTGGGATGCTGTGACTCAATTTAACTCAAGATCCAGCTATACTACTCTTAGGTATATACACAAAGTATGTTTATTCCTACCACAGAGAATTTGCTCAGTCATACTCATTGTTGCTTGATTTACAATAGCCAGAAAGTGTAAACAATCAAGATGTGCCTTAACAGAAGAACAGGTAAGGAAAATGTGGTACATTTACACAGTGAAGTATTACTCAGCTGTTAAAAAATGAAACCACCATGAAATTCACAGGTAAATGGATGGAAATAGGAAAAAATCATATTGAGTGTGATATGTCAGACCCAGAAAGATAAGTGGTATGCATTCATTTTTATGTGGATAATAGATGTTCAATGATATCCAAGCTACTTATGTAGAACCATGTTACTGGTAGCAGGATCAGACACAGGAAACAGTGGGTTGAGCAGGCAGAAAACATATAACAAAAATATCAACAAAGGCACTTAGGTTCAAGTCTCTTGGCTTGTTGGAAAATGTCAGTAGATAATCGAATTTTAGAATTGAGAATTAAAGCAACTCAGATTATAATGTGTATTGTTTTCAAACTTTCATTCTTTCTCTCTCTCTCTCTCTCTCTCTCTCTCTCTCTCTCTCTCTCTCTCTGTAAGTGTGTGTGTGCACATGTGTGTCTGTGTGTCTGTGTGTGTGTGTCAATACACAAGCCTGAGAGTGTATTGTAGTTATAGGCAGTTATGAGCTGCCTGATGTATGTGTTGCAGCTGGGAATGGAACCTAATTCCATGTAAGAGCAGCAAGTACACTTAAGCAATAAGTCATCTCCCCAGCCCCTATAATAGTTAATTTTAATTGCCAACTTGATTGAATTTAAAATTACTTAGAAGTCACGACTCAAGTGCTTCTGTGGAAGTGTTTCTACAAACATGAGGAGAAAAACCCACTCTGACTGTAGGTGGCACTATCTCATTGACTGGACTGAATCAGAGGGAGGACATATGTGAACAAACTTCCATCTGTTTCATCTCTCTTGTCTACTTAAGACAGACACACTGTTAAATGCAAGCTGAAGCTCTGACTGCCACAACTTCTCCCCAGTAGGTACTGTTTTCTCAATCCATGAGCTAAAATAAAGCCCAGTTTAAGGAAAAAAAAGGAAAAAAAATCTAAGACCATATACTCCAGTGATTTTTGACCATATACTCTAGAGATAAAACAAAAACAATTATGCACAAATTTTGGACATTACTAATAAGATTTCTGCCCTCTAATCGTGTAAGTTTTTAATTCATAAATTGAGTTTAGGCAAATAATAAATATATTGTGTACAATAAAAGCTACATTTAGCGCTGTTCAATTATACAAGTTGTGAAGAAAGAGAAGAAAACTGAACTAAATCCTCTGATCAGCCCAAGAGCAGTAGCACATCTAAGATGGAATTATTATCCTTTACAATGAAGCAAACACAAGCCAGAAAGAACCAAAGGATATCTCAGTGAGCAAATGTCAGAAATATTGGGACTTGAAATCTATGGATGCATTCATTAAATTAACACTTAAAGAAGTTAAAGATCACTCTAGAGAGGATATTATGAAATTCTAAGTGAGAAATTCTGTTATTGATATTTAAACCACTGTATTGGTAAAGATCAATCTGATTAAAAATAAATCTGCAATCGGAAAAGCAACATGAAGCAACACTCCTTATTTTAGCTGAGAAAGAGAGAGACAGAGAGACAGGTAGACAGACAGTGACAGAGACAGAGACAGAGAGACAGACCGAGACAGAGACACAGAAAGAGACAGAGACAGAGATTTTGTATATGCTCCATATGCTATGTGGTGGATTGGATAAGTTTGAGTTCCATAAACTCATGTTTGAATGCTTGGCCTACCAGGAGTGGCACTGTTAGTAGATGTGACCTTGTTTGAGTAGGTGTGGCCTTGTTGAAGTCAGTGCATCATTTTGGGGGTAGATTTTCAGGTTTCCTATACTCAGTCTCTGCCTAATGTGGAATCAGAGTCTCCTCCTGGCCACCTGTGAAAGACATTCTACTCCTGGCTGCCACTGGCTCACAATGTTGAACTCTCTGCTCCTGCTCCAGAACTGTGTCTGCCTGCATACCTCCATACTACCTACCATGATGATAATAGATAAACCACTGAATATGTAAGCCAGTCCCAAATAGATATTTTTCCCTATATGAGTTATCTTGGTCATGGTGTCTTTCCACATGAATAAAACCCAAACTAAAGCAGAACTGGAACAAGCAGTTTGGTTTTATTCTGATAGGCCTGATCAGGTTTTTGTTTGGTGGAATTTGGATTTGGGGTCTTTGAGTTTGGAAAGCATTGGAATGCTTTATGTGAGGCTTTATGGGCCATTCTTGTAGAAGCATGGAAGACAGTGCTGCTGAGAGTCATTTGAACTGTGGGTGCCTGGCTCAAGAGGTCTCAGAGGAGAAGAATTTTAGTATGCTGCCAAGAGATTGATCATGTGATCTTTTAGCAATGAGTGGAAGCCTTTTAGAGGAAGTACTTCACTGTGGGGTAGGCTTCAAGTTATCCTATTCTCGAGCTCTGTCCAGTGTGTAACAATCCTATTCTGCTTCCTGCAGATCAAGATGTAGAACTCAGCTACTTTAGCAGCATGCCTGCTTACATGATGCTATGTTTCCCACCACGATCATAATGGACTAAACCTCTGAATCTGGATGACAGCCCTGATTAATTGTTGGCCTTTGTATGAGTTGTCTTGGTCATAGTGTCTCTTCATAACAAAAACCCAAACTTAGACACACCATGGCCTCATTTTTCTCTGTATTTAGAAAAGTCATGTGAAAAGTCTTTGGCTAGATTATTTATGGTCTCAGATCACTCTTTCTGTTGTTATTATTGTGTCTGATGATTGGCGGTCAATCAGCCAACCACCTTATGGATGTCCTAAGCTACTTTGTGCATTCTTGGCAGCATCATTTTAGACCCAAAAGAAGCAACATAAACTCATAATTATGCATATTAGTGTATATATCTATATTGTTTCTTAAGAGAACATCTAAAGCAACAGCATTTCACCACAAATGAACACTCTGTTCAACCAAAATCTGATTTTAAAGTTCTGTTCACAAAGGAAAGAAACAAGCTCCTTAGAAAAACTGATGATACTACTTACAACTTTTTGATGCACATAGAACATATTATGAAGGAAAGTATGGAAATATTCAGAAAATACCTGGGACATGACAAAGAGGTATAAGAGCCAACCCAAGGAGAATTTCTGTGGACAAATTAGAAAGCTATCTTTAAAATAACAAAAATTTTGTGTTGTATATCAACAATAGACTTAATATGGGCTCAAATTTTTAAATTGAATAAAAGGGGAACAACAAAGAAAGATACTAATGGAGAAAATCAATTCCAAAAAGCAGAAAAGCTCTGAATAAAACTCCATGAGTGTTGTTAGAAGAAAAGCAAAATCCAAATCTAAATCTATTTTTTTTTAAAAATGTTATTTTGAAATTAAATGCTTCCAGCCAGCCTGGTGGCACAAAAGGAGAAAAGACAAAGTTTATCAGTTTGAGCAGCAAGGGAGGTGGTCCAGTTACAAGCAGATTCTACTGGTCTTGAATAAGCAATGGTAGAACATAATAAATAATTTCAGATTGACAAATATGAAAGGTTAGTTAAAATAAACACTCCTTGGTAGATATCTACTGTCAGTACATCCTGAAGCATGCATGAATTTCCATTTATTTATTCATATCAAACAACACAAATTTAATTCCTTGCAGTTCTAGACGTTAGCAACCCAAGAACATTGCATTGACAGATGGAGATTCTCTGATACCTCACAGATCAAGGCCCTTTTTCACTTTCCTCAAATGGTCTGCATCTACTTATTCATTATATAAATAAATTTGTATAATTATCTTCATTTTTTGGATGTGGGAAATTCATTCTGACATTTAAGTTTGTTTTAGATAAAACAGATGATTGGAATTTAAATGATATTTCTGTTCTGACACTATTAATTTTGTATTATATAAAAAATTAGTAATATAAGTAGTAATATTAATTTTGGATAAAGATAGAAGATTTAAATGGCAAAGCCAAGCATAGTTTTCTAGTTTTGACACTTACTTGAAAGCTTCAGTCAAAATATTTGTTTCGTTTTTATTCCTATCTCCTTTTACTTATAAAACATGGGGAGAAGATTAACAAGAACATCAGGAATCCTTAGTGACCAAAGCTTGCTCTCTAAATGTTCTCCTTGAAGGGTACCAAGAATTCTTATCTAAGTGCCCACTATGAGGTCTAAGGCAGGTGACTTACAAAATAACACTGCCACAGCTATTTAATTCCTAAAGAAGAAACCAATCAAAGAGTTTTATAAACAAGACACAGACCCAAATGATTTAATTACCCCTTTATATAAATTTGGGACAGTTTCAATCAAAATATTGTTTGATGGGCAAAGTTTATTCTATATTTCTCTGTAATAGCAGAGAATAACTTTATTTTTATAAATGCAATTTAGATACCAAAGGAAGGCAAATTGTCAACTACCACAATTTTAAAATGTAAAGAAACAAGGGATCTGAGTAGCATTCAATGGAGAATATATTGACACTAAGAATGTAGCAACAAGCTAACTGTGCTGCTGTCAAAAGCATGCATCACTATTCTTAACTCCAATGAGGTAAGTGTATGAGTCAGCAAGAGATACTGTAACAAAAATACCACACAACAAATTATTTAAATAGCAGAAATGTACTTTTTCCTTATTCTGAATATTAGAAATCAAACCTAAGTACTGTGGCAGCCATTATTTCTGGTAAGGGCTGTTTTCCCAGTTTATGGAAAGTTGCTCTCATTTGCCCGTTCCTGCGAATACACAGAAATGTGGGGAGTGAGAAAATGAGAAAATTTTCTCTGAGATTTTTTCCTGTAGCAACACTAGTCCTTCTTTATCAGGGTCCTATTCTTAAGGCTTCATTTAGCCTTAATAACTTACTGAGAGATCCTACCTCCAAATAAGACTCCAGTGGAGAACAGGACTTTAGCACAAGTCAGTTGGCACAGACATTATTCCTATAATAGGTATCTGTTTTAAATAATCAACTTAAAATAATTAATTCGCTAGACCAGCTACCTATTTAATAATACAAAGGAATAATGGATATGTTAAATAATGTTAATGAGCCATTCAAAAGGGTTTTTATAAAACTGCATGAATAATGAACCTTCAACAAAACATGACAAAGTGGGAAACAGGAGTAAAACTAAATAGTATGTATTTTAATTTGATAGTCCTTTCATCAAATTGAAAGATGGAGGGCAGTTAGACAAATGATCAATGGAAAGACAGATGATAGATAGGTAGATCAATAAATTAAAAAACAAATAGATAACAATACAAGACAAATAGCTAGATTATCGCTACATAGATAGATCTATAGATTGATCATGACTTTTCCAGAGCATCAACACAGGGTGCAGATTATAAGCAGCAATTTACCCTCTGATATACCCACTACTCTCTTCCCATTTAATGAAACATTCATCTTGTTACCCTTTTAAAAGCTTTATAATTATATCCTATTTTATCATTTCATCACGAGCTCTCTCTACATGTATATCTGCTTGCCAGAAAAGGACATCAGATCCCTTCATAGTTATAAGGCACCATGTGGATGCTGGGCATGAAACTCAAGGACCTCTGAAAAAATAGTCCATGCTCTTAATGGTTTAGCCATCTCACCAGTCCCTATTCTTTGATATCCTAATATGAATTTTGGTCATGTTCGTATACCAAACACTTTGCTAATTATTTATCTAATCCTTTTAGCATGGTATAAGGTGAATCAGCTTTCCTTGTGTTGGTCCCTTCTTATGGTGACTGACAAACTCAACGGAATTAACTCTTGAGGTAAAAACAGTAGAGACATGTTTTGGCTTAAAGGTACATTCCATTCTCTGACCAAAGAAAAACTGAAAATAACTTTCCTTTAATGGATCTTTAATGCTACTGTAGCAGTGACATATGTGGGCAGCACAAATTGGTACTGATAAGTACAAAGGAAAAAAAAGCAAAACAAAATAAGCACCAGGTTAGGGGCTTTGTCTTCTTTAATAACTAGAGAATGCACAGTCCATCTCTGGAAACCTTTCTAGGTTCTTTCTACTCCCATATTCCCAAGGCTTTCTCTTCCTTGATAACTAGATACTACCCACATGTCCTTCACAGTCCATCTCAGGAAACCTTGCTGGGTTCTCTCTTCTCCTTTATTCCCAAGGTAGGCAGGTTTATCCGTTCTTTATTTTTCTGACTTTTTTTTTGTTGTTATACAAACTAAATTGTAATATGATTATTGTACGAAATCTTCTCCAGTATACACTGAGTTCAATTACTGATGCTGAGTGAATATTAAGTTAAGTGGAGATGGCAGGATATTAAGAAGGCTATTTAAATAAAGAGAAAATTGGCTACTGCTCTTCGTAAACCTTCGCCGTCTTAAAAAATTTGCTTTGTGTTGCGTGAGGATGACTACTCTCTTCAACTGGGTAATGTGACTTTAATGCTATAAATAAATTTAAAACCAAGTTCATTCTTGGTATGCATTTTCCAGAGATAACATGAGACAAGAAAATAAATTCTAAGTAACAAAATCCCAAGGTATACTCATTTAGTTTACAGTAGCAAAATGAGAAGTCTACAGGAGACGTTTTATTTAATTATTAACTTAAATGACAAGAACAAGAAACTACCTGCTGAGTTCAGGTAATTTAATAAATGCTTTAATTTATATAGTCTATTATATTAAATTTAATAGTATATATCACTTCCATATATATATATATATTATATATGTAATATATATACTAAATTTTTTACTTCAAATATTAGTTATACTTCTGTGCTAAGGTTTTTGTTTTTCGTTGTTATTGTAATATTAAGTGCTGGGCCCCCAAGATCTGAAATCAGCAAGTAGCTTCTATGAACCTGCCCCCATTAAATTCTGTTTGGTAAATAAAGATGCCAGTAGCTAATAGCTGGAGAGAAAAGAGAGAGGCAGTATTTAGGTTTCTCAACCAGAGACCACAGGGAAGGGAGAAAGGGAGAGCTGCCATGCCTTAAGTGGTGTAGAAGAGGAGAGAAGAGGGTGGCCATGGAAGAAGAAGAGCATGCAGGAGGGAGAACCAGAGCTGCCATGTAAAAGGGTCAAGAGAATGCTGCCCAGCAGGGTGCTCAATTGGGTCAAGAGCAGGCAAGATGGAAAATAGAAAGTTGTAAATAATAATGGGGTTATAGATAGAAAATAGATTCTAACAACACAGGGGTTAGTCAATTGTGCAACTATTGTGCTGCTTAAGGCACATTAAAATATAAAGGTTGTGTATATGTCTTTCATTCAGGAATATAAATGCTTAAAGGCAGGAAGAACCATGCATTGGGATGTATTAAAAATTTTCCTCCTATCCTTCTGAGAATCACTGTTAAGCTAATCGGATAAAAAAATATGATCAAACTGTTCCCCTGACTCTTACAATCTTTATCCCTCTTTTCACAATGTCTTGTTCCCAATATAGATTCACGATCTTATTGTATCAAAGAAATTTTCTGGATTTATGTTGAATTCTACTCAAGTTTAAGCAAAGACAGATTGATGTCTTCACTCACAAATCAAGATTGACTTCATGAAATGAGTCAATATGTAAAGGTGCCTAAGTCAGGCATCGTGGCCCACACTTTTTTTTTTTTAAATGTATTTCTTTATTTTATGTGAGTACACTGTTGCTGTCTTCAAATACACCAAAAGAGGGCATCTTGAAGGGGTTTGCAATCCCATTGGAAGAACAGCAATATCAACCATCCAGACTCCCGAGCGCTCCCAGGGACTAAGCCACCAACCAAGGAGTACACATGAAGGGACTCACGGTTCCAGCTACATATGTAGCAGAGGACGGCCTTGTCAGGCATCAATGGAAAGAGAAGCCCTTGGTCGAGTGAAGGCTCAGTGGATGCCCCAGTGTAGAGGAATTCGAGGGTGGGGAGGCAGGAGTGGGTAGGTGGGTGAGGGAACACCCTCATAGAAGCACAGGGAGGGGGGATGGAATAGGGTTTTGGGGGGAAGGTCTGGGAAAGGGAATAACATTTGAAATGTAAATCAAGAAAATATCCAAAAGAAAAAGAAAAAGAAGATTGACTTCATGAAAATTAGAGGCTTCTTCACAGGAACAGAGGATGTTGTAGAAAGTTTGTAGAGACTTTTGACAAAATTATAATAAAGCTTATTTGATACATTATAATTGTGAATGATTATAAGGTACAATGTGTTTTTTGACACCATGTAGATTTTAGATAACATTTAATTAGGTAAACATGTCTCTTCCAAAACTTATTTATGTGCGGTGGTAATAATAAGCCTGCAGAGGAAAAGGGAGACAGCAATACATCCACTCCCCATGTCAAGTTTACCGAACTTAAGTTTGTGTGAATATGATTACCTTGCAGTTTCTCTAAAAGAAAAATACAGAGTGATTTGTTTACATAATTTTATGCAGGAAATGAGGCCATTTCCTTCTACTTAGAGAAAGATAAGTTTCTGTATCTGAAAAAAAAATGACTCAACATATTCTGATCAGTTGTTGCTGATTTTATCTAGCTAGCTTAACAGTGATTCTCATGGGAAGTGATTGGAGGGAATAAATGAAAGAAGGGAAATGATATAATTATATTATAATCTCAAAATTTAATATGCATGCATATTAGAAAGCATTATACATGTATCTCTAAGGAATAGCACTCCAGACTCTAAAACTATTTATAAAGGATTTTCTCTGAGCTAAAACTGTCTTTGTAAATGAATAAACAGAAAAATCTGACTAATTTCAGCTCATAAGAGTCTTCCGGGTTTATAGAAGGACAGAAATGTCTTGTTTCCATGTGAATTTTATCTGCATTTCCACCAGTGTGACTTATGTATACAATATAAAAGTTGTTCTGTATATATCTATTTTCATGTGTGAATATGCATGTATTTGAGTCAATGCAGATACTTGCAAATGTTATCTCTTTTGAACTTTAAAGTCAAGCTCTAAATTTGAATCTTCAACTTGTGATAAAGAAGAGTTTCATGATATTGGAAGATGCTGGATTCAGGTGTAGAGTGACAAAGAGATAGACCTTATGGACTGACACAATACTGTTCTATTTATTTCCATCTGGTAATAGAATATTGAAGACAAATGTTTCATGCCTATGGTTTTGTATCTCTCAGTATAATTGCATCTTCATTTCATCTGAGCATCAAACCAAGTAACCATGTGGTTAACACCCAGTTAAGCCAAGGTATGTTAACAAATATCTTCTTTGAAACACCCTTTCTTAGTAGAAACAGCTCTAAACTCTTCAGTGTAGAGCAAGGGATGGCATACAGAGGACAGAAATCACCCTCAGCTGTAATCTGTGACTTATGTCACATTCTGTGACAGGCTGTGAAATAATCTATATTATTCAACATTTTGCACATTTTGCAGCATTTCTTCACATTTTGCAAACTGCATTTAAGAGAGGAGATGTTGGAATACTCTCACAGATTAGGACAAAAACTATTGCAGCTTTCTGAAAGTTGTAGTGACCTAGAAGTTATCTGAGGTTTCCTTGGTTTTACATACCTTTCAACAACATGTCCAATATTTGGAAGTTTCACTGATTCAAATGAATGGAAGTCCAGATCCAGGAGTTCTATCTTGCATTCTAATTAAGTTTTTGTCTTTTCTCAGACTGTGTTTGTCTTTTGTCTAAGGGATCTCACAGACTGATGTTGCCAGCAGCATTTAACTAGGGGAGAGGAGGCCTTTCACTCTAGCTGGTGTTTGGAAGATGGTGTTTCCTTCTTGTTTAGTGGAAAGAAAATACTTACACCTGGCCCCTAGTGCACATGCAATCTCACATTTGAAGACATTATTCTATAATGATGCAAGTGTTTGTCTGTAGAATGGGCAACATTGGAATTTAGATTTCTACTAAGATACAAATGAGTCATGAGGGAGCTTTTCTCCAGAGAAGTACGTAGTAGAAATGGAGGAAAGGGGAGAACAACAGTATGTCAAATGAACAGAAATGTGTTATAAAATTTGGAGACAGGAATACGTTGAGAGGCTTGTGGAGGAATGTCAACCTTAATAGCCATTTTAGATTTTTATCATTGGCCTTTCAACACTAGTTAATGTTCGAAGCTATTATCAACTTTGTAACTGCAGCTGGTTGTTATTTTCATAGTACTAACTGAGGTGGCTTGGAGTGTTAGCTAAAATTGTGCTAGACTGGGCTGATCATGACTATGCTAACAATCTTCTCTCTCTCTCTCTCTCTCTCTCTCTCTCTCTCTCTCTCTCTCTCTCGTAAATCATAAATCAAACCTGAGGACATTATGGCAGTTCTCCTTTTTTGACTTGTTGTCCCTCATAAGCTAAGAACATGTACACAATGCCTGAAAAATTCTTAGTTGAACTGACATGACAACTGCCTAATGATACATAAGGATAGAGACCATGACTCATCTTGTCTTCTGATAATGGCTTTGACACAGAAGGAAAGGGAAGCCATTAACACTGGAAGAAACAGTGAGATAAATGCCCACTTGCTGAGTGTAACAGAAATTTCAACAGGATTGGTCTTCTTGTAGCAGTGTCCTTTAGATTGAGGATTTACCTTATCTCAAATTTAAATCCTTTTTCCTCCTTAAGGAGTTTCCCAGGTGAGCAATCCATTTGCTATTTCTTTCGGAAAACTTAAAACCTTGACTTAAAGCCTGAGCTGGAACTTATCTGCTTCCTTTGAGACCATTAGTGACTTCATTATTCTCTATTTTCCTCAATAGGGAGACTGTCTCTACCCATCAACTCTCACTGAATTGATGCACCTTTTAAAATTGATAGGGTTCATTCATTGACTAGTTTTTCTCCCCCTTTTCTGTTTCCTTAGTCGGCTGAGGAGATACTCATAGTGAACAGAAATAAGTCAGCAGTCTGTAATATTTTTTATTACTATTTTAAAGGTTCTGTGACATATGCTAAAAAGAAAATGTTTTCATCTTCAGGAGGGAGAGGATCCTGTTAAAATATTCATAAAGAATTTATAGAGATAACAGGTGGATTTTGTCTACCTAGCATGTAGTTTCCACATTATACAGAGCTGAAAGTGATATTAAGGCAAGGCAAGTGAAGTCTTGAACTAATGGGGAGGTAGCTCAGAAACACACAAATTATGGCTAGTGGAGCCAAGATAAATGAGACTAGTTAGAGGCCACAGAGAGGCAGATTCTAGCCATTTAATACATGTTCAGAGGTTACATAAAGGAGACCTGAGTAAACAGAAATCTCAAAGTAGATTTTACTCATGCTGTAAGAACCATGGCCTGTTCTCAGGAAGAATGGGAATGGAAGAGACTCTTCATAGTAGAAAGCAATTCAGTCCCTGGTTGTTGCATGAGTAGAGATACACAAAAAGCTGAGACTACAGACAATCATATGGGTCAAGAAGGAAAATAGTTGCTAGGGAATTTGATCGTTTGTGCAGTCAAAATTAAGCACACAGAGTTGACACCATCTATAATAACTTATTAGATATGGTAGGATAACCAGAAAGATTGAAGATTTCAAGTACATAGGAATGAGAAACGTTTAAAAAGATAGAAATGCTAACTATACTAATATTATTTCCTACTATATAAACATACTACATTTTCAGTGTGCTTCACCAATATGAACAAGAATGTGACAATGGAAAATTAATGTGATGAGATCTGGACCTTGTAAACTGGAACTTTATATTCTGGGGTGGACGATAAGGTGGAACTTATATCCAGATTGGGTTTGGGCATGGCAATTTGACTTTCATTTTATTTTACAACTGGAATTCCATTGTCTTTTGCTATGAATGCTAGCAATTACTTAATGTTGGGATAGAAAATTTTGAATAACAAGAACTCAATTTTCTGAAATAAGAGAAAATTGTTCTGAAAACAGCCCCAAATATTGACAAAGAGTTGTTTTCACTTTTGACATTCTGACATTCTGATACAGATGAAGTAGCGTGCCATCTAGTCCAAGTAACTGGGAGTCTACTATATAAAAAGGGAATTCTAAGAAAAATCATGCTGAATTTCTTATATAGAATGCCTATTTCTACATTTTTAAATTATCCCAATAAATATAATTGAGGAGAAAAACAGAGATAGATGGTGGAGTCCTGCCTCTGAAATAATAAGAGAAAATTGAGGGCAAACGTCATATACCTGGAAATGTATTAAAACCCACGTAGGAATTATTAGGTGTTGACATGGAAAGCTAATCTTTGCAGCTCTTTGGATAGACATGTTGGAAATCATCTGGACATAAGCTAATGAGTTTTCTTTCAGAGAAAATAAAAACTGAAAATATGGGACAGTGTCACATTGGGTTAAATATATTTAAAAACAAATGCAATTTATTCCAATGAGACATTGAAAATTATTGGTCATTTCTTATTTTATTCTACTGTAGTTTATTAATACAAATTTTAATTAACTCTGTTGACAATAATATTTGTCTCTTGCAGCAGCTGGCTACACATCTAGGGCAAATTCTAGCAGTAATTGTGCTAAATCTCTTCAGGGAAAAAGTGAGAGCTATAATACTTATTAAACTCACTCATGGTTTATGTGAAAATTGTTTTTCTAAGGTTACATATTTTCATTTTTTATTCTCAATTGAAAACAGATATACCTTAAATTTTTGAACTAGAAGAAATCTTTACTTTTTATAATGAAAACTTGAGAAATCATTTTGAAGAATTTTTAGTTAAATTTAATTTTTTTACTTATTCATTTTACATCCTGCTCACTGTCCCCTTCCTGGTCACCCCTCCTACAATCCTTCCCCTATACTCCCTCGACTTCTCTTCTGAGCAGGTGGGGGCCCCTGAGTAACACACACCGCCCCCCAACACCTCAAGTCACTGCTTCTCCCACTGTAGCCAGACAAGGCAGCCCAGCTAGTAAAATATATTCCACTTACAGGTAACAGCTTCTGGGATAGCTCCCATTTCAGTTGTTTGGGACCAATATGAAAACCAAGCTGCGCATCTGCTACATATGAGCAGGAAGGCCTAGGTCCAAGCCATGTATGTTCTTTGGTTGGTGGCTCAGTCTCTGAGATCCCAAAGGATTCAGGTTAGTTAACTCTGTTGGTCTTCCTGTGGAGCTCCTATTCCCTCTGGAGCCCACAATCCTTTCTCCTAATCTTCCATAAGAGTCCCCAAGCTTCATGCACTGCTTGGCTGTGAGTGTCTGTATATGTCTGAGTCAGATGCTGGGTGTAGTCTCTCAGAGGACAACATGCTTATGTCTTCAAGCATAACAGAGTATTATTAATAGTGTTAGAAATTGGTGCTTGCACATGGGATGAGTCTCAAATTGGGCCAGTTATTGATTGGCCATTCTCCTAGTCTCTGTTCCATCCCTCACCCCTACATTTCTTATAGATAAGATAAATTTTGAGCTGAAAGTTTTGTGAATGGGTTGGTGTCTCTATCATTCCACTGGGATTTCTGTCTGGCTACAGAAATTGGCCCCTTCAAATCCATACCCCCAATGTCACAGTAAGGCCACTCCCGTTGATTCTTGGGTGCTTCCTTTATCTCAGGTCTCTGTCTCATCCTGGAGAAGCCTCCCATCTCCTCACCACCATCAGTTTCAGATTTACATCCCTTTTCATGGCCATCTAGCCATCGGTCCTGGGGTTCCCCACACCTGACCCTGAACCCCCTTTTCCCCTACCCATCTCACTGTCTCACGGTTCCCTCCCTCCAACTGCATCTTAAGACTATTTTATTTCCCTTTCAAAGTGACACTCAAGCTTCCATTCTTGGGCCTTGATTCTTTTTAGCTTCTTTGACTCTATGGAGTGTAACCTGGTACCTGTATTTTATGGCTAATATCCACTTAAAAGTGAGTACATACTATCCCTGTCTTTTGGGGACTGGGTTACCTCACCTAGGATGATATTTTCAAGTTCCATCCATTTGTCTGCAAAATTCATGATGTCTTGGTTTTTAATAGCTGAATAGTATTACATTGTGGAGATGTATCACATTTGTTTATTCATTCTCCAGGTGATTGATATCTAAGGTGTTTGCAATTTCTGTCTATTTTGAATAAAGCTTCTAAGAGCAAGTATATTTGCAGAATGTTGGTGTACCTTTTGGACCTAAGCCCAGGAGAGATCTAGCTGGCAGTAGAACTATTTCCAGTTTCTGAGAAAATGCCAACTTGATTTCCAAAATGTTTGTACAAGTGTACACATTCACAGGCAAGAAGATGTGTTCTCCTTGCTCCACATCCTTGCCAGGACTTGCTACCTCTTGAGTTTTTGATATTAACCTTTCTGACCAGTATAAGATAGAACCTCATACTTGTTCTGACTTGGATTCTCTGATGACTAAGGACTTTCAACAGTTCTTTAAGTGTTTTTCAACCATTTGAGACTCCTCTGCTGAGAATTCTCTGTTCTGTACCCCATTTTTCATTGGGTTATTTGGGTTGTTGATGTCTAACTTCTTGAGTTCTTAGCAAATTTTAGATATTAGTTCTCTGTCAGATACAGGGTTGGTGAGATTCTTTCCCAGTCTGTAAGTAACATACTTGTCCTTTGCTTTATAGAAGCTTTATAGTTCCATGAGGTCCCATTTATCAATTGCTGATACTAGAGCCTGAGTCATTGGTTTTCTGTTCAAGAACTTGTCTCCTGCCCCAGTGTGGTCAAGGGTATTTGCCTCTTTCTCTTCTATAAGATTTAGTGTATCCAGTTTTATATTGAGGTCCTTGATCCACTTGGACTTGAGTTTTGGGAAGGGTGATAAGAAAGCATCTATTTTAATTCTTTTGCATGTAGACATCTAGCACCATTTGTTGAAGAAGTTTCCCTTTTTCCACTGTACTGTTTTGGATTCTTTGTAAAAGATTAAGTGTCTATAGATGTGTGGGTTTATTTCTGGGTCTTTGATTCTATTCCATTGATCAACATGTTTGTCTCTGTGTTAATACCATGCAGTTTGTATCACTATTCCTCTGTAGTACAGCTTGAGGTCAGGTATGTTGATTCCCCTGGTAGTTATTTTGTTGTTGATAATTTTTTTCACTCTCCTGGGGTTCTTGTTATTCCATATCAAGTTGCTCGTTCTATCTCTGTGAAGAATTGACTTGGAATTTAGATGGGATTGGATTGACTCTATAGCTTGCATTTGGTAAGATGGCCATTTTTACTTAGTTAATCCTACTGATTCATGAGCATGGGATATGATTCCATCTTCTGAGGTTTTCAATTTCTTTCTTCAGGGACTTGAAGTTCTTATCATACCCAATTTTCACTTGCCTGGTTAAAATTGCACCAAGCTATTTTGTATTACTTGTGGCTATTGTCAAATAATATTGTTGTTTCTCCAATTTCTTTTTCAATCTGTTTATCCTTTGTAGAGAGAAAGACTACTGATTTGAGTTAATTTTATATCCAGCCACTTTGCTGAAGCTGTTCATCAGCTGTAGTAGTTCTCTGCTGGAATTTTGGAGGTTGCTTATGTATACTATTATATCATCTACAAATAGTGATACCTTGCCTTCTTCCTTTTCAATTTGTATCATTTTACATCCTTTTCTTGTCTAATTGCTGTAGAAAGAACTTTGAGTACTATATTGAATAAATAGGGAAAGAGATGGCACCCTGGTTTTGTCCCAAATTTTGCTGGGATTGCTTCATTTTTTTCTCCATTTAATTTGAGGTTGGTTGTTGGTACATTGTATATTGCTTTGATCATGTTTGGGTATGGACCTTGATTTTCTGATCTCTCCAAAACTTTTAACATGAACGTGTATTGTATTTTGTCAAAGGCTTTTAAAAAAATATCTAATGAGATGATCATGCAATTTTTTCTTTGAGTTTATTTCTATAGTAGATTACTTGATGGATTTTGGTATATTGAACCTTTCCTGCATTCCTTGGATGAAACCTACTTGATAATGGTGAATGATCATTTTGATGTGTTCTTGGATTCAGTTTGTGAGAATTTTATGGAGCACTTTTGCATGAATATTCATAAGTGAAATTTGTCTAAAGTATTTTTTCTTTGTTGGATCTTTATGTGGTTTAGGTATCAGAGTAATTGTGGAATCATAGAATGAATTAGGTAGTATTCCTTCTGTTTCTCTTCTGTGGAATAGTTTGAAGAGTAATGATATTAAATCTTGAAGATCTAGTAGAATTCTGAACTAAAACCATCTGGCTCTGAGATTTTTTTGGTGGGAGACTTTTAATGGGTGTTTCTATTTCTTAGAAGTTGTGGGCCAGTTAAATAGTTTATCTGATGTTGATTTAACTTTGGTACATGGTATCTGTTTAGAAAATCATCCATTTCATCTAGATTTTTTTGGTTTTCTTGAGATAGGCTTTTGTCGTAAGATCTGATGGTTTTTGGTTTTGTTTTATTTTTTTGAAATGTCCTCAGTGTTTGTCATTATGAGTTCCTTTTAATTTCTGATATTGTTAATTTAGATAATGTCTCTGTGCACTTTACTTAGTTTGGCTAAGGATTTATCTATCTTGTTGATTTTCTCTAAGAACCAGCTCTTAATTTTGTTGATTCTTTATATCTTTCTCTTTGTTTTTACTTGGTTGATTTCAGCCCTGAGTTTAGTTATTTCCTACCATCTGCTCCTATTGGGTCCTTTTGTTCGAGAGCTTCAGATGTGCTGTAAAGTTACTAATGTAGGATCTCTCCAATTTCTGTATCAAGGCACTTAATGCTATGAATTTTCCTCTCAGCACTGCTCTCACTGAGTTCCATAAATTTGGATATGCTGTATATTCATTTTCATTAAATTCTAGAAAGTCTTTAATATCTTCCCTGACCAAGTTATCATTCAGTAGAGAGAGATGATCAACTTCATGGTGTATGTGGGCTTCCTGTTGTTTTTGTTGTTACTCAAGGCCAGCCGTATTCCATGGTGATCTGATAGAATGCATGGGATTATTTCAATCTCCTTGTATCTGTTGAGGCTTCTTTTCTGTCAGTTTTGGAGAAGGTACCATGAGGCACTGAGAAGAGAGTATATTCTTTTGATTTAGGGTGAAATGTTCTGTAGATATCTGTTAAATCCATTTTGTTCATAATTTCTACTAGATTCATAGTGTTTAGTTTATGTTTCAGTGACCAGTTCATTGGTGAGAGTGGGATGTTGAAGTCTTCCACTGTTATTGTGTGAGGTTCAATGTGTATTTTGAGCTTTAGTAAATTGTATTTTATTAATGTTGGTGCTCTTGCATTTGGAGCATATATGTTCAGAATTTAGTCTTTATATTGGTAGATTTTTCCTTTGATGAGTAGGAAGTGTCCTTCCCTATCTCTTTTGATAACTTCTGGTTGAAAGTCTATTTTATTGGATAGTAGAATGGCTACTCCAGCTTGTTTCTTTGGACAATTTCCTTAGAAAACTTTTTCAGCCTTTTACTCTGAGGCAATGTCTGTCTTTATGGCTAAGATGTATTTCTGGTGTGCAGTGAATGATAGATCCTGTTATTGCATCCATTCTGTTGTCTGTGTCTTTTTACTGGGGAATTGAGTCCACTGATCTTGAAAGATATTAAAAAATGATTGTTAGTTTCTGTTATTTTTGTTGTTGGAGGTGGTATGTGTATGTGATTCTCATTTGGAGTTTTTATGACATCATTAATTTCTTGTGTTTTCTTGGGTGTAGTTACCTTCCTTGTGTTGGAATTTTCCTTCTAGTACTTTTTGTATGGCTAGATTAGTAGAAGAGAATTATTTAAATTTTATTTTGTCATGGAATATCTTGATTTCCCCATCTATGATGAGTGAGAATTTTGCTGGGTATCATAGCCTGGGCTGGCAATTGTGTTCTCTTGGGGTATGCATGGCATCATCTGTGCAGTATCTTCTGGCTTTTACAGTCCCTGTTGAGAAGTATGGTGCAATTCTGATAGGTCTGCCTTTATTTGTTACTTGGCCCTTTTCCCTTACAACTTTTAATATTCTTTTTTTTTGTTGTTGTTCTGTGCATTTAGTGTTTTGTTCATTATGTAATGGGAGGATTTCTATTTCTGGTGCAATCTATTTGGTGTTCTGTAGGCTTCTTGTACATTTGTGGCCATCTCTTTCTTTAGGATAAGAAAGTTCTCTTCTATGGTTTTGTTGAAGGTGTTTTCTGGCATTTTTAATTGGGAATCTTCACTCTCTTCTATTCCTACCAATTTTAGGTTTGACCTTTTCATTGTGTCCTCAATTTCCTGGATGTTTTGGGTTAGGAGCTTTTTGCACTTTGTATTGTCTTTGACCATTGTGTCAATATCTTCTATGGTATCTTCTACTCCTAAGATTCTCTCTTCTATCTCTTGTATTCTGTTGGTGATGCTTGCATTTGTAACTCCTGATCTTCTGATCTGTAACTCTCTCCCAGGTTTTCCATCTCCAAGACTGCTTGCATTTGTGATATTTTTTATTGTTTCTATTTCCATTTTTTAGTCTTAGATTGTTTTATCAATTACTTAACCACTTTCAAAGTGGTTTTCTGCTTTTCTTATTTTATTAATTATTATATTTATTTACATTTCAAATGATATCCTCTTTTATGCTACCCCTCCATAACCTCCCCCAACCTATTTTCCCCACTTTCTTCTTCTTTGCCTCTATAAGGGTGCTCCTACACCCAATCTCCCACTCCTGCCTCATTGTTCTAGCATTCCCTATGCTGGGGCATCAAAACTCCACAGGAACAAGAGCCTCCCTGCCACAGATGACAGATTAGGCCATCCTCTGCAACATATGTATCTGAAGCCATTGATCTCTCCACATATACTCTTTGGTTGGTGGTTTAGTCACTGGGAGCTCTGAGTGGTCTGGTTAATTGATATTGTTCTTCCTATTAGGTTGCAATCCCCTTCAGCCCCTTCTCTAGTTCTTCCATTGATGTCCACGGGCACAGTCAGATGGTTGGCTATGAATATCTGCATCTGTATTGGTTGGGTGCTGGTAAAACCTCTCAGGTAACAGCTAAAACCGGTTGCTGTCAGCAGGCACTTCTGGGCATCAGCAATTAGTGTTGATATTTTGTGTCAATGTATCCCTAGGTGGGGCAGTCTCTGGATGGCCTTTACTTCAGTCTCTGTTCTATTTTTTGTTTCTGTCTTTCCTTTGGAAAGGAACATTTCCAGGTTTATAATTTTGAGATGGGTGTGTGGCCCATTCCTCAACTGGGGGCCATGCCTATCTAAAGGAGGCGATCTTTACAGGTTCTATCTCCCCTTTGTTGTGTATTTCAGCTAAAGTCATCCCCATTAGGTCCTGGGACCCACTTGAGTGCCTAGCATGTTGAACTTTCTAGTGACTACTCCCAGTTCCTCATCCTCTACTGCTACATGTTTTTATTCTATTTCTTGTCACTCTATACTTCTCTCCTGTCCCTTCCAATACCTGTCCTTACCTCCTTTTTTTGCCTGCCCCTTCTCTCTCAATCCAGGGTTACTCCCTCCCTCTACCCTCTATGATTATTTTGTTCCCCCTTCTATGTAGGATTGAAGCATCTACACTTTAGTCTTCTTCTTAAGCTCCATATGGTTAGTGAATTGTATCGTGAGTATTCTGAGCTTTTGACCTAACATTCACTTATCAGTGAGTACATACCATGTTTGTTCTTTCATGTCGGGGTTTTCTCACTCAGGATCATATTTTCTAGTTCCATCCATTTGCCTTCAAATTTCATGAATTTAATAGCTGAGTAGTAATCTATTGTGTAAATGTCCCATATTTTGTATATCCATTCTTCTGTTAAAGGAAGGCTGCCGAGCCAGAGACTTCCACACCTTCCTTTCCCCACCTATGCAAGGAAGAGAACACTAGCACTGGACTGGATCCCACACAACACACACTCCATTTGCAGCACGATTCTCCAGATATTCAGACACATCCACCTTCACAGGGAACAGAGCCACAGCACAGGACCTGATTCCAAACATCCCACACCCCAGGTGCAGCATGATTCCCCAGGATCACAGGATAGCAGGCTCATAAGCTGATAGGAAGGACAGGCTCCAGTCAGAGACAGTGAGGCCAGATAACACCATCAATAACCGATGGTAAGAGGTAAGCCCAAGAACAAATGCAATAGAAAACAATTTGACTTGGCAGGATCAGAACACAGTTCTCCCACCACAGCAAGTCCTGGATACCCAAACAAACCCTTTTAAGGTATGTTGATTCAAGATTCAGATCTGAACTCTCATTTCAGAAGAAGATAGATGGCTTTAAGAAGGACATAAATAACTTCCTTAAAGAAATACAAGAGAACACAGGTAAACAGGTAGAAGCCCTTAACAAGGAAACATATAAATCCCTTAAAGAAATACAGGAGAACACAATCAAACAGATGAATTGAACAAAACTGTCCAGCATCTAAAAATGGAAATAGATTCATTAAAGAAAACTCAAAGGGAGACAGCCCTAGAGATAGAAAACCTAGGAAAGAGATCAAGAGTCACAGATGTAAGCATTATCAACAGAATACAAGAGATAAAAGAGAGAATCTCAGCAACAGAAGATACAATAGAAGACATCAATACAACAGTCAAGGAAAATACAAAATTCCAAAATATCCTATCTGTAAACATGCAAGAAATTGAGGACACAATGAAAAGACAGAACCTGAGGATAATAGGTATAGAAGAGAATGAAGATTACCAACTCAAAGGGCCAGCAAATATCTTCAACAAAATTATAGAAGAAAACTTTCCTAACCTAAAGGAATTCTCATAAACATACAAGAAGCCTACAGAACACCAAACAGATGGGACCAGAAAAGAAATTCCTCTCATCATATAATAATTAAAACACCAAATGCATAGAACAAAGAAACAATATAGAAAGCAATAAGGGGACAAAGGTTAAGTAACATATAAAATAGACCCATCAAAATTATACCAGACTTCTCAACAGAGATGCTATAAGCTAGAAGATCCTGGGCAGATGTAATACAGACCCTAAAAAACAAAAATGGCAGCCCAAGTGAAAATCTAAATTACCATAGATGGAGAAACCAATGTATTCCAAAACAAAACCATATTTAAACAGTGTCTTTCCACTAATCCAGCTCTACAGAGAATAATAGAAGAATAGAAGAATAATAGAAGGAAAATTCCAACACAACGAGGGAAACTCCTCTCAAGAAAAAGCAAGAAATTAATCTTTATACAAAAAGCAAACAAACAAAAAAAAAACAAAAAAAATAAAAACAAAAAAAAAGAAAAGAAATAAACAAACATAGTTCCACCTCTAACAACAAAAATAACAAGAACTAATGATCATTGGTCCTTAACATCTCTCAACATCAATATACTCAGCTTCCCAATAAAAAGACATAGGCTAACAGACTGGATATGTAAACAGGATCCAGCATTTTGCTGCATACAGAAAACACATCTCAGAGTCAAAGCCAGATATCCCCTCAATGTAAAAAGATAGGAAAAATTTTGCCAAGCAAATGGTTCCAAAAAACCAAACTGGAGTAACCATTCCAATATCCAATAAAATAGTCTTTCAACCAAAAGATATCAAAAAAAGATGGGAAAGGACACAACATACACATCAAAGAAAAAATCAACCAGTATGAATTCTCAGTTCTGAACATCTATGCCCCAAATGAAAGGGCACCCACATTTGTAAAAGAAATGTTACTAAAGCTTTAAATACACATTGAGCCTCACACAATAATAATAGGAAATTTCAACACCCCACTCTCAACAATCGATAGGTCATGGAAACAAATTAAACAAAGACAAATTAAACACAGTGAAACTAAAAGAAGTTGTGAACCAAATGGATTTAACAGCTATCTGCAGAACATTTCACCCTAGCCCAAAAGATACTTCTCATGACACTTCTCAGTATGATACTTCTCAGTATGTCATGGTACCTTCTCAAAAATCAACCATATACACAGACACAAAACAAACCTCAACAGATACAAGAACAATTAATTAATACCAAGTATTCTATCAAACCACCACAGACTAAGGCTGGTCTTCAATAGCAACAAAAACAACAGAAATCCCACATAAACATGGAAGCTGAACAACTATCTACTCAATGATAACTTGGACAGGGAAAAAAGAAAGAAAGAAATTAAAGACATTTTAGAATTCAATGAAAATGAAGGCACAACATATTCTTACTTATGGAACACAATGAAAGCAGTGCTAAGAGGGAAACTCATAACTCTGAGTGACTCCATAAAGAAAAGGGAAAGATCATACACTAGCAGCTTAAGAGCTCATCTGAATGCTCGAGAACAAAAAGAAGCAAATACACCCAAGAGGAGTAGACAGCAGGAAATGATCAAACTCAGGGCTGAAATCAACCAAATAGAAACAAAAAGAACTATACAAAAAAACTCAACAAAACTAGGAGCTCTTTCTTTGAGAAAATCAATAAGACAGACAAACCCTTAGCCAGACTAACCAGAGGGAACAAAGACAGCATCAAAATTAACAAAATCAGAAATGTAAAGGGTGGCATAACAGCAGAAACCAAGGAAATTCAAAACATAATTAGACCTACTAGAACAAAACTGGGAAACCTTGAAGAAATGGATTATTTTCTAGACAGATACCAGGTACCAAAGTTAAATCAGGGCCAGATAAACCATCTAAACAGCCCCATAAGCCTTAAGGAAATAGAAGCTGTCATTAAAAGTCTTCCAACCAAAAAAAAAGTCCCAGCCCCAGATGGATTTAGTGCAGAATTCTATCAGATCTCCAAAGAAGATCTAATACCAATACTCCTCAAACTATTCCATAAAATTGATACAGAAGAAACACTACCTAATTCTTTGTATGATTCCACAGTTACACTGATATCTAAAGCACAAAAAGACCCAACAAAGAAAGAGAACTACAGACCAAATTCCCTTCTGGATATAGATGCAAAAATACTCAATAAAATTCTCTCAAACCAAATTCAAGAACAAATCAAAATGACCATCCAACATAATCAAGTAGGCTTCATCCCAGGGATGCAGGGATGGTTCAATGTATGGAAATTCATCAGTGTAATCTACTTTATAAACAGACTCAAAGGAAAAAAATAAAACCACATGAACATCTCAACAGATGCCAAGAAAGATTTTTGACAAAATACAACACCCCTTCATGTTAAAATATTGGAGAGATCAAGAATTCAAAGTGTATACCTAAATATAATAAAAGCAACATATAGCAAACCAATAGCCAGCATCAAAATAAATGGGAAGAAATTCACAGCAATCCCATTAAAATCAGGGACAAGACAAGACTGCCCACTCTCTCCCTAACTATTCAATATAGTACTCAAAATTCTAGGGAGAGCAATTAGAAACAAAAAGATATCAAAGAGATAGAAATTGGAAGGGAGGAAGTCAAGATGTCACTATTTGTAGATGATGTGATAGTATACATAAGCAACCCTAAAAATTCAACCAGAGAGCTCCAACAGCTGATAAACAACTTCAGCAAACTGGCTGGATATAAAATTAACTCAAACAAATTAGTAGCCTTTCTCTACTCAAAGAATAAAAGGGATGAGAAAGAAATTAGGAAAACAACACCCTTCATAATAGTCACAAATAACATAAAATATCTTGGTGTGACTCTAATCAAACAAGTGAAAGATCTGTATGTCAAAAACTTCAAATTCCTGAAGAAAGAAATCAGATAAGACATCAGAAGATTGAAAGATCTGCCATGCTCATGGATGGGGCAGGATTAATATAGTAAAAATGGCCATCTTACCAAAAACAATCTTCAGTGCAATCCCCATCAAAATTCTAACTCAATTCTTCATAGAATCAGAAAGAGCAATTCTCAAATTCATTTGGAATAATAAAAAAACCTAGGAGAGCTAAAACTGTTCTCAACAACACAAAACTTCTGGGGGAATCACCACTCATGACCTCAAGCTATACCAAAGAGTGACAAAAACTGCATAATATTGGTACAGAATGAGGCAGGTAGATCAATGGATAGAATTGAAGTCCCAGAAATGAACTTACGCACCTATAGTCACTTGATCTTTGACAAAGAAGCTAAAACCATCCAGTGGAAAAAAACATCATATTTAGCAATTAGTGTTTCAACTGGCATTCTGCATGTAGAAAAATGCAGATTGATCCATTCCTATCTTATTGCACAAATCTCAGGTCCTAGTGGATGAAGGACCTCCACATAAAACCAGAAAGGATGAGTCTAGTAGAAGAGAAAGTGGGGAACAGTCTCAAAAACATGGGCACAGGGGAAAACTTCCTGAACAGACCACCAATGGCTTATGCTTTAAGAGCAACAATCATCTTCCTCAATTTCTTTTTTTCACAGACTTGAAGTTCTTGTCATATCATAAAGATCTTTCACTTGTTTGGTTAGAGTCACACCAAGGTATTTTGTTATTTGTAACTATTGTGAAGGGTGTTGTTTCCCTAATTTTTCTCAGTACTTTTATCCTTCGAGTAGAGGAAAGCTACTGATTTGTTTGAGTTATTTTTGTATTCAGCCAGTTTGCTGAAATTGTTTAACAGCTGTAGGAGTTCTCTGGTAGAAATTTTGGAGTTGCTTATGTATATTATCATATCATTCATAAATAGTGATATCTTGACTTCTTCCTTTCCAACTGGTATCATTTTGATCTTTTATTGTCTAATTTCTCTAGCTAGAACTTCGAGTACCATATTGAATAGATAGACAGAGAATGAGAAACCTTGTATTGTCCCTGACTTTAGTGGGATTTCTTCAAGCTTATTTCCATTTGGTTTGAGGTTGGATGTTGGTTTGCAATTTATTGCCTTTACTATGCTTAAGTATTGACCTTGATTTCCTGAGCTCTCCAATACTTTTAACATGAATCGGTGTTGTATTTTTTTTCAAAGGATTTTTCAGCAAGTGATAAGATGATCATGTGGTTTTTTTTCTTTGATATTGCTTATATAGTGGATTACATTGATAGATTTCCATATATTGAACCATCCCTGCAACCCTGGGATAAAGTCAACTTTATGATGTTCAATGATCATTTTGATGTGTTCTTGGATTCAGTTTGCAAGAATATTATTAAGTATTTTTGCATCAATATTCCTGATGGAAATTGATCTGAAGTTCTCTTTATTTTTGGGGTCTTTGTATGGTTTATGTATCATCATAACTGTGGCTTCTATGAATGAATTGGGTAGAATTCCTTCTGATACTATTTTCTGGAATAGTTTGAGAAGTGTTGGTATTGATTCTCCTTTGAAGGTCTGATAGAATTCTACACTAAAACCATTTGGCCTTGGGATTTTTCTCATTGGGAGACTTTTAATGAGTGTTTCTGTTTTCTTAGAGATTATGGGACAGTTTAGATGGTTTATCTGATCTTGATTTAACTTTGGTTCCTGGTATCTGTCTAGAAAATCATCCATTTCATCTAGATTTTCAGTTTTGTTGAGTATACACTTTTGTAGTAAGAATTGATGAATTTTTAAAATTTCCTCACTTTCTTTTGTTATGTCTCCCTTTTCATTTCTGATTTTGTTAATTTGGATACTCTCTCTATGCCCTTTTCTTAGTTTTGCTAGGGGTTTGTCTATCTTGTTGATTTTCTAAAAAAAAAAAAACCAGCTTTTAGGTTTTTTTATTCTTTCTGTTGTTCTCTTTGTTTCTAATCAGTTGATTTCAACCCTGCGTTTAATTATTTCCTGCCATCTACTCCTCTTATGTGTATTTGCTTCTTTTTCAGATACGCTATTCAACTACTAGTGTATGATTTGTCCAGTTTTTTGGAGGCACATTGTGCTATGAAATTTCCTCTTAGCACTGCTTGGATTCTGTCCCATAATTTCTAGAAAGTCTTTAATTTCTTTATTTCTTCTATGATCATTATCAACTCTCATGTGTACATGGGTTTGCTGTAGTTGTTGTTGTTGAACACCAGACCAGCCTTAGTCCAAAGTGGTCAGATAAAATACATGGTATGAATTCAATGTTCTCATGTCTATTTAGGCTTGTTTTGTTATATGGTCAATTGGAGAATGTACTATGAGGTTCTGAGAAGAAGGTACATTCTTTTGTTTTAGGATGAAATGTTCTATAGATATCAGTTAAATCCATTTGTTTCACAACATGTCTTAGTTTTAGCGTGCCTCTGTTTAGTTTCTGTTTTCATTATCTGTTGATTGGTGAGAGTGGGGTGCTGAAGTCTCCTACTATTATTGTGTGAAGTTCAATGTGTGCTTTGAGCTTCAGTAATGTTTCTTTTATAAATGTAGGTGCCCTTGCATTTGGGGCATAGATGTTCAGAATTGAGAGATTATCTTGGTAGATTTTTCTTTGATGAGTATGTAGTGTCCTTCTCCATCTTCTTTGATAATTTTTGGGTTAAAGTCTATTACATTGGATATTAGAATGGCTACTCCAGCTTGTTTCTTCGAAACATTTGCTTGTATTTTTTCCACCCTTTTACTTGGAGTTAGTGTCTCTCTTTGTCACTGCGGTCTGTTTTCTGTATGCAGCAAAAGTCTGGGTTCTGTTTATAAATCCAGTTCATTAACTTACGTCTTTTTATTGGGGAATTGAGTCCATTGGTGTTGAGAGATATTAAAGACCAATAATTGTTACTTCCTGTTATTTACCTTGTTAGAGGTAGAATTATGTTGTTATAGTTCTCATCTTTTTGTTTTGAGAAAGATTTATGTGAAAGAAAGATTTGTTGGGAGAAGATTAATTTCTTAGTTTTTTCTTTTGTTGGGTGTAGTTTCCCTCTTTGTATTGGAGTTTTCCTTCTTTTATCCTCGGTAAGGTTGGATTTGTGGAAAGGTATTGTTTAAATTTCATTTTTTTTTTCATGGAATATTTTGGTTTCTCCATCTATGGTAATTGAGAGTTTTGTTGGATATAGTAGTTATTCTCTTAGGGTATGTATGGCATCTGCGCAAGATCTTCTGGCTTTTAGAGTCTTTGTTGAGAAGTCTGGTGTAATTCTGATAGGTCTGACTTTATTTCTTACTTGACATTTTTCCATACTGCTTTCAATATTCTTTCTTTGTTCTGTACATTTTGTGTTTTACTTATTATGTGATGAGAAGGATTTTATTTCTGGTCAAATCTGTTTGGTGCTCTTTAGGCTTCTTGTATGTATATGGTGTATGGACATCTCTTTCTTTTTAAGTTTTTTTTTTTCTATCATTTTGTTGAAGATATTTACTGGACTTTTAATTGGGAATCTTCACTCTCTTCTATACCTATTATTTTTAGGTTTGGTCTTTTCATCGTATCCTAGATTTCTTGAATGCATTGAGTTAGGAGCTTTTTGCACTTTGTATTTTCTTTGACTGTTGCAACAATGTCTTCTATGGTATCTTCTATGCCTGAGATTTTTCTCTTCTCTCTTTTGTATTCTGTTGGTGATGCTTGTTGCATCTGTGACTATTGCTCTCTTTCCTAGGTTTTTCATCTCCAGGTTTGTCTCCCTTTATGTTTCTTTTAATGTTTTTATTTATATTTTTGGATCCTGAACCATTTTCTTCAATTCTTTCACCTGTTAGATTTTGTTTTCCTGTATTTCTTTAAGGCAGCTATTTATGTCCTTCTTAAAGTTCTCTGTAATCATGAGACCTCTATCATCTTTATAAGTTTGAATTTAAGATCATTTTCTTGTGTTTTAGTTATGTTAGGATATCCAGGGTTTTCTGTAGTGATATAGCTGTGCTTTGGAGGTTTCATATTGCCCTGGCTTTTGTTGATTGTGTTCTTTGGAAGGCCTTTAGCCATCTGAATGACTTGGTCCCTAGATATTCCTGCTGTAGTAAGTATTAGCGGTGCAAACCTTGGTGGCCCTTGTGTGACAGGACTCCTTGGCCTATATGGGTCTGGACCTACTGTTTTGCATGATTCAGGAGGCTCAAGTCTGATGAAGATATACAGAGAGATGGCAAAAGAATGGATGTCTTCCTGGTGTATCAGGCTGCTTGGGGCAGGTTGGCTTGGTCCAGAGGGCTCAGAGTGCAGGGAATATGGATGGGGAAAGGGAAGCTTCCCTCTATGGTTCAGAGGTCTCAGATCTGATGGAGGTGGGAGAGAAGCAGTGGAAGCATGGAGATCCTCCTAAGAAAGCAGGTTCCTAAGGGACACAAAATTATATTTTAAGACCCCATTTGTCTATGCTTTCTTAAAAGCTTAATGTTGGATGATACAGCATCTCATCTGTTCCTTAATTCATAAACTCTGGGACTTCCTTCCTATATAGTAAGGCAGTTTATGCATTTCTAGTCTTTCATAAGTCTAAAAAAAGAATTTAAGTCACAGCAATATTTAAGAAAGGACTTGGGTGGGCATTTAAGACAAGGTTTCATTTTCTTGCCCAAAGTGGCCTTAGAATTTCAATCCTCCTGCCTCAGCCTCCTGAGTGCTGAGATTATGGGTATATGTTACTATACTTTGCTATATATTTGTTTCCAGTTTAATTAGAGAGAGCATCAGAACTTTTCAACAAGGAATCTGTTTTCTATAGTCAAGGATTAAAATTTTAAAATGAAAGTAAGTTTAACTAAAAGAACTTCTACTTATATTATTCTTTGAAATCTTTTCGGAACACGTTCTTATTCATTTTTTCCAAAATTTATTATTAAAACACATTATTAAACTAGTCAGATGCTATTTCTATCTCCAAACCATAAGGGTTGACTTTCCATATCACCTTGTCCCATATTTATTCATATTGTGGCACTAATACTCTTCTCAAATCTAAAATAATATTTTGGCCAATGTTAACTCAGCAAATATTTCCAGTAAACCTTAATTACTTACTTAGCAATGAAATTAAAATAAATATACTAATAAAACTTTTTGCTTTACCCAGAATCATGCTAATTAACCAGGGAAATGTTTCTGTTTACAATGAACAAATACTGTTATACTATACTGGAACTATGAATGTGTATAATGATAAGTGCTGATGATTCTTGGCCCAATCGTCTATCAGTTTTCTTCAAGGTGAAATATTCTATGAGGGAAGGAAGCTCTTTAAGAATCATAAGTTTTCAAGTTTTAAATTTTTAAAAGGATGCCCATTAATAATTATGAATTAAACAAATCATACATCTTAGGAAGACCCTGAAACTTACAGGACAGGTACAGAATATATATCTTCTCCAATAATGTATAAGCAGTAAAATTAACTTACTTGTTGAGCTGCCCATAGATAGCCCAATGGTTGCAGATATTTTGACTATTTTGCCTATGCTGAGGTGGGATTTCTGTGTCGTAGCTGACTTTTAGATTTTCATGTTCCTTTAAGCAACCCTTCATCCACAGTCTTGTAAGTAACTAAATAAATTTATCACTCCACCAAATTGAAATTGGAGGTATTATTACTTTAGACTACCATGGATTCCCAATCTGGGGTAAGTACACATCTTCCCACAAATAATGTCACATGAGTCCACATGAAGGATTTGATCCATTTTCTAAAGATAAATAATATTTACCATAATCCATATAAAGTTGGAAGAAATTTCAAAGGAGAAACCTCTGAAAGTCAAAGTTAACCTCTGAAGTTTTCATAGTTATAAGGTAAAGAGTATACCCAAGGGACATCAAACTGTTAGGGTTTGTTTTGTATTGTTTTGTTTTGAAACTAGGTGAAGAGTATACCCTGGATGGAAGAATAACCATGAGGCTTAGCACCAGAGTATAGTGAACAGCAAGGAAAGCTTACTTGGAAACATTTTCTAAGGCAAGAGTTTCAACCAATATCCAGATGATGTTGATAAAATAATTTCCCAGGCTTTACCCAGAGCTTCTGACTCTCTGGATTAGGGTATGGTACCTTACCTTTTAGCAGTACCAACTCCAGGTGATGTTTTTGCACATGTCCTAGCAACTCTGAAATGTATTGCCTTTAAATTCTTCCACATATAAATGCAAAAAAAAAAAAAAAAAAGGATCCTCAAAATACTCTTCATTGATGATAGCCTGGTAATTATTGTCCAATATTAATTACTTGCTTACCAACAGAAATGCAATTGACAATGATGACTGTTACAAGGAATCTAAAAAACTACTAAGAAATGGATACCACACTGAAAATTCAGACATCTGTAATCTGTAGCTTTGAAAGTGATACACAATATTTAGATACTGGATAAATCTCTTTAAAATATTGTATTTGTGTGTGTGTGTGAAACAGAGAGTGAGTGAGAGAGAGAGAGAGAGAGAGAGAGAGAGAATGAATTCTGGAGACCAGAACAGGGTATCAGATTTCCCGTTGCTGGAGTTACAGGTCACTGTGCGCCTTGGTCAACTCTGGTCTTTTACAAGAGCAATAAGGGCTCTTGAGTACTAAGCCATCTCTCTAAGTCAACTTTCTAGCTACAGATGCTGTTTAAAGCACTTTGTGACTGTGTTTATAAATCAAACACACTGGGAAAGTTTGATATTTGAATTAACTAACACAAATTTATCATTAGGAAAATTAAGCTAGAAAGGAACATAATTTGAGTGTGCTGGTGTTTTCTTGATGTTTCCACTGGGTGCTAAATAGGTTTTTGAAACTAGGAAGAAGGAAATCAGTAAAAGTTGCATATGCCCATAAAGGCTTCCATGGTTTCAATCATGAGCCTATCATAGACCAGCTGAATGGATCGTAGAGACTGATATGGACTGAATGTTTGATTCTCACAAAAACTTATAATGAAAACTCCTAGAATGGCTACATTTGGAGATGGAATTTCTAAGGAACAAGAAAGATTAAATGATGTCATGAGAATGGAACTCTAATCACACCTGCTCAGGGTCCTGAAAATAGAAACACCAGAGGGTTTGATGCTACTTTTTCTTTCCCTACAAATCACCACATCAGAATCTCTAAAATCAACCCAGAATATTCAACTGTGTGCAAGCTACGATGACACATTTCACCACAAACAAATCAGTTGGAAATGTCATCTTGAACATCATGCCTCTAGAATGTTAAAAATATACATTTCTTCTGTTTGTGTCACCACGTAGACGCTGTGGGATTTTGTTGTAGCAGCTACAGCAGACTAATGCAGAGATGTGGTTTAATGTCTCTGAACCGTAAGTTTCCTTACTGTAAGTGTGTTTATTAAATGACTTAAGTATAAATTCAACTGATGTTACTCATATTATCATTATCTAAGTGCAATGTGTTCACTTTTTCATATATTTAGAAAAGAATAAGACAAGTATTTATTTTTAAATAAAGTGAACTCTTAAAATCTACTTTTGTACTTATAATTTGTGTAGAAGAATTTACATGAGGCTATAAGATTTAAATCTGTGACAAAGAAAACTAAATGCAGATATCAGCAGCATATAAGAATAAAGCAAATAAAATTCCTTAAAGCTAAATTTTAGCTGTTTTAAAAGGGAAGGCTCAATTGCAGCTAGACAGGTATAGATATGTATTTAGAAACTCACCAGCAACCCAGGAAAGACTCCACAGATGATTGTAAACTGTTAGCATGACATGACACCCTATTTCCAAGCAGTCATTCTAGCAAAATGTACAGTCCCTTCCAATGCTTCAGCCTTAGCTTCAAGTTGAAGTTTTGATTTCACATCAACTTCAATTTATTTTCTTTTTATTATTTATTTATTTATTTATTTTGATACTTTATTTACATTTCAAATGTTTCCCCCTTTCCAGATCTCCCCTTTGGAACCCCGTATCCCCTCTCACATCTCTTTGTCTTTATGAAGGTATTCCCCAACCCACCCACCCACCCACACTCGTTTTCCCTCCTTGGCATTCCCCTATACTGGGGCATCTAACATGCTCAGGCCCAAGGGCCTCTCCTCCCCCTTATGGCTAACAACACCCTCCTCTGCCATATATGTGGCCAGCACCATGGATCCCTCCATGTATACTTTTTGGTGATCCAGTCTCTGGGAGCATCAGGAGGTCAGGCCAGTTGACACTGTTGTTCTCTCCCTGGGGTTGCAAACTCCCTTAGCTCCTTCAGTCTGTTCTCCAACTCCTCCATCTGGAACCTCACGCTCAGCCCAAGGTTTGCTGTGAAGTGAATCTTGGGTATTCCAAACTTTTGAGTTAATAACCACTTATCAGTGAGTACACACCATGTTCATTCTTTTGTGACTGTGCTACCTCACTCAGGATGATATTTTCAAGTTCTATCTATTTGCCTGCAAATTTCATGAAGTCATTGCTTTTAATAGCTGTGTAGTATTCCATTGTGTAAATGTACCACATTTTCTGTATCCATTCCTCTGTTGAGGGACATCTGGGTTGTTTCCAGCTTCTGGCTATTATAAATATGGCTACTATGAACATAGTGGAGCATGCGTCTTTATTATATGTTGGAGCATCTTCTGGGTATATGCCCAGGAGTGGAATAGCTGGGTCCTCAGGTAGTATTATGTTCATTTTCCTGAGGGTTTGCCAAACTGATTTCCAGAGTGGTTGTACCAGCTTCCAATTCCACCAGCAATGGAGGAGTGTTCCTCTTTCTCCACATTCTCTCCAGCTTCTGCAGTCACCTGAGTTTTTGATCTTAGCCATTCTGAATGGTGTGAGGAGGAATCTCAGGGCAGTTTTAATTTGAATTCCCCTGCCGACTAGGGATGTTGAACAGTTCTTTAGGTGCTTCTTAGCCCTACGAGTTTCCTCAGTTGAGTTTTCTCTGTTTAGATCTGTTCCTCATTTTTTGATAGGGTCATTTGTATCTCTGGAGTCTAACTTCTTATGATCTTTGTATATATTGGATATTAGCCCTCTATCGGACATAGGATTGGTAAAGATCTTTTCCCAATCTGTTGGCTGCTGTTTTGCCCTATTGACAGTGTCCTTTGCCTTATAGAAACTTTGTGATTTCATGAGGTCCCATTTGTTGATTTGTGATCTTAGAGCATAAGCCACTGGTGTTCTGTTCAGGAATTTTCCCCCTGTGCCTATGTGTTTGAGACTTTTCCCCACTTTCTCTTCTATTAGATTCAGTGTATCTGGTTTTATGTGGAGTTCCTTGATCCATATGGACTTGAGCTTTGTACAGGGAGATAAGAATAGATCAATTTGCATTCTTCTACATGTAGACCTCCACTTGAACCAGCACCATTTGTTGAAAATGCTATCCTTTTTCCACTGGATGGTTTTAGCTCCTTTGTCAAAGATCAAGTGACCGTAAGTGTGTGGGTTCATTTCTGGGTCATCAATTCTATTCCATTAATCTACCTGCCTGTCGCTGTTCCAATATCATGCAGTTTTTATCACTACTGCTCTGTAGTACAGCTTGCGGTCAGGGATGCTGATTCTTGCAGAAGTTCTTTTATTATTGAGAATAATTTTTGTTATCCTGGGTTTTTTGTTATTCCATACGAATTGAAGAAATGCTCTTTCTAAGTATATGAAGAATTGAGTTGAAATTTTGGTGGGGATTGCATTGAATCTGTAGATTGCTTTTGTTAGTATGGCCATTTTAACTATATTAATTCTGCCAGTCCATGAGCATGAGAGATTGTTTCATCTTCTGAGGTCTTCTTCGATTTCTATCTTCAGATACTTAAAGTTCTTGTCATACAGATCTTTCACTTGTTTGGGTAGAGTCACGCCAAGATACTTTATATTGTTTGTGACAATTGTGATGGGTATCATTTCCCTAATTTCTTTCTCGGCCTGTTTATCCTTCGAGTATAGTAAGGCTACTGATTTGCTTGAGTTAATTTTGTATCTGGCCACTTTGCTTAAGGTGTTTATCAGTTGTAGCAGATCTCTGGTGGAGTTTTTGGGGTCAGTTAAGAATACTATCCTATCATCTTGCAAATAGTGATATTTTTATTTATTTCTTTCCAATTTGTATGCTTTTGAACTCCTTTTGTTGTCTAATTTCTCTAGCTAGAACTTCAAATACTATATTGAATACATAGGGAGAGGGAGGGCAGCCTTGTCTAGTCCCTGATTTTAATGGGATTGCTTCAAGTTTCTCTCCATTTAGTTTGATGTTGGCTACTGGTTTGCTGTATATTGCTTTTACTGTGTTTAGGTATGGTCCTTGAATTACTGATATTTCTAAGTCTTTTATCATGAAGGGATGTTGAACTTTGTCAAATGCTTTTTCAACATCTAATGAAATGTCCACGGGGTTTTTTGTTTGTTTGTTTGTTTGTTTGTTTTTTGAGTTTGTTTAAGTAGTGGATTACATTGATAGATTTCTGGGTATTGAATCATCCCTGCATCCCTGGGATGAAGCCTACTTGATCATGGTTAATGATCCTTTTGATGTGTTCTTGGATTCAGTTTGCCAGACTTTTATTGAGTATTTTTGCATCAATATTCATAAGGAAAATTGGTCAGAAGTTTTCTTTTATTGCTGGGTCTTTGTGGGGTTTTGGTATCAGTGTACCTGTGGCCTCAAGAATGAACTGGGTAGTGTTCCTTCTGTTTCTATTTTGTGGAATAGTTTGAAGAGTATTGGTATTAGGTCTTCTTTGACATTCTGATAGAATTCTGCACTGAACCCATCTGGTCCAGGGCTTTTTTTGGTTGGGAGACTTTTAATGACTGCTTCTATGTTTTTAGGGGATATAGGACTGGTTAGATGATTTATCTGATCCTGACTTAACTTTGGTATTTGGTATCTCTCTAGAAACTTGTCCATTTCCTCCAGATTTTCCAATTTTGTTGTATATAGGCTTTTGTAGTAGGATCTGATGATTTTTTTTAATTTCCTCAGAATCTGTTGTTATATCTCCCTTTTCATTTCTAATTTTGTTAACTTGGATACTGCCTCTGTGTCCTCTGGTTAGTCTGGCTAAAGGTTTATCTATCTTGTTGATTGTTTTAAAGAACCACCTCCTGGTTTTGTTGATTCATTGTATAGTTCTTTAGTTTCTACTTGGTTGATTTCAGCCCTTAATTTGATTATTTCCTCCCTTCTACTCCTCTTGGGTGTATTAGCTCCTTTTTCTTCTAGAGCTTTCCAGTGTGCTGTTAAGCTGCTAGTATATGCTCTCTCCAGTTTTTTTTTGGAGGCATTCAGAACCATGAGTTTTCCTCTAACACTGCTTTCATTGAGTCCCATAAGTTTGGGTATGTAGTACTTTCGTTTTCATTAAATTCTAGTAAATATTTAATTTCTTTCTTTATTTCTTCCTTGACCAAGTTATCACTGAGTAGAGCATTGTTCAGCTTCCATGTGTATGTGGGCTTTCTGTTGTTGTTGTTGTTGACATTGAATACCAGCCTTATTCTGTAGTGATCTGATATGAGGCATGGGATTATTTCAATCTTCTTATATCTGTTGAGGTTTGTTTTGTGACTAATTATATGATCAATTTTGGAGAAGGTTTCATGAGGTACTGAGAAGAAGGTATATTCCTCTGATGTAGGATGAAATGTCATATAGATATCTGTTAAATCCATTTGGTTCATAAAATCTGTTAGTTTCACTGTGTCTCTGTTTAGTTTGTGTTTCCAAGATCTGTCCATTGATGATAGTGGAGTGTTGAATTCTCCCACTATATTGTGTGAGGTGCAATGTGTGCTTTGAGCTTTAGTAGAGTTTCTTTTATGAACATGGGTTCCCCTTTCATTCAGGGCATAGATGTTCAGAATGGAGAGTTCTTGGTAGATTTTTTCTTTGATGAATATAAAGTGTCCTTCCTTATCTTTTTTGATGACTTTTGGTTTTAAGCCAGTTTTATCCAATATTAAAATGGCTACTGCAGCCTGTTTCTTGGGCCCATTTGCCTAGAAAATTTTTTTCCAGCCCTTTACTCTGAGGTACTGTTTGTCTTTAACATGTAGGTGCTTTTCCTGGACGCAGCAAAATGCTGGGTCCTGTTTTTGGATCCAGTCTGTCAGTCTACGTCTTTTTATTGGGGAACTGAGTCCATTGATGTTAAGAGATAGTAAAGAATAGTGATTGTTGCTTCCTGTTATTTTCTATGTTGTTTATATTTTTGTGTGGCTATCTTCTTTCGAGTTTGTTGAAAGATTACTTTCTTGCTTTTTCTTGGGTGTGGTTTCCCTCTATGAGTTGGCATTTTCCATGTATTATTCTTTGTCAGGCTGGGTTTGTGGAAATATACTGTGCAAATTTGGTTTTGTCATAGAATATTTTGGTTTCACCATCTATGATTATTGAGAGTTTTGCTGGATATAGCAGTCTGGGCTGACATTTGTGTTCTCTTAGAGTCTGTATGAGATCTGCCCAGATTCTTCTAGCTTTCATAGTCTCTGGTGAGAAGTCTGGTGTAATTCTGATAGGTCTGCCTTTATATGTTATTTGCCCCTTTTCCCTTACTGCTTTTAATATTCTTTCCTTGTTCTGTGTATTTGGTGTTTTGATGGGCAGAATTTCTTTTCTGGTCCAGTCTATTTGGAGTTCTGTAGGCTTCTTGTATATTTATGTTCATCTCTTGCTTTAGGTTAGGGAAGTTTTCTTCTATAACTTTGTTGAAGATATTTACTGGTCCTTTAAGTTGGGAATATTTACTCTCTTCTATACCTATTATCCTCAGGTTCTGTCTTTTCCTTGTATCCTGGATATCCTGGTTGTTTTGGGTTAGGAGCATTTTGGATTTTGCATTTTCTTTGACTGTTGTGTCAATGTTTTCTATGGTATCTTCCACACCTGAGATTCTTGCTTCCATCTCTTTTTGTTATGCTTGCATCTATGACTCCTGATTTCTTTCCTAGATTTTCTAACTCTAGGATTGTCTCTCTTTGTGATTTCTTTATTGTTTCTATTTCTGTATTTATTTCCTGGATGATTTTCTTCATTTCTTTCATCTGTTTGATTGTGTTTTCCTGTAATTCTGCCCATTTGATTGTGTTTTCCTGTAATTCTTTAACAGATTTTTATGTTTCCTCTTTAAGGGCTTCTAGTTGTTTACCTCTGTTGTCTTATATTTCTTTAAGGGAGTTACTCATTTCCTTCTTAAAATCTTCTATCATCCTCGTGAGATGTGATTTTAAGTCTGAGTCTTCCTTTTCTGGTGTGTTGGGGTATCCAGAGCTTGCTGTGGTGGGGGAGCTGGGTTCTGATGATGCCAAGTATCCTTGGTTTCTTTTCCTTGCGTTTCACTATCTGGTTATCTCTGGTGTTAGCTGGTATTATTCTCTCTGACTGCAGCTTTTCTTTCCTGAAATATTAGGTGTCAATACTCCTTGAAGACCAATTCTCTCTGAGAGGAATTTTGGTTTGGAGAGCTGTGGTACAGGGTCAGCTCTGGAGTGTAGACAGAGCAAGAAGGATCTAATCTGTAGCTATCCCTTGTTTCCTGTGTCCTGATGGCTCTACAAGGGTCCCTTTTGGTCCAGGGAATTTGAAAAGAAATGATGGTCTTGCCTGTGCTTTAAGGTGTGTCGGCACTCCTGGTATACCAACTCTCTCCTGGCCCTATTTGAGTATGGAGCCCTGTGTCACAGGATCTGCTCTCCAGCCACCTAAAGAAACCAGAAGCCCACTCCTGAGTCTCTGTGTCCTGGGTATTCCAGGTGGGTCCCTCTGAACAGACAGGCTTGCCCACATTCCTGGCAGGCTATCTTTCTCCCGGCACTATTTGGCTATGGAGCCCTGGTGGCCCTGGCAGAGGTCTCCTGCCACAGATGGAAACCAGAAGGTTCCTTCCTCCCTGTTGTTCCTCAGTTCCTGTGTCCTAAGGATTCCAGGTGAGTCCTGCTGAGCAGTGTTAGTCCTCTTACCTCCTCTCACAGGCTTTTCCACACTCCTGGGAGGTTAGCTTTCTTCCAGAAGTATTTGGCTATGGAGCCCTGGTGGCCCAGGCAGAGGTCTCCTGCCACAGATGGAAATCAGAAGGTTCCTTCCTCCTGGCTGTTCCTCAGTCCCTGTGTACCAAGGATTCTGCACGAGTCCTGTTTAGCAGTTTTTTCCTCTTACCCCCTCTCAAGAGCTTTTCCACATTCCTGGGAGTCTAGCTTTCTCTTGGCTCTATTTGACTATGTAGCCCTGGTGGCCCAGGCAGAGGTATCCTGCCACAGATGGAAACCGGAAGTCTCCTTCCCCTGGCTGTTCCTTAGTCCCTGTGTCCCAAGGATTCTGGTCAAGTCCCACTGAGCACTGTAGCTTGTTTTACCCCCACTCATGAGCTTTTACACACTCCTGGGAGGCTAGCTTTCTCCCAGTGCTATTTGGCCATGAAGCCCTGGTGGCCCAGGCAGAGGTCTCCCGCCACAGACAGAAACCAGAAGGCCTCAATTTATTTTCTTATGAACTGATATTTTAACATCATGGAGACACAAATTCAGTCAGTGAAATAAAGCAAATGTCAGAGCAATTAGGTGTTGTCATAGAAAAGAAAATATGTAATTGATTTAATTATTTAATGGGATAACACCAATGATTGTTAGACAAAACCTCACTGAAATTAGATTTTTAAACTTCCATCTAGTTAACACTTCAAATCACTCTACATCATTGAACAGAAAAAATATATCCTGCATGAGGGACCAAAAACATTTGATTCCTTGAGCTAAAGAAATCCCTGCTACTCCTAAGAAATCATGGAATATTGTTGCATATATCTTTAAAGACATAATTTATTAAAATGAAATAGAAAAATTAAGGGTCCAGAAAGAACACTGATAACAAACCTCAGACAAAACTAACGGAACCATCCTCTTTAGAAAAAGAAAAGTCTATTTTCTAGTCATTGATTTCTTTTTTAATGACCTACTCTGATTAGTCAGAATAGAATAAGAAATAGGAGAGAGAGAGCAATCCACAATTTAAGAGTCATCAGTAATTTCTGTGTGTTTGCATTTTTAACCATAAATCTGCAAAATTAGGCTTAGTAGGAAAAAATCTAATAGAGCCTGAATATAACATTTCAATAGAAGAAATCATATTCTCAAGATGCATATAAGAGAATAATACAATATTTTAATAAGCATCAGAAAAATCTGTCTGTAAAGCCTAGTAATAAAAAACTATAGGCTCAAGAAAGTAAACTCTTTATAGTACTATAATGTGTTTAATATCTTAATTAACTTGTCTGAACCTAGTATAATTTCAGTGCATAACTAAGAAAGTCTTTTGCCTAAGAAAAAGAGGAATCTTAAAAAGGTTTTTTTACTTACATTATTTTATATATACATTCTATTCTGTAGTGCTTATATAATGTAAAATATAAGCTTTTAAAATACTTATAAATAAAACATAGTCCACAAGTTGCTTTGAGTTGATTACATCCATTCAGATTCTCCAGAAAAGACTGAACATTGCAATGACTCATTATTAGAACAAACTTTGCAAGATTATATCTGAGAAAACTTGAAATAGTATTAACATACTGATCTTTAAATTATAATTGATTAATAAATATTCAAAATTTGAATATTGAGTACTAGTAAAATTTATATTATAAATCTTAGACCACTGCTTCTCAACCTTCTTAATGTTGCGACTGTTTAATACAGTTCCTTATGTTGTGGTGACTTCCAACCATAAAATTATTTTGTTGCTAATTTATAACTGCAATTTTGATACTGTTATGATTTATAATGAAAATATGTGATATGTTAATCCCAAAGAGATCACAACCCATCGGGTGAGAAGCACTGTCTTATATTATTCTTTTTTTAAAAAACTAAAGTAATATAATATTTCAGGATTTTGATCCAATTCAAACAAAATATTTTCAAGTATAATTAATAAATTTTGTGTCTTTATTCTATAATTTGCCCAAATATTGCCATATCAGCAACTAGGTATCAAGTGCTTGGGGATTCGATTAAACTCAATTATCTTTCATGTGCAAGTATAATTTTATATATAATTTTTGTCAAAGTGGAAGAAAAATCATCTATAAGTGCATTATCTCTGAGTCTAACATTGTAAATATCTGTACTGTGTCTGGCTTTCCGTCCCTTTGTTCACTGCTTACTCAGCGTTCCTCAAGCTTTAGGTGTGAGTCTAATGTGAACGTAACTTGCTTCAACTACATGCTCCTAGATATAAGCTTGTAGAGAAGTATAAGGATACAGAGAAACTATGTGTTTAAAATGCATAATGTGATCATGAGTGCCTTAGCACAGTTCTCATAAAAGCACCTTCTATGGTGAGTGATGTCTAAGAAGAAGCAGCATTACAAAATGAAAATATTATTTCTAGAATCAGAGTACTAATCTTGCTGCTGAATATGTAGGTTATTAGTGTCATAACACATTTTCTAAAGCTCTTTCGCAGACCCTCTGAAAGCAGAGAAAAATCTGGAGGTCATGATGCAGGGGCTGAACATAACTATCTTTGGGTTCAGGTTGTACAACATGATTTTGCTTCAATTTAACTGAAAACTAAGAGGTCCTCAGTCTAGAAATTTAGAGGTTGATATCTTAGTTACATTTTAATTGCTTTGGTATGACACCATGACCAAAGAAATTTAGAAAAGAAAATGTTTAATTTGAGGTAAGGAGTTAAGAGTTCATGGCCATCATGGTAAGGAACATACCAGAAATGGTGCTGGAGAAGTAGCCAAGAGCTCACATCCTGCTCCATAAGCACACAGCAGAGAGAGCTCACACTGGGATGGAATGAGCCTTTGAATCCCAGAAGCCCACTTCCCAGGGACACACCTCTTCATACAAGGCCATATTTCATAGTCTTTCCTGAAATAGTTCCAACAACCGAAGACCACATAGTCAAAATATAGGCCTATGATGGCCATTCTTACTCACACCACCAAAATGGGCCTACAAGGGAAAATAGGTATTTAAAATTTTCAAAATAGTTAATGCATGAAAAATTTACACAAGAATCTTTTTTTGTTAGAATAAATGAATTGCGCATATCTATGAATGTGTAGAGAAAATTGTCATCAACTGTACTACTATAGAAAATTTTCCATATATTTTATACATTTTGAGATTTATGTTTTCTTATTAATTCACACATATTTTCCAATACATTCACATATATGTATATTTCACATAGTACATATTTTTCATTTGTTTTATCTCTTAATACATTACAAATATGTATTCAAGTAAATATATATCTAAAGTTTACTGCTATATAATTATACCCTAATGTGTTCATCTATAATTCTGTCACTTTCTTAGATATCAAAAACATTCATGTTTATAAATAATATAGACTTTGCATTACTATTTTAGAAAACAGAATTACTAACTTTATAATAAATGCACATTAGTGGTTTGATAACTGTTGTTAATAATCTTCCATAAAATTTATGTGATTTACTCTATGGACTTTCGAAGTGATCATTTCCACAATCTACTCTTTTAAATGTTTTTCCCAATTGATTAATTTAATTTTTGCCTATAATAACTTTTAAAGTTTGTGGTTACATATGAGTTTAGATACTCTTTACTATAATTAGACATATATTCCTTTATTTAAATTGTTTGTCAGACAGTTTTTTAATTGATATCAATACATTTTTATTTTCTTACGAATGTATTTTACGTAGAAAAATGCAAAACTTATACACTTAGTTAAGTCACTTACTGAACGATTACAAAAAGCTGCCTTCCAAATGTAGCAGCTGCTATCATCTTCCTCAGAGCCACTGTGCCTGCAGAGAGACTCTTGAGATCAGATCTTCTCACATTCCTGATAGGAGAAGGCAGTGAGGATAACTACTATATTCCCCCACCCCCGAGAGTCCAGCCTCTCCATCCCGTATCCAACTTCCAGCCTGTACTCTATTCTTTGCCAGTTATACACTGTCTTACGGTCTTAGGAAGGACTAGAGTAAATAGGGTAGAAAATTAACCAAAGAGGAGGATCCACCTATGCATCTACAGAGACATATAGGCAAGATTTGCAGTGGTGCTGTTGTTGTGGGGTCACTTACGCTCCTCTAACTAACCTCTCACCCATGTTCTCTTAGCAAGTTGAATACATTCAAGATTCACTCAACTAGACTTGGCTAGAATGATTACCTTAGTCTGTGCATCGTGCCTTGTCCAGGAAGAGCAGGCATTTGTTTCTCTCAGGAAAAGCTTACTCAACATTAATCAGTTTACCTCCTTATGCTCTGTAATGGACACTGGATAGACAGTATGATCATAATAGACATGTAAGCAGAGCTAAGTGATTCATTTAATAATCAGGTTAGAAAACGAGAATAAAACAATAATTTTTCTAATTTATAAGGTGTTTCAACCAAGCAAGAAATGCTTACATTTTTGTTTCTTTTAAGCAAGAACCTTAGCTTGGTAAGTTGTATTGTTATTCTTTCTGATTTTTAAATGTTTTATATTAGTTTATTACAAACATTTTAATCAATATGGGTTTACATTCAAGTAGTACTAATGCAATTGTTACATAAAAACAGCATACCCTTTCCTGTTCTTCCTCCCTCGGCACCATAATGCACTGATCATATTCATCACTGTTAGTTGTTTAAAATGACATTTGCCTTTATATCTCTAAATAGTACATTTAAACCTTCCATGTGAGTGTGAAAGACTACACAACAAATTGGCTATATACTTACAGAAAAGCTTTAACTGTTTCCCTCACATACACGAAACGCCTGTATTTTTACCATTAGATGTTCTGTTACTTTATTTTTTGCTCTGAATTTCTAGTACACAACTATGACCAAGGGTTTGTTTTGTTTTGTTGTTGTTGGTGGTGGTGGTGTTATTGTTATTTAGTGTTTTTGTTTCAGTACTTCCAACATTTTATTCTCCTTTCTTTCTTGTAAAGGTCTGTAGTAATTTTTTCCACAATAATACAAGCACTTTCCTACTTGAATGACAGTAGCAGGTCTCAGTTGTAACAACCTTCTTCTCCCATTACAAAAGCAAGGCACACACACACACACACACACACACACACACACACATGCACAGAGAGACAGAGAGAGAGAGAGAGAGAGAGAGAGAGAGAGAGAGAAACCCAAATATCCCTTGAAAAATGTTCCCTACCTTTGAGAACCATGACTTTAATTTTTCAGATGATGACTAATAATGATGAATAAATGTTATTCTCCACTTAATTACACATCATGACAATTATTGTGTTTTCCTACATGTTTTGTTTTTATTTAAGTTAATGATCATTTGCCTATATGTTTACTTGGTTTCATGTGTATATTCAATTAAAGAGCTATAAACATTTTATAGTTATGCAGTGAAGGAAGGGGCTACTTCCTTTGCTCTGGACTGGCTGCTCTCTTGGTCTTATATAAAGATGTCCTTTTGTTACTTTCTTCCTCCACCATTTAAACCTTTTCTTTGCCTCATTAATCTGATGAAGCCAACTTCTTGTACCTATGTATAATAACTTGAAACCTGTAACAGTCACCAAAATAAACCTACCTTGGCAACACTCCAGTTTTACACTGCTGATAAAGCACAGCATAGATCTATCCACTGTGGTGTTTCCAAAGATGACTTTAAGGCCATGGTTCTCCCTTTTGCACTGAAACCTGTCTTATGTGCAAATTTTTGAATATATTTTTTCACAAATAAATCATATATATTAATATATATTCACATTTGAAATTAAGTATGTATATGTATATTAATGTATATACCCCTGTATATTAATGTATATACATATACATACAAAAAACTGCTGACTGTGACAGCACACTTGCATTCTAAGCAGGAAAAGTGAGGAAAGGAAAATTCTTGTCATAGTGTTGAATCCTTTGAAAGAACTATTTGGGTGTCTTAGTTTATCTCTATGGCTCAATCACAGAAACCATGACATTCTCGTGAAGGTTTCCAATTGAGATTTCTTAGCAAGACTAAATTCACAGTGTGCTCCTCAGTGAGAGAGTAGGTATTGGGCAGTAAGCGAGTAATAACACCACACCAGGATTTCTGACAAAGTGAGTATTATGCTCAATAGTCAACTTGATATACCTAGGAAAAACAAATATCCACTGAAGAATTGCCTCTGACTGGCCTATGAACAAGTTGTTGGGGGGATTTCTTGATCGCTAATTAATGTGAGATGACTGTGGTTGATACTATCCTTGGGCAGATGGATCTGGGCTGAATTAGAAATTTAGCTCAGCAACGCAGTCAGCCACATTTCTCTGGGTTTCTTATACAGCTCCAGCCTCAAGTTCTAGTTGTGTTTCCTTTGATGGTAGACTGTAATGTGTGTGCCAAATAAACCCACTCCTCCCTCAGATCACTTTTGGTCCTTGTTTTATCACAGCAAAGAAAAGCATACCAGGCTGCTGAGAATGCATGTTTAAGTTCTGTTGTCTGACCATTGTCTTTGACTTTCAGTTTTGCTACTTAGAAGTCTCCTGTGACTCCACTTTTTCATTCTTAGTTTGTGATCAGTCCTGCTTACCACCTCTGAGTGGCTTATAGACTGGCCCTTTATCTTTAGCATTTCTCATTTTCATAACAAATATTCTGGCTATGTCTCCTTTAACTTCTATTTTGGAGACTTGGAAAATGTTTCCAATCTGGAGCCACCATTTCCTTTGGGAAATCTTTTTTATAATACTTTGTTTGTGATTTATTGTCATATACACTTTCTGTGCTTTGTTTCTGAGTAATGGAAATATAATTGTTATGTAGCTGGTAAGGGGCTAGGCAGATTGAGTGAAACGTGGGGTCTCGTGCCAGTAGAGACATGGCCCTAACAAGGGCCAACTATTTTGCCAGTAAGTCAAGCTTTTGTTATAAAATGTAGATGGCTTGGTAAAGATGTTGTTTGGGTACCTCCTGTGGCTGTAGTACCCCAGCTGACTTAGAGACTTCTGCATTGACAGTCTCTGCAGTAGTGGCTGTCTGGCTCAAGGCAACAGCAGCTGTGTTACAAACAGCAGCCCTGGCAATGCCTATAGTGATGGTCACAATGCTGGCAGTGATAATACCAAATTCCCTCTTTCCCCACTATAGGGGTTGTAAGTGAGTCTGGGACATCAGAGTAATTGCATGAAAGTGAGTGGTATTTACCATAAGCATCGAAATGGCAGCTAGTATTCTCAAGAGGATAGCTGCTGTTCAATACCCCATCCAGCAAGCAGTCAGGAGACATTTTTTCATTAAAGCAGTTAAGGCTGTCTCTGATAATGGAGGTATTGGTGACCAGAAAGAAAAATGAAGGTCAGAAACAGACTGGGGTGGCTTTCCAGCTAACCTCACTGCCAATGGTCACATTCATGGGAGTCACCCCAAACTACAGTTTTGCTGGTGGGTTTATGTAGAAATGTGCCACATTAAAGACAGCCACCTTTTAGGAGAGTAAAGGTAGCATAAATCAAGACAATTAGAAGGGCCACATAAATCCCAATTTCTCATAATGGTGTTGTATTGGAATCAAATGGGATCCCTGTTAACATAGTGAGTAATATTGGAAGTATCATGGGAGGTAAATCTCTACATGCCCAGTGTGAGGTTAGACGACAATATCAGGTAATTTTTGGTGAATTTACACCTAGTTCAGGCTGGCAGTGCTTCAGGGATAGGAAGTCCCTCAATAGTGGGCATTCGAGGGACCCTTGGGCAGTGAGGCTGAGGTGGATATAATATGCTTGGAGGATCCTTTGGGGATGTGTAAACAATAAGGGGAGCATGACATTCCTTGCCTAGCATGATGCCATAGGTTAGATTACCATGACAGACCCCTCTGGTCATATTATATAGTTGGATACAAGGGCAGATGGAGGAGACATTGGTGGTAGAGCAGAGAATTTCCTCCATGGGCCAGGGGCCTTCTAATCATCATGTCGTAGTGACTAAGTCCATGAAGGACAAACTTAAATTCACATTGGAAGAGAAAAGAACATGATAGGCCCGGGAGTTAACTGCCACAGGCAAAAGAATGGGGGCAGGGGCACCAAAGCCCAGAGCTCATCTGCCATCCCAGACTGAAGAAAAATTAATAAACACAGCATACACACACACACACACACACACACACACACACACACACACATATATATATATATCATCTCCTAGTCCTGGTCCTCTTCTGGCTCCTTTGCCCCCTGGTCTGTGATCAGGCAAACATCTCTCGAGGGCACCCATATTGATACAATTGTGTACTGGGGAAAAACACAAGCATAACCTCAGAGCTTTGTCAGAAGCAGAGTGGGCGGTCGACACTGAGAGGTTATTAGGGGCTGTCCCTTGTAAAACTGCCCAATGTTTGTAAACAGGGCTCAGCCCTTTCTCTTTGTAAGTTCACATGAAATAGGACCTCCACCAATGCTAGATATGGATCTCTTTTGGATTCTGGCAGGTGACCCAAGTAAGTGTTTCTTTCCAGGAGTGACGTGCTATTCTACAATTGCTTGGCCTTGAAGATTATAGGGTATGCCAAAGGAGTGACTGATCCTCCATAACAATAAGAAGGTGATGAACTGCTGAGATGAATAGGTATGTCCATTGTCAGTCTTGAGTGCCCAAAGCACTCCCATTACCAGCATTGCTGATTTCATGGCCTTAGCAGCATGAGAGGCCTATTCACCTGCCATGGCCCTTGCCTATACGAAGGCTAAGAAAGTATCTATCACAACATGTATATACCTAAGATTATCAAAGGCTGGGTAATGGGTGACATCCATTTGCCAGATTACATTGGGACATAGACCTCTAGGGTTAACTCTTGATCTGCCAGGAGGCCCTAATGCTACGAGAGGTGCACATGTTGTGCAGGACCTTGCAAGGTGTTTACAGTGTGACACTGACAATTTGGACAAGAGCATATGCTAAGTCCGAGGGAAAAGGTGAAATTGCTGGTGTAACATTCTGGTTTCTTCTAGCATTCCATGTCTACAGCCATAATCAAGGCATCAGTTCTCTCATTTCCTTCTGCTAATATGCCAGGCAATTTAGAATGCGGTCTTCTACATGAGCTGAACCAGGGATGTGCCCTACTCTCGAAAGCCTTCTGGATAGATTGCATGCAGTCATATATAAGGCTGTTTTGCTCTTTAATATAGGAGAGGAGGGTATGGACAACTTGTACTGCATATTGGCTGTCTTAGAAAATATTAACTGGCTCCTGTTGCCAACACTCAAAATTTTTCAGGAGTCCAAATAATTTCACATAGTTGCACTGAGCCAAGATTAGTGAGAAAGTGAGTTGTGTACTTTCCCCCAAGTCTTTGTATAAGAAGTGCATATCTGGCTTTTTTAGCATCAGAAAAGGTCATAGTTGCCTTGGGAATGGGGCAAGAGCTAGATATGCTATAGGGTTTAACTGTAATTTGCAACTGGGATGAAGCAGTAAGATGCTTGTCTAGTGGAATGTGATTATCCAACGAGCCTGTGATCCCTGGCACCATTTCTTGAAATCTGAGGGAATCTGCCTATAATAATTGAAAATATCGTAAGGAGAATGGTAGAATTATCTTTTCTGGTTCTCTTGCTTAGCCTCTCACTTTTAGGTGAAGACAGAAGGCAATCTCAAACTTTGAGGTAACCTTAAGTAAATCAGAGTGCCCCTAGAGCAACCACATGAGGGGTGCATTCTGCCATAACACTCTTAGGATCCCCTCACAGGACCAAAATTATGGCCAGGAGGGGATTCCTTGGATCATACCTTTCCAGAGTTGATACAGAAAGGAGTGCTCTAACTTTCTGTAGTAGGTAGCCTCAGATGTTAGTTTAACCCTAGTGGAGGGGTTGCTAGGCCCCTCCAGGAGAGAAAAGAGGTACCTCATCTTCTGGTCCAGAATAGGCAGGAAAGGTGGGAGTCAGTTAACAGTTCCAAACAATTGTTGCAGTTCTACAGGGGAGAAAAGGCCAGGGGCTTAATCTTGTCAGAAATAAAAAAGCCCAGGAATCATATGGGGGAACTCTCTGAATCTTTTTTGGAGCATCCTTCAAGTTGAGTTTTTTCTAAGTTAGCTACAATTAAGAGGACTCCTTTTCAAAATCTGGAAGGCTAGGGTGTGCAAGCATAATAGTATCCATGTAATGGATGGACTACAAGTATATTCCTGGGAGCTTACTGTATGGCTTCAGCCATACATAGCTGACAAATGGTCAGAATATTTTTCATGCCCCGAGTCAGGACTGTCCACTGATATCTTATAGCTGGTTTATTCATATTAGGCTCGCATACTGTAAAGGCAAAACAGCATCAATCCTGGGGAGCCAGAGGGATCTGGAGAAAGCAATACTTAATATCTATGATCATTACATGGTGTTGGATAGCACTAGGATCAGGTGGTCCTACTTGAGTGGTCTTCATTTTTTCTATATGTTCCTTAATCGATCTCAGAAGCCTATTTTTCCCTGACTTCTTTTTAATGACAAAAATGGGAGTATTATGTCTGCTGCTTGAGGTTCCAAATAACCCAAAGCTACTTGTTCCAAGACCAGTTCCATGAGAGTAGAAAGATTAGGTTCCAAAATGGGTCAGTGCTGGGCAGTGGTGGCACATGCCTTTAATCCCAGCACTTGGGAGGCAGAGGCAGGTGGATTTCTGAGTCCAAGGCCAGCCTGGTCTACAGAGTGAGTTCCAGGACAGCCAGGGCTACACAGAGAAACCCTGTCTCGAAAAAAAAGAATGGGTCAGTTCCAAAGTGGGCCAACGGTACAGGTTCAGGTACCTTGAAGGCAATTGGTGCTCAGTGGGCAGTGGCCATTTGAATTGGGGGTGATCCCTGACTTTGTGACCTATGCAGTCCAGTTGGCCATGTTGTATAATGCCATCAAAAAAGTCATGATCATCCATAGTGAGGACAGCACCCATGTCTTCCAGAATATATCTTCCCCAAAGGTTGCAAAAACCATCAGCCACAACAGATATAAAAGATCTCTCATTGCCATCCAAGTCACATGTTCTGCCAATAGACAGGTCAGATAGTTATTTTGGTGACTTATTGGCCTCCAACTCCCATAATGGAGGGACCAGGCCAGAACCTCCAATGGGGTAACTTCAATGGTTAATTTTTTTTTGTTGTTCTTATAGTGACATCTGCCTGTGCCAACCAAACTTTTAACATGTATACCATCTAAATGTACAATTATTGCAAAGGGAGGAAACACAGGCAAGGCCCAAAAGACTCCTGGCTGAGCAGGGGTCCTTTTTACTGGCAGGGCTGAAGGGTACACCTTTTGGAGTTTAAATTGTCTTCCTGCTTTTGAGAATGACAATCTTTAGCTCAGTGGAAACCTTTGTTTCAACAGGAACATCAAGTCTTGGGCCTAGCTGAGAGGCAGTCCTGTCTGAGGTAATCGGGCTTGCCACAGCCCCAACAGGTGTGATCAAGGAGTCCTTCAGGAGGAGAGCACATCCTCTATTCACACTCAATCACTAAGGAGTCAATGGCAACTGCAATGGAACCCACACCAGGATCCAAATCACAAGTGGCAACAACCCATTTAGGAATATCATCATTCTTTACATCTGCCACAGCTTTGTCAGTGGGGTCATTAAGGCTTTCCTCCTGCGCAAGCTGCTTGCTGAGCATGTCTCTGCTTAGGCCAATACTACCCACCTTTCTACTGCCTCAGTCAATGGGACAGGAAGCCATGAAGTATTCACCCAAGACTGCTAGACAAGGTTGGGAAAGTAAGCAGAGGGGTCTCAAGGGCGCAGGCTCTAAAGGCCTTAAAAGTAAAATCAACATGGTTAAGTAAGCATGCAGTCCGAGAATGGCCTGAGTTACAGGGTTAATGTACACTCTGGGGCCAGCAAGCATGTCAAAGTACTGTTAAGGTTATATTCCAAGTTAATTCTAGCCTGATTCTCAGCCAAGGCATGATATGCAGACCTCCAATTAAGAAACAAAGTGGAGTTGAGCACTCCCTTAAGGAGATTACACTAACCATAATACGACTGGAGGTGCATCACCCATTGCTTCAGTACTTGTTCAAAATAAGGAGAATCTGGCCCAGAATCATTGGCAGCTTTTCTGATTAGTGCCAAGTCTGCCAGAGGAGTGGGAATCCAGGGCCTAGTCACCATATTTGGGCCAAGACTGACAGGGATAGCCTTACAGTACACCTGAGGAGACTGAGGCCCCGGGGAGAGGCAGTCCAGCATAAGGGATGAGCATTGGAGGAATGGCCACAGCAGGAATGAGCACTGGAAAGCAAAGTCCCCCTAAATCACACCAGGGATAAGCTGGGTATACCTCCAACGGGGCTGGAGCAGAAGGGCTAGTGAGTGAGGGACCTTATACAGTGATGACAGAGTACGGCTTGAAGCCTCACAGCTGGAGGGCTGGAGCAGAGGTGCCCTCATCCTCATTGCTAAAATCTACCTGTTTGCCCAGAGAAAGGGGGACAGCGTTTAGTAATAGAAAGGTAGCAGAGTTTGTTATGGGCAGCCACCACTTCCTCTGGGGAAGAATTCTTAAGACTGGTGATGACTTCAACGTGGATGGGGACAAACAACAAGGGAGGGATAATCCAAGACTCTACCTCACACTTGAGGGTGAGGAAGAGAACACTCATCCAGAGGCCAAGGTCCCATTTGCTCTCCAGTAATATCCAGCGGGGCAAAATAGTTGCCTCCTCCCAAAATTGATCCCGGTCATGAGTTTTAACCGTGAGACCATACATAACCAGAAGCAGTCTCAGCTCCCTCATCTGGGTTCCTCGATGGTGACTAGGAGGGAACCCATAGCTAAGAGCACAGAGGAAGCAATCAACGAACAGATATGACCTATATGACAGATGTCTCGTACTAAGCAGGACACTCCCTCATGTGTAGCGCAAAGGCATAATGCCTGTGCCTTGTCCGCTGAATGGAAAAGGCACCGGGAGCCTATCAGCCCTTATGTGAGGCACTGGGATGAATCCAGACCAAAAGTGAAAATGAGTAGCTCCTAAAGATGAGCAAAGAAGAAGAAGAGAGAAAAGATAACCTCAAATCAAAAACCAAAAGTGAAAGCCAGGCAGTGGTGGCGCACGCCTTTAATCCCAGCACTCGAGAGGCAGAGGCAGGTGGATTTCTGAGTTCAAGGCCAGCCTGGTCTACAGAGTGAGTTCCAGGACAGCCAGGTCTACACAGAGAAACCCTGTCTCAAAACAACAACAACAAACAAAGGGAACTATGACAGTCACCAGGATGAACAGCCAAAAAAGAAAAGAAGACAGAAATGAGGTCCATGTGCTCACTTTTTCAGGACCCACAGCATAAAACACTAAGGGGTCAACTCACCGAACAAGCAAGCAAAGGGGGGATGACAGAAGCACTTCAAGGAGAAGAAGAGTAGATAAGGTCAAACCACAAGCACAGTCCTTGCAGCAACAGGCAAAAACGAGTCCCCAGAAAAGGTTTGCAAGTAGCCACAAAACAAGGAAGATGAACTAATCCACAGACTACATTATGCCCAGGACTGTCTGCAGCCGGCCTGACCCTACTCGCCCTTGGGGGTTGGAGATGAGAGACACTGAGTCAACAGCATAGACTCCAGGTCTATGAGCAGGTGAGAACTCCTCAGCAAGCTCATATGAACACTGGTGCAAGCTCCTTTAATACCCTCTACCCAAGTCCCATTGTTCCCCAGCAAGCATCTCTTCCAAACAGCAGTTCCTGATTGGCTGGCGTTGTCTGTGTCAGCACTCCTTGGCCTCTCAGTCTTCAGTTAGGTCCTCCTGCAGGAGTTGCCTTTGCAGCTGCTTGCCCCTGGTGTTTATGCAGAGGTGGTCACCACCATTCCTCCTCCTTGTACCAGGAACCAAACCTCAGTTTTCTGAAAGGACAGAAAAAGCTCTTAACTGCCAAGCATCTCGTCAGACATGGGATCTTCCAAATAGTCCTTATTGGTGAAAATACTCAAACTGAATCGGATGCAGCTCATCACTGCAGCATTCTGTGGTTAGGAAAAAGCAGGACAATCAAGAAGAAACATATCTAAGATGAACAGTATATATACCAATTTCTGGATGTATGCCTAATGTGGACCATCGCCTACAGAGTTATTTTGATGGCTTCAGTGACACACTTGTGGAAATGGCTTTGACTTTTTGTAATCTGTAGCAAATTTTATGCCTAGTTTCTTCTTTGTTCCATACCTGGCCTATTACTTACAAAGTCAATTTGCATAATGCATATCATGTGAAATGTCATTGTGTGGATAAATAGTATCATATAGTGTGTTTTTAAAAATTATTTCTTATAACGCATCACCATAGATTGTAGTTAAATTCTAGTCACTAAGTAAGGGAAATTATTTCCTGTTAGCTTATATATTTTTGGTTTCAAATAATTGCTAACTCAGTTTAGTAAGAAGTGCATTATATTGTATGTTGCAAAAATAGATTCTTTCTACACTCTTTTTAAATAAATTGCTTTTCTCGGAGTAAGAAAAAGCAAGTTAACAATAGAAAACAGATTTGGTTTTAGGTTTTCAGATATTAATAAACAAGAATAGAAATACAAGGAATTTTAATTTTTTTATTAACAATACGTAGGGTTTTTTTTTTTCTTAAGAGAAAGCGATATTTGTTTTCTAGATGTTATATGCAGAGAAAATCTGGTGAGGGGCAGTCTTCCAACATAGTTAAACAATGTCAAACTAATGACTCCTATATTGAACTTCAATTGAAGCAAAGAACATTTTGTGAAGTTATTCACAGTGGAATCAATTCTTTGAAGGACTGAGATAATGTGGTACATGTGCTTTACTGTCTGAACATTTAATATAGGAGTGGGTCTTGAGAAAAATCAACAAATGGATGTTAGCACATCCATTAGACTTTTTCCAGCATTGTGAGTAAAGGAAGCTTAAGAATCAGTACTTTCATAGCCATTCAAAAGTGTATATTAATTTAGCACGAAGTTAGTTGTGAATATATGACAATATTCTTTATGTTTAAAATATGACTGTGTCTCAGATCTGTATTCTTGGAATGGATAAAGTTAAGCACTATTGATTTGTATGGCTCTTATAAAACTGCTGTTCTTTATGATGTCCACAGATAGCTGAGTATTTTAAAAAGTAGATAGATAATCAGAAAACATTCTTAAATATCTTAAATAATTTCCCAATGAAAATGTAAGTTAAAAATCTGTGCAGTTCAAAATATTTTAGCATAATTATTATTTAATACAAAAATTAATGCTAAAAATTAAATATTATTTGATTTTTCTGTGCTAGGGGAATATAGTTGAACTATCTAGGTAGACTTCAGCCAGCATTTACAAACCATGAAGTGTAGCTAGTGTCTATATATCTGATTTAAGGTACGCAGCTCATTTCAATAGATTGTCATTTTATATTCTGCCTTTTTTTTTTTTTTTTGAAAAGCAGTGGTCAATAGACTCAGATTTGAATTGCCATAGGTCCTTAGTTCTGTGGATCTTCGAGGGATAAACAGCATATCCCAGCCAAGGCAAATACTGGAGACAGATATGGTCATATAAACATGGAATAACACTGTGAGATGACTCTTCTAATTTGGCAATACTGTATAAAGCTTTATCCTGGAATAACCTAAAGTTTTAATTCATATTTAAAGCAAAATATTAACTACGGACTTTCCTTCTTGCTATTTCATATTCTACCTTTCTTTCCTACTACATGGTTTTTTTTACAACCAGCAGTCATTGTTCATACTTTAAATCTGAATACATTGAATGCAAGTTGATGATGTCAGATAGTTTGGGGCTATAATATAATTACATCATATCCTCTTTCCTCTCTTTCCTTCAAATCTTCTCATGCTCTGACCTCCTTGCATTAATTCATGGTCTCTTCCTTTAATTTTTATGTGTTTGTGTGGTGTGTGATTATACATGCCTATGTGTGCATATCTCTCTCTCTTTCTCTGTGTGTGTGTGTGTGTGTATGTGTGTGTGTGTATGTGTGTGTGTGTGTGTATGTGTGTGTGTGTGTGTATGTGTGTGTGTGTGTATATGTGTGATGTGTGTGTGAGACTTGGAGACTTAACTCCTACTAACTCCCCAGCTAATATTGCTACATTGCTAAAATGATTACTGAACATCATTTAGGATGGATATTGAACATGTTTGACTCAATACACAGTGTATATATTTAGAAATAATTGGATGCCCTTGTGCAAAGGACTGTATGAAGTATAATATTGGAAAATTGTTATTTATGTACACATTTATCTTCTTTAACTGGCATAAAAATCTATTAAATAAGTTGCATTTCCTTCACCCATCAGAATATGGTATGATGTCTCAAAGTTTCAGGTTCTTCAGTAACTGGACAAGTACGTAAGTAGTTGCCAATATTGTTTTAAAAAACATTTAGCATGTTATCAAATAGAAAATTCTACTCTGTTGAGTACACTGTATTTTTGTGTTGTTTTCATTGCTTCTGCCAAAATATTGAAATCATTCTTACTTATTGGTATATCCTTAGTAAAGCTGAGTATGTGTGCTATTTTTGCCTAGGAACCTGCTTGATTTAAAGATTGTAAACATGTACCTAAACAATTTAACCGTCAGAGAGTCCACGCCATTGATTTTCTGGTTAGCCAGCAAAGTAAGAAAGGGAGTGATTTATACAGCTTGTTTTGCAGCTTTACTATTTTTTTTAAAATAAGCACATTTTTTATATGCATTCAATAAGCAAAAGACCAAAGATTCAAGCTAGATGACTTGATATCAGCCTGAAACAACCTCAAACAGCAGGGATTTATTAATATTTTCTCATTAAATCACAGATGGCTTGACTCTGCACAAAGGAAAGGTCTGCAATATCTGTGTCAGATCAGACTTGGCTGAACAATGAAGTCATTCACAGTTGCCAGCGAACATTAATAATATGGCTCCCAAGAGTGGAATTGCAGTTATCTCTGTGTTCACCTGTGAAAAGGCTTGCAGCTCAGGCATAGAAGACCAGAAGTGCTGCAGTGGTGCTCAAAGGATAAACCCAAAATCTTTTTGAAGGAGACAAAAGAAAAATATTGATTTTTGAGGTATTTTTAATATGTTATTACTTACTTGGCAAAATCCAGTCTTTCTTGGAAAATGGATAATTCAGACACTGAGAAGTTAAATTAATTTGTCATTCTTTCACATGTGTATTCATATATATATATATATGCATATATATGAATATGTGCATTCATGTATATATATTCTCTTTGAAGAAGACTGATTGGTAATGCAAAGTAAATGTTTAGTAAACTTAATTAGATAAACCATTGGATAATATAGAAAGGAAACAAATGAGTTTGCAACACATTTAACATTAACCTTCAAAATAATTTTGTTTAAAGCCTTCAGATAATCAGCAAAAAATAAATTGGTTTTCATTTTTCAGGTTATAGAAATCATGAAAATGAAATAACCAATTTTTCCAGAGTTTTACTTGCAATGAATCATGGATGATATAATTAACCAAATCTCTTCATAAATAAAATTTTATAAAGATTTGGGAAATCACAAGGTAGTTTGAGCCTGTGGATATTGTCCTCAGAAATACCTCCCATTTACTTAGCTACATACCTCCCAAAAATTATGAGACCAAGAAAATAGAAGTTTTGCAATATACACACTCGTTACACTTTCTGCCTCTCTGCTCACCAACACATGCACTTCTGGACAGCCCAGTGAGAGGAAGATGTGGCAAGGCTGACTGATTGCCTGTTCTTTAGCTCCTTCCATTCTACCTTGACTTTTTGTATTCCATCTACAGTCTCTGATCCCTTTTTCATTATCAATCACTCTATCTTCACTGGTCCCATTTAAGCTGTTATAAATATCTATTCAAAAGAGTTATTAAGTGTTTTCCCTAGAGATAGAATATCCAAAAGAATAGTCAAAAGAAATAGTGTACAAGGGGGAATGAAAACTGATATTATATAATAAAACAAATTTAAAATGCAATAATGGGTTCACATTTTCATATTTAAAATACTTAAGTGTTTTTATTGAATTATTGAAAACAATTCAATTCAATTGTTTTATTGTAATTTTATTGTAATTCATAATTTTCTTTTTTTTTATTTTCATATTTTATTTACATTTCAAATGTTTCCCCCTTTCCAAATCTCCCCTTTGGAACCTCCCCATTCCCTCCTCCCTCCCCTTGCCTCTATGGGGATATTCTCCAACGCACCTCCCCACCCCACCCCCCACCCACTCTCATCTTCCCTCCTTGACATTCTCCTATACTGGGGGATATAACACCCTCAGGCCCAAGGGCCTCTCCTCCCCCTGACGGGTAACAAGACCCTCCTCTGCAGTCTTTGTGGCCAGCACTATGGGTCCCTCCATCTGTATTCTTTAGTTGGTGGATCAGTCTCCAGAAGTATGGGGGGGGGGGTGTCAGGCCAGGTGCCAGTGTTGCTACCTCCCTGGGGCTGCACACTCCCTCAGCTCCTTCAGTCCTTTCTCCAAGCCCTCCATCTGGGACCTCGTACTCAGTACTACGGTTCCTGCGAAGTGACTCTTGGGTATTTCAAACTTTTAGGCTGATAACCACTTAACAGTGAGTACATACCATGTTCATTCTTTTGTGACTATGTTACCTGGCTCAGAATGATGTTTTCAAGATCCATCCATTTGTCTAGGAATTTCATGAAGTCATTGTTTTTAATAGCTGAATAGTATTCCATTGTGTAAATGTACCACATTTTCTGTATCCATTCCTCTGTGGAGGGACATCTGGGTTGTTTCCAGCTTCTGGCTATTATAAATAAGGCTGCTATGAACATAGTGGAACATGTGTTTTCATTACATGTTGGAGCATCTTCTGGGTATATGCCCAGGAGTGGAATAGCTGGCTCCTCAGGTAGTATTATGTCCAATTTTCTGAGGGTCCACCAAACTGATTTCCAGAGAGGTTGTATCAATTTCCATTCCCACCAGCAATGGAGGAGTGTTCATCTTTCTCCACATCCTCGCCAACATCTGCTGTCACCTGAGTTTTTGATCTTAGCCATTCTGACTGGTGTGAGGTGGAATCTCAGGGTTGTTTTGATTTGCATTTCCCTGATGACTAAGGATGTTGAACATTTCTTTAGGTGCTTCTCAGCCATTCTGGTTTCCTCAGTTGAGAATTCTCTGTTTAGCTCTCTTCCCCATTTTTTGATAGGGTTCTTTGTATCTCTGGAGTCTAGCTTCTTGAGTTCTTTGTATACATTGGATATTAGCCCTCTAACAGATGTAGGATTGGTAAAGATATTTTCCCAATCTGTAGGTTGCCATTTTGCTCTAATTACAGTGTCCTTTGCCTTACAGAAGCTTTGTAATTTTATGAGGTCCCATCTGTCAATTCTTGATCTTGGAGCACAAGCCATTGGTGTTCTGTTCAAGAACATTTCCCCGGTGCCCAAGTGTTCGAGACTCTTCCTTACTTTCTCTTCTATTAGATTCAGTGTATCTGGTTTTATGTGAAGGTCCATGATCCACTCAGACTTGAGCTTTGTGCAGGGAGATAGGAATGGATCAATTCGCAATCTTCTACATGTAGACAGCCAGTTGATCCAGCACCATTTGTTGAAGATGCTGTCTTTTTTCCACTGGATGGTTTTAGCTCCTTTGTCGAAGATCAAGTGACCATATGTGTGTAGGTTCATTTCTGGGTCTTCGGTTCTATTCCATTGATCAACCAACCTGTCACTGTATCAATACCATGCAGTTTTTATCACTACTGCTCTGTAGTACAGCTTGAGGTCAGGGAGGCTGATTCCCCCAGAAGACCTTTTATTGTTGAGGATAGTTTTTGCTATACTGGGTTTTTGTTATTCCATATGAATTTGAGAATTGCTCTTTCTAGGTCTACAAAGAATTGAGTTGGGATTTTGATGGGGATAGCATTGAATCTGTATATTGCTTTCAGCAGGATGGCCATTTTAACTATGTTAATCCTGCCTATCTATGAGCATGGGAGATCTTTCCATCTTCTGAGGTCTTCTTCGATTTCTCTCTTCAGAACTTGAAGTTCTTGTCATACAGACCTTTCACTTGTTTGGTTAGAGTCACACCAAGATATTTTATATTGTTTGGGAATATTGTAAAGGGTGTCATTTCCCTAATTTCTTTCTCAGCCTGTTTATCCTTCGAGTATAGGAAGGCTACTGATTTGGTTGAGTTAATTTTGTATCCAGCCACTTTGCTAAAGTTGTTTATCAGCTGTAGCAGATCTCTGGTGGAGTTTTTCAGGTCACTTAAGTATACCATCATATCATCTGCAAATAGTGATATTTTGATTTCTTCCTTTCCAATTTGTATCCTTTTGATTTCCTTTTGTTGCCTGATTGCTCTAGGTAGAACTTCAAGTATTTTGTTGAATAGATAGGGAGAGAGATGGCAGCCTTGCCTAGTCCCTGATTTTAGTAGGATTGCTTCAAGATTCTCTCCATTTGGTTTGATGTTGGTCACTGGTTTGCTGTATATTGCTTTTACTAAATTGAGGTATGCTCCTTGAATTCCTGATCTTTCCAAGACTTTTATCATGAAGGGATGTTGAATTTTCTCAAATGCTTTTTCAGCATCTAACGAGATGACCATGTGGTTTTTTTCTTTGAGTTTGTTTATGTAGTGGATTACATTAATGGATTTCCGGATAGTGAACCATCCCTGCATCCTGGAGATGAAGGCTACTTGATCATGGTGAATGATTGTTTTGATGTGTTCTTGGATTCGGTTTGCAAGAATTTTATTGAGTATTTTTGCATCGATGTTCATAAGGGAAATTGGTCTGAAGTTTTCTTTTATTGTTGGGTCTTTGTGGGGCTTTGGTATCAGTGTAACTGTGGCCTCATAGAATGAATTGGGTAGTGTTCCTTCTGTTTCTACTTTATGAAATAGCTTGAAGATTACTGGTATTTGGTCTTCTTTGAAGGTCTGATAGAATTCTGCACTGAGCCCATCTGGTCCTGGGCTTTTTTTGGTTGGGAGATTTTTAATGACTGCTTCTATTTCTTTAGGAGTTATGGGACTGTTTAGATGGTTTATCTGATCCTGATTTAACTTTGGTAATTGGTATCTCTCTAGAAACTTGTCCATTTCCTCCAGATTTTCCAATTTTGTTGCATATAGGCTTTTGTAGTAGGATCTTATGATTTTTTTAATTTCCTCAGAGTCTGTTGTTATATCTCCCTTTTCGTTTCTAATTTTGTTTATTTGGATACTGTCTCTGTGCCCTCTGGTTAGTCTGGCTAAGGGTTTATCTATCTTGTTGATTTTCTCAAAGAACCAGCTCTTGGTTTTGTTGATTCTTTGTATAGTTCTTTTAGTTCCCACTTGGTTGATTTCAGCCCTTAATTTGATTATTTCTTGCCTTCTACTCCTCTTGGGTGTATTAGCTTCTTTTTGTTCTAGAACTTTCAGATATGCTGTTAAGCTGTTAGTATATGCTCTCTCCAGTTTCTTTTTGGAGGCATACAGAGCTATGAGTTTTCCTCTTAACACTGCTTTCATTGTGTCCCATATGTTTGGGTAAGTTGTACTTTCATTTTCATTGAATTCTAGGAAGTCTTTAATTTCCTTCTTTATTGCTTCCTTGACCAACTTATCATTAAGCAGTGCATTGTGCATTGGGCTTTCTGTTGTTGTTGTTGCCATTGAAGACCAACCTTAATCCGTGGTGATCTGATAGGAGGCATGGGATTATTTCAATCTTCTTATATCTGTTGAGGTTTGTTTTGTGACCAATTATATGATCAGTTTTGGAGAAGGTACCATGAGGTGCTGAGAAGAAGGTATATTCTTTTGATGCAGGATGATATGTTCTATAGATATCTGTTAAACCCATTTGGTTCATAGCATCTGTTAGTTTCACTGTGTTTCTGTTTAGTTTATGTTTCCAAGATCTGTCCATTGATGAGAGTGGGGTGTTAAAGTCTCCCACTATTATTGTGTGAGGTGCAATGTGTGCTTTGAGCTATAGTAGAGTTTTTTTTATGAAAGTGGGAGCTCTTGCATTCGGGGCATAAATGTTCAGAATTGAGAGTTCTTCTTGGTAGATTTTTCCTTTGATGAGTAAGAAGTGTCCTTCCTCATCCTTTTTGATGAATGTAGGTTGAAAGTCAATTTTATCTGATATTAGAATGGCTACTCCAGCCTGTTTCTTGGGGCCATTTGCTTGGAAAATTGTTTTCCAGCCCTTTACTCTGAGGTAGTGTTTGCCTTTAATACGGAGTTGCGTTTCCTGGATGCAGCAAAATGCTGCGTCCTGTTTATGGATCCAGTCTGTCAGTCTATGTCTTTTTATTGGAGAGTTGACACCATTGATGTTAAGAGATATTAAAGAATAGTGATTGTTATTTCCTGTTATTTTTGATGTTGTTTATATTGTTTGTGTGGCTATCTTCTTTTGAGTTTGTTGAAAGATTACTTTCTTTCTTTTTCTTGAGTGTAGTTTCCCTCTTTGCGTTGGGGTTTCCCATGTATTATTCTTTTTAGGGCTGGGTTTGTGGAAACATACTGTGCAAATTTGGATTTGTTGTAGAATATTTTGGTTTCACCCTCTATGATTATTGAGAGTTTTGCTGGGTATAGCAGCCTGGGCTGGCATTTGCGTTCTTTTAGAGTCTGTATGAGCTCTGCCCAGGATCTTCTAGCTTTCATAGTCTCTGGTGAGAAGTCTGGTGTAATTCTGATAGGTCTGCCTTTACATGTTACTTGCCCCTTTTCCCTTACTGCTTTTAATATTCTTTCCTTGTTCTGTGTATTTGGTGTTTTGATGGGCGGAATTTCTTTTCTTGTCCAGTCTATTTGGAGTTCTGTAGGCTTCTTGTATATTTATATTCATCTCTTTCTTTAGGTTAGGGAAGTTTTCTCCTATCATTTTGTTGAAGATATTTACTGGTCTTTAAGTTGGGAGTCTTCACTCTCTTCTATACCTATTATCCTCAAGTTCTATGTTCTCATTGCATCCCAGATATCTTGGATGTTTTGGGTTAGGACCTTTTTGCATTTTGTGTTTTCTTTGACTGTTGTGTCCATGTTTTCTATGGTATCTTCCCCACCTGAGATTCTCTCTTCCATCTCTTGTATTCTGTTGGTGATGCTTGCATCTATGACTCTTGATTTCTTTCTTATGATCTCTAATTGCAGGGTTGTCTACCTTTGTGATTTCTTTATTGTTTCTATTTCTGTTTTTAATTCCTGAATGGTTTTGTTCATTTGATTGATTGCATTTTCCTGTATTTCTGCCCGTTTGATTGTGTTTTCCTGTAATTCTTCAAGGGATTTTTGTGTGTCCTCTTTAAGAGCTTCCAGGTGTTTACCTGTGTTCTCTTGTATTTCTTTAAGGGAGTTATTTATTTCCTTCTTAAAATCTTCTATCATCCTCTTGATAAGTGATTTTAGATCTGAGTCTTCCTTTTCTGGTGTGTTGGGGTATCCAGGGCTGGCTGTGGTAGGAGAGCTGGGTTCAGCTGAAGCCAAGTAGTCTTGGTTTCTGTTCCTTGTGTTCTTGCCCTTGCCTTTCGCCATCTGGATATCTCTGGAGTTAGCTGGTCTTTCTCTCTCTGACTGTGGCTTGTCTTTCCTTCAAGCTCAGATGTCAATATTCCTGGGAGACCAGTTGTCTCTTCCAGCTGTTCTTCAGACCCTAAGTCTGGAGTCCTCCTGTTGCTGGCTCCTCAGCACAAGTGGGCAGGTAGCTTTCTCCCTGAGCTACTTGTATATGGAGAGGCCTGTTGGCCCAGGCAGGGTTTCTGGCCACAGGTGGAAGCAGGCAGGCTCTTACCTCCTGGCTTTTCCTCAGTCCCTGCATCTGGACCAAAATAATTTTCTTGATGTTCAGTTTTTTGAAGCCCATCCTACTGCTTTCTATAGTGCAAAGACCAGTTTCCTTTCCCATCAAAGTATACAAAGAAGGTTTCCTGTGATGGCTACAGTTGATTGTCAACTTGACAAGTCGTAGACCTAGAAATATAACATGACAAATCTATGGCCATCTTTGTGAGGGAAGTTTCTTTTGTTCTTGTTTTGTTTGGTTTGGTTCTGTTGTGTTGTGTTGTGTTGTATTGTGTTTGAGTAGGTTAATTGAAATGGGAACACTTACACATTACCTATTTAATGATTGGACTATTTGTTTTTTTCCTATTGTTTTTTGAAGTTTTTGTTTAATATTCTAGATATCACTCCTCTGTTAGATATATGGTTAACAAAGATTTCCTCCCCATTCTAGGACCAATGGCTTTCTTTGCTGTGCAGAGGATAACAATTTTATAAGGTTCAACTTTTCAATTGTTATCACTATCTTCTGAACATTAGTCAGAAAGCTCTTCTCTGAGCTATCTACATCTTTAATATTTTCTTTACTCTTTCTCTGATATTTTCAGAGTTACAGGTCTTGTATCAAGTCTTGATCAATTTGGAAATTGTGTGGAAGAGATATCTATTTCATCCTTCTACATATGCATATTTTGTATTTCCAGCACCATTTATTAAAAAATGTATTCCTTAAAGGCTAGAGAGATAGCTCAGTAAAAAAGAGATCTTGCTGTTCCCACAGAGCATACATGTTGAGTTCCTAGCACTGACATGGCACAACTGGGACTCTAGTTCTAGGGTATCAAATGCATTCTTTGGGCCTCCATGGCACCACGCACACACAGTATACATACACACATGCAGAAAAATCATTAAAGCACATAAAAATACATAAATCTATTTTTAGAAATTCTGTAAAAGTGTCTGTCTCATCTCTAATATATATTTTTGACATCTTTGCCAGAAATGTGATAGCTATATCTAAATGGAAATTTATCTGAGTCTTATATTCTATTCTATCATCCACTATTTTGTTTGTTTATATTTTTGCTTGTTTCATGCAGCTTTGTTACTATGGATGTGTAGTAAACTTGAAATCGGATATGGTCATATGTCTAACATTCTTTTTTGGTTGAATGCTCTATCTGGGGTCTCTCATGCTTCTATATAAATTTAAGGTTTTCTATTTATGTGGAGAGTGGCATGATCACCTTGATAATAATTGCATAGAATCAATACATAGCTTTTAGCTGTACAATTATTTTAATGATATTGATTCTTCTAATTCATAAAAATGAAAGTCATTTCATCAAACTGTGAAATTCACTTTCTTTCTTTAATGTTTTATAATTTTTTCATTGTTGAGGTCTTCCACTTCCTGGTGAGGTCGTTGTTGCTTGGTTAGTTTGAAGATAGAGATTTGTGTTTTGGTTTTGGAGTTATGAGTAGGATACTTTCCCTGATATTTTTCCCTAAGCAGGCTTGTTATCGGGATATGGGAAATCTACTGATTTTTTTGTGTGCTAACTTTTTATTCTAACACTTTGTTGGAAATACTTATCTTGGTGGTGGTTTTTAAGTTCTCTTATAAATAGAATTATATCATATGCTGCATCCATGTGCTTTTCTGCCTAGCCCATTTCCCTAAAAATGACTCAGACTCTTGTTATTTATTAAAAATATGCCTACACCTTAAGCTAAGCTTTCTCCTACTAGCTCACAACTTATTATCCCATTTATTCTAATTCTGCCATGTGGCAGTTTATCTATCCTCAGTTTCATATTTCCAACTTCTTCTGCATCTCAGTCATAAATGTTCCCATCTTAGATGCTTTGCCAGAGTTCCCCTCTCTCTGTGAGATGTCCCACCTTCTATTCTACCTTTTTCTATAGGCTTTTATTTTAAGCAGTCAGGAGGTATATTATGCAGGCAAGGAAGGACAGAGACACATCTTAACAAAGTGAATATAAACATTATCCCTTTTAATTCAATAAAAAAGGCTTTTTCTCTAACATTCATAAACTCTATACAATAAGAACAACTATGAAAACTATCAGGTAAGAATTAGATTCACAATGCCCAGTCTATATATATTTGGCAACCTTGGAGAAAGCATTCTACTGCCTATCCTATCTTGTAGAGTATAAGTTCTGTACCTAGTTCACTTTCTATCATAACTTTATCTTCCTATAAAAAATGTCTACACTTTATAACATTTTTTTAAATCCTAAAAAAACTTAATCTTAATTGTTTTAATTAAACAATTGTTTAATTGTTTAATTAACAATTGATTAATTGATTTAATTAAACAATAGTTTAATTGTTTGAGACTATAGCTATCTAGTCTTTAACCCCATCTGAGACCTCAGAAGGAATAAATATTACCTGAGTGTTCAGGAATTGCAGAGTACACAGCTTCCAAAACTATAGAAATGACAAAGACAGCTGACTGCCTGGAAAGTCACCTAAATTCTTCTCCAACTTGGAGCATTATCTTCAGGCTTCTGGACTTCTTTCAAGCAAGACTTATGAAGGTCTGCCTACCTTGTCTTGGCAAAGCTTAGAAGTTGACTTCCCTGCATCCTGTTTGTCCAATTTGGACAGCATACTGTCAGCAGTTGAAGAAAGGGAAGTTTCTTGTCCAGTGGCAGCTTGCCATATTTGAAGTAAACTTCACATGGTGCTTCATCTATGTTCATCATCCTCTTTGAAATGAAATGGGGTTGCTGCCAGGAGCAGATATGCCTCACTGTCAAAAAAAATCTTTTATGAATAAAACATTCTTAAATGCCATGCTCTATAGATCTCTGAGGTTGTTGAAGACCATGTATCTATCTACAGTGTATCTGTATAGGAAAACATTGCTTGTTTCTAGCTATTTACTATTTATTCAACCTAGGAAACATATTTCTATAATTAACTAAACAAATGCCTAATATAACCATAAGTTTGATTGACTAACTACTAACTTGCAATTCTTAATTATCCTAAAGAGTTTGTAAAAGCAACTTTCAAAAGGACTATAATTTCATATTACATTTTTAAATAAATTGCATAGATATAATACTTATACAAGAGTTGAAACATTATATGCACAGTATATTGTAGCTAAATATAAATCCTATAAAGATCCATACTATGTAAAATATTTGGCCTGCTAACACTCTTTAGTCTAAAAGTAGGCTTAATAATCTACACTTTTATCCTATAATTCCTTTATTCCCCCCTCCTTTTTATCTTCTCATCCCCCCTGATTCCCTAAAACTCCATAAGAGAGAAAGAAGGGTAGAGAAAGGAAAAAGAAAGAAAAAGTAATCCTTGAATCCTACGTCCCTTACTTGTTTTCTCCTTGGTCAACACTATTAACAACTTGTGACTAACACCCCTTAAACTATACAAACTTCCATCATCCAGTGAATGGTCAAAAACCACCAACCCCAAACTCTTGGAAATGAGACAAAATTCTCTAAAATTACTTTCTGCTGTCTGAGAATGAAGTCTCTTTGGGGGGCCCTAAGAAAATTGGGATAATGGCCAAGTCCTAAGAAAATTAGATATTTCATTTATAATGCAGTCTCTGTGTGATGGGAAAGTGCAGGGCTTAACAGAAATCCTGGTTGGAACAGTGTGAGAGGCCTCAACCAATAGGGTCAGCCATTTTGAAGCTTTCCTGGAAGCAAGTTTGGATGAAACAGCTATTAAGGCAGTCTAAGGTTGGATCAAGCAACCTTGATGGTATAAGTTTATCTCAGCATCTCAGCATCTTTCTTGGAATCCTTGAGAGTGAATCTTGTTGGGGCTGCTTTAACTTCATTGGTACCTAGTTCTTTCCTTTGTGAATACATAAACATTCAAAGGTAATATACATTTCTACATTAACACATATATGGAATGTGCATTGTGCACAATTCAGCTAAAGATGATTCTCTGCTCTATGTTCAAGCAGGATAAAGGAATCTTTCAATTTATAAGTTAGCTTAGATTGTATAACCAAAGTAATATAAAATTTCATCATGCCATAAGAAAGGATCACATAATAAGTTCTGAGGAATCTCTGTAGCCAGAAAGATATATGGGCTATGTAAAGACAAGTTCATGTCTCAGCCAGTCACAGAGCTATTCCAATGCAGAGGAACTATAATTATTACTGAACATGTAATTATTTGTATGGTGATAAGCAAAACATAATTATAGGGGGTCCAGATGCATTGTGTCATTCTATCTCTTAACACAGAAAATATTTTTCTTTTTAATCTCTAACTCTTTTTCCTTCAGAGACTATTTCTTCCTATGACTCTCAATATTCAGTTTCTTTCTTTCTTTAGCATTTAGCACAATTTCAAAGATACCTGGTCAGAAGCTTGTATCTGGGCTTGGATTTCTTCTTCATATTGTCCCTGGAGCTTCTAAGTTTATACTTTGTGATGCCACTAGCCCTACCCCAATCATTCAGCTAGCTTGTCATCCTGGCTACTGACCCCATCCCAATTCTTCAACCCACAATGAAGAGACAAGAGTGGTTCAGGCTCCATGATCCAGGAGCAGGCTTCTCCACTCTGCCAAGCCTCTACATGCCTGCAGGCTTTATTCACCCACGTTCCCTGCCACACTTGGCTGGGCCTGTCCTCTGACCTCTGTGGGAGGGTGTCTCTTCTGGCTCTAGCTGCTGAAGATATATACTGCAGGCACATACTGGTTTTCCACGTGCCTAGGCTGCTCAGTCTCTCTGCCGCACCTAGGAATTTAACTAAGACTGTGGCTTGAAAGACTGCACTTGCAGTTAACTCACAGACCTCTTTTAAAAGGCATTCCTGTGGTGTGCACTGAGGATTTTAATTCACTCTCTCTTAAAGTGACCCTTCCAAACTGACCAGGAAAACTACTCTGGGAAGGGTTTGTACTCCATCTTTCCACCTTGGCCTCTTTCTCAGTTTTGGATTTTCGGAGCTCCACATTAGGCGTCATTTGTATCCATATGCTTTTCTGCCCAGCCCAGATTCTGAATGACTTGGAGGCTTATTATTTATTGAAAAAAGCCTAGGCCTTAAGCTAGGCTTGTTTTCACTAGCTCATCACTTATCATCCCTTTGTACTGATCTAGTTTTACCACGTGGTTGGGTCACCTCTTCTCAGTTCCATATGTCCAACTTCTTCTGCATCTAATATTTGATTCTTTCTCAGAGTCCTACCTCCACCCCCTTCTTTGTAGGTGGTACACCTTCTATTCTACAATTTCCTATAGGGTTTTATTTTAACCAATCAGTATGTGCATTAGGAAGGAAAGGAAAGACAGAGACACATCTTAACAAAATGAATATAAATGTTATCCTTACATATATGTGAAGATTTTTGCTTCTTGCTATTGGTATCATCTTTATGTCTTTTTTGTAACATTCTAACTAAGATTTAAGGTATTATATTGAATATAAGTGTAAAAGATTGATACTCTTGCCTTATTAATGAATTTAGTATATTTTGAGTTTTTTTCAAGTAACATTGGCTATATAATATATATATAAGCCAATATAATAGCATTTATTATATTGAGAAACATGCAATCTACTCAATGTCTCTTCAATATTTTACTATGAACAGAGCTATATTTTATAAAAAGCATCTCCTACATCTATTGAATCAATTTATGTTATATATTACATTTATTGATTTGTATATACTAATGATCTCACATCCCTGAAATGAAGACAAGTTGATCATTGTTAATGATCTTTTTGTTGCTTTGCAAATTTATACATGGGATATAATATTCTGTTGTTTTTGTTCTTCTTGTTGTTGTTCTAGCATCTTTGTCTGTTTTGGCTTCAGGATAATGCAAGTAGTGTAAAAAGAACTGCAAGTCTTTCCTTTTCCATTCTTTGGAATAATTTTAGGAGCATTGATGTTACATCTTTTATAAGGATATTATAGAATTTAGTAATGAACCTATCTGGACTTTTAAATATTTTTTATTATAATTCTCTGACAATTTTTCTACAACGTATTTTGATTATATTTATCCCAAAACTAATTACCTAAACTAGGTAGATCAATTCTTACCTCCCTACTCCTGACTTCAATTGCTTATGTTGAAAGTTCAATAACCCAACAACGTTAATTTGTCCTGTCTACATACTTCTGAATATAGAGCCTCTCACTGGCATGTGGTCAACCCTCCAGTAGCCACACCTACAAAAAAACTTATTTTCTCTACCCTGGCAGCTATGAGCTGCCTCCAGCTCCTCAGTTAGAAACAGGAAGGTCACGAACCCTTTTCCGTTCCCTGCTAGAATGTTGACTGTCTTGATCTTTTGCAGGATTTTATTTGGTAGATTTTTCACTACTGCTGCATTTTTATTGCTTGATACATATCTGTTGAAAACATTTTCCACATTTGGATTTAATTTCTTAGGCCACATGGATAGAATAAAAGCCAAATGTTATCATTCTCAGTTAGAAAATTTGCAAGTTTAGTCTCGAAGTCCCAAATGGCCAGCCCATCGATGCTATAATTTAATAGGGTTGACCTAGTTTGGATAGCTTGGGACCACAGTCTTTATCCAGGGCTTAGTTTTCACCAATTGGGACTGACCTTATTTGTAGGGTTCTTATTTACGTGAAAGAAATTGAATGCCTAGAAAATATGTCTACAGAGTTCATGTTAACTTCCAAAAAATGTACATGGGCTAATCTGCTTGCTATTCCTTCCAGGAACCCTCCCACAATTACCATAATTGAATGAGTACTAATCCAAAATGTAGATTGAGATAGACCTGTGGCTAGTTTCTACTTAGCCTGTTGTACTCTTCCAACATCTTCAATAAACTAATCTTTTGACTATGATGTAAAAGGTTAATTTGTTCACTGTCTACTGAGCCTTTCTTCACTATCATAGTTCACTCTGGATTTCATTGGCAGCTACTAAAATTTCATCTCCCTTTTCATTGATAATATTATTGACTTGGGTCTCTTTTCTGTCTTACCATTAATTTGGTAAAGAGTATGTTGATCTTGTTTATGTATTCAAAAGAATAAACTTTGCTTTATTGATTATTTGTGTTGTTTGTTCATTAATCGCTTCCCTGATTTACTTGGTTTTTCTGTCTGATGCTTTGGGTCTGGCCTGTGTTTTCATACAGCTCCCAGATGCATTGTCATTTCCTTGTGATATCTCAGCCTTTTAAATATAGCTACTTCTTGCTATAAATTACCCTCTTCAAATTGCTTTCATTGTACACCATAGGTTTTAGTATATTGTGCTTTCATTTTCATTTGCTCTTAAGAATTTATTTTGTTTTCTTTCTGATGTTGTCTATGTCATCAGTCAGCAGTATATGGTCCAAAATCCATGTTATGTCTACTTGACACATAGTGTCATTTCCCTCAGATGTTTCTCTGTTCATTTATCAGAGAACGACCTTCCTATTGGTAAGAGGGACATAGAAGACACATATTATTGTGTTTTGGTTAACTTGTGACTTTATAAGTAGTTATATTTGTTTTATTAAAGTGATGCACCTGTGTATAGTGGACATGTTTAATATTGTTTCTTAATCAGTATGAAGTTACATTCTCTCTTACTAATTTTAGTTTTAAGTCTATTTTGTTAGATACTAAAAATATGATGCTTATTACTACTATTAGTAAAAGTCATATTAATAAAGAATATTTCTTACCATTGTTTCATTTGTCTCTGGTGGTGAGGTATGATTCTGGGAGACTCTACCCACCCAACCTGCAAGTATGTGGTTTTTGTCTTTTAATTGCAGAAGTGAGATAATTAATATTAAGAGTTATTATTGGCAAATGTGTATTATGCTTGATATTTTCTTTTGCAGTTTTTTCTATATTTTCTTATCTACTGTTATAGTGTGGTTTATTTATATTCTTGTGTATTCATAAGAATATGTTTGTCTTTCTTTTTCAGTCTAATTGTTTAGTGGTCATGAATTTCTTTATTATCTATGGATAATATTTTCTCCTGTTATGACAGATACCTTTACTGAGTTTGATAGCTTGGGTTGGGTTGACAGTTATAGTTTTTTTAGATCTCAGAATGCAAGGAATCTTGGCTTTTTATATTTGTGTTGAAAAATTCATTGTTATTTTGATGGGTGTCTCACACACACACACACACACACACACACCCTTTCTCTTGAAGTTTTCAGTATATGTACTTTGTTTATACATTTACTAATTTAACAATACTAGGTGTCTCTTTGGTGTTCTAAACGCCTTTTTATTAGCCCACTACCCTCTGCCTCTTTTGATTTTAGAAAAATTTATTGTGATTTTCTTGAATATATTATCTGTGTATTCAGTTAGAAATTCTTCTCCTTTATCTATGGGCAATATTCATAAATTTGGTCCTTGCTTTGTGCCCTATAGATATTGAATGTTCTGTTCAAAATTTACCACTATCGTTGTATGGCTGTTTAATTTCTCTACTATGTCTTCAACCCTTGGCACTCATTCTTTCCCATGATCCATTCTATCAGTAATGCTTTCCATGGAACTTATTTAACTTACTGAATTTTTTATTTCCACTATTTCAAGTCCTCTCCACTTTTTCTGGTGTTAGAATTTTTTCATTTTTTATTGGCTATTTTATTTATTGACATTTCAAATGTTACCCCCTTCCCTGTTTCCCCTCCACAAACCCTCTATACACTACCCCCTACCCTCTGACTCTATGAGGGTACTCCCCCATCAGCCCACCCACTCCTTCCTTAGCACCCTAGCATTTCCTTACCCTGGTTCATCAAGCCTCCACAGGGCCAAGGGCTTTTCCTCCCAGCAATGCCCAATAAACCAATCTTCTGTTACATAACCAGCTAAAGCTATGGATGCCCCCATGTGTATACTTTGGTTGGTGGTTTAGTCCCTGGGAGCTTTGATGTGTCTGGTTGGTTGAGTTTCTTGTTCTTCCTATGGGGTTGCAAACCCCTTCAGCTCCTTCAGTCCTTTCTCTAACTCCTCCATTTGGGTCCCTGTGCTCAGTCCAATGTTTGCCTGCATGCATCCGCATCTGTATTAGTCAGGCTCTGGGAGAGCCTCTCAGGAGACAGCTATACCATGCTCCTGTCAACAAGCACTTCTTGGTATCAGCAATAGTGTCTGAGTTTTGTGTCTTCAGATGGGATAGAACCCTAGGTGAGACAGTCTCTGCTCCACTCTTTGTCCCTCTATTTCCTTTGACAGGAGGAATTCTGGATTAATATTCATGAGGTGGGTGGGTGGCCCCATTCCTCAACTGGGGGCCATGCATACCCACTGGATATGGTCTCTACAGGTTCTATTTCCTCTTTGTTGGTTATTTCAGCTAATGCCCTCTCTTTTGGGTTCTGGAAACCTCTTGTGTCCCTGGCATCTGAGGCCTTCTAGTCTCTACCCCCAGATCCCCCTCCCCCACTGCTACCCTCCTCCTTTCAAATTCCTGTACTTATCTCTCATCTTCTCTCATATCTGAACCAGCCCTCTCTTTTTTCCTCCCCCTCCCCTCTCCCTCCCAGATTCATTTCTACCTCTACTTCCTGGGATTATTTTCTTCCCCCTTCTGAGTAGGACTGTAGCACCAACACGTTGATGTTCTCTTCTTTCTTCTTGGGTTTCATATGGTCTGTGGGTTGTATCGTGAGTATTCTGAGCTTCTTTCTGGCCAATATCCACTCATCAGTGAGTACATAACATGTGTGGATTTTGTGACTGAGTTACCTTACTCAGGGTGATATTTTCAAATTCCATCCACTTGACTGCGAATTTCATGAAGTCACTGTTTTTAATAGCTTAGTAGTACTCCATTGTTTAAATGTACCACATTTTCTGTATCCATTCTTCTGTTGAAGGACAGTTAGGTTTTTGTCACTTCTGGCTATTGCACATAAGGCTGTAATGAACATAGTGGAGCATGTGTCCTTGTTGTATGTTGGAGCATCTTTTGGGTATATGTTCAGGAGTGATATAGCTGGGTACTCAGGTAAAACTATTTCCAATTTTTTGAGGAACCACCAGAGTGATTGTATCAGCTTGCAATCCCACCAGCAATGGAGGAGTGTTTCTCTTTCTTCACATCCTCGCCAGCATCTGCTGTCACCTGAGTTTTTTATCTTAGGCATTCTGACTGGTGTGAGGTAGAATCTAGGGATCATTTTGATTTGCATTTTCCTGATGACTAAGAATGTTGAACATTTCATTAAGTGAGTCTCAGTCATGCAAGATTCCTCAGTTGAGAATTCTATATTTAGCTATGTACCCCATATTTAATAGGGTTATTTGGATCTCTGGAGTCTAACTTCTTGAGTTCTTTGTATATTTTGGATATTAGCCCCCTATCAGATGTAAGGTTGGTAAAGATCCTTTCCCAATCTGTGAGTTGCTGTTTTGTCCTATGGACAGTGTACTTCTCCTTACAGAAAATTTTCAATTTTATGAGGTCCCATTTGTCAATTCTTGATCTTAGAGCACAAACCATGCATGTTCCGTTCAGAAAATTTTCCTTTGTGCCCATGTGTTCGAGGTTATATCCCACTTTCTCTATTTTTGTTTTTGTTTTTTTAATTTTACTTTTTTTTACACTCCAGATTTTACCCCGCCCCCGCCAACCCCCCCCATCCATCTTCAGACTGTTCCTCATTCCATACTTCCTCCCCACCCCCTGTCTCCATGAGGATGTCCCCACATACTACCCCCACACAATCTGACCTCTAAACTCCATAGGGCCTCCAGTCACTTGATGGTTAGGTACATCATCTCTGATTGAACCCAGACCTGGCATTCCTCTGCTGAATATGTGTTGGGGGCCTCATGTCAGCTGGTAAATGCTGCCTGTTTGGTGGTCCAGTGTATCAGAGATCTCAGGGATCCAGGTAAATTGAACTGATGGTCCTCCTACAATGTTGCCCTCCTCCTCAGTTTCTTCCAGCTTTTCCCTAATTCAACCACAGGGGTCAGCAGCTTCTGTCCATTGGTTGGATGCAAATATCTGCATCTGACTCAGATGCTTGTTGGGTCTTCCAGAATGCAGTCATGCTAAGTCCCTTTTTTGTGACTGCTCCATAGCCTTAGTAATAGTGTCAGGCCTTAGGACCTCTTCTTGAGTTGGATCCCACTTTGGGCCTGTTGCTGGACCTTCTTTTCCACAGGCTCCTCTCAATTTCCATTCTTGTAGTTCTTTCAGACAGAAATAGTAATGGGTCAGAGTTTTGACTGTGGGATGGCAACCCTCTCCCTCATTTGATGCCCTCTCTTCCTGCTGGAGGTGTGCTCTGTAAGTTCCCTCTCCCTACTTTCTGGCATTATATCTAAGGATAGATCCCTTTGACCTCATTTTGTTGTCTAGTTGCTCTAGCTAGAACTTCAACAATTATATTGAATAGAGAGGGAGAGAGTGAGCAGCCTTGTCTAGTCCCTGGTTTTAGTGGGATTGCTTCAAGTTTCTCTCCATTTAATTTGATGTTGGCCACTGGTTTGCTGTATGTAGCTTTTACTTTGTTTAGGTATGCTCCTTGAATTCCTGATCTTTCCAAGACTTTTAACATGAAGGGGTATTGAAATTTTTTCAAATGCTTATTCAGCATCTAAAGAAATAATCATGTGGTTTCCTTTGAGTTTGCTTATCTAGTGGATTACATTGATGGATTTCTGTATATTGAACCATCCTTGCATTCCTGGGGTAAAGCTTACTTGATCATGGTGAATGATCATCTTGATTTGTTCTTGTATTCAGTTTGTGAGAATTTTATTGAGAATTTTTGCATCTATATTCATAAGAGAATTTGGACTGAAGTTCTCTTTCTCTGTTGATTCTTTGTGTGGTTTTGGTATCAGCATAACTGTGGCTTCATAGAATAAATTGGGTAGTGTATTTTCTGTTTCTATTTTGTGAAATAGTTTGAATAGTATTGGTGTTAGGTCTTCTTTGAAGGTCGGATAGAATTCTGCACTGAACCCATCTGGTCCTAAGCTTTTATTGTTGTTGTTGTTGGGAGACTTCTAATGACTGCTTCTATTTCATTGGGAGTTATGGGCATATTTAGATGGTACCTAATTTAACTATGGTACCTGGTATCTGTCTAGAAAAATGTCCATTTCTTTCAGATTTTCCAGTTTTGTTGAGTATAGGCTTTTGCAGTAGGATCTGATGATTTTTTTTGAATTTCTTAAGTTTTTGTTGTTATATCTCCTTTCTCATTTCATATTTTGTTAATGTGGATACTGTTGAGATACTTTAAAAGACAGCATAACTCACTCTATCTTGATTTTCAGATTCCATTTTGTGCCTGACCGACTCTGAGGGCCTGGGAACCTAAACTCCTGGACTGAATGTGCAGACTATTCCAGGACCTAACCACATGCCTTGTGTATCGTCATTGTTCTACAAGTCTTAATGGATTGCAAGCCTTGATGCAGTTCCCAAGCCCCAGTTTCCAAGCCCCCACCTGCTTGCTGTTTTGCCCTTAAATATTCAATCATTTATGCCCTCAGGATCACCAATTCATGGTGGTCCAGCTCGAGCTGTCTAATTAAAAATCCTTCTTTGTTAATTAAATCAGTGTCGTGTCCTGTTGGTCTCACGGGGGTCCCCAGTTGATGGTTCTACACTGTCTCTGTGCCCTCTGGTTAGTATGGCTAAGGGTTTTTCTATCTTGTTGATTTTCTCGAAGAAACAGCTCCTGGTTTTGTTGATTCTTTTTATAGTTCTTTTTATTTCTACTTGGTTGATTTCATCCCTGAGTTGGATTATTTCCTGCCATCTACTCCTCTTGGATGTATGTGAAACCATGAAAGGCAGCCTGGTTTCTGGTTGAGCTAAGGTTTAAAACCCTGAGACCCAGCGGCAGATAACCCTACAAGGGAAGGTAGACAGTTTGCCATGCTCCTGGGACCCAGGCTCCTGACAGGAGGCGGAAGCACTCCATTGGTCTGTGACTATCAGTCACTTAGCCCCAAACCCCTGCACAGGGAGAGGTGTGGTCACATAGCCTCAAGACATTCCCATTTTAATGAGGCACCTAGAGACTTATCAGATAAACTCCCCTTTCCCTTCCCAGCCTCTCCTTCCTGCAAAAGATATTTTAATCTCAGGCCCACCCTGAGTTTGTAGGGTTTGGATTCACTCATTGACAATTTCCACCATGACAATAAGTGCCCAAAAACCATGCAGTGTCTCTCTTCATCGGGATCCACTGTGGGGAACAGTAGAACAGGCCTTCTTCTAAAGAGCCATGTCCAGTCTCCCACAGAAGGCTTCTCAGTGCTCCCAGCCACAGTCTCCACCAAACCAACCCAGCTAGCCAGTGAGTAACAAGTCAAAGACTCGATCCCCTGCAAGACCCAGCTGCGCTCCTCCCCACCTTTTCCCCTTGGCCCCGGGCTAGATCCAGCCCAAAGGCCCCAACTCCATTCTCAGCTCTTTCACAGCATCCAGCTGTGCCTGGGATGCCCAAGTGCCTAAGAAACAGACAGAGCCAGCTCTGTGTAGTCCTGGGACTCCCAGGCCATACTCCACCACCCTAGGGTGGTGTCCTGAGGCTTCTCACAGACTGACACCCACCCGGCAGTGCCTTGGGGTGAGCACAGGCAGCTCTCCCAGAGGTCCAAGCCCCTGGGGCAGACATAGCACCCCCCACCACCACTTTAAGCCAACGGATGTATTTGCTTCCTTTTGTTCTAGAGCTTTCAGATGTGCTGTTAAGCTGCTAGAATATGTTCTCTCCAGTTTCTTTTTGGAAGCACTCAGAGCTATGAGTTTTCCTCTTATCACTACTTTCATTGAGTCCCATAAGTTTGGGTATGTTATACTTCAGTTTTCATTACATTCTAAAAATTTTTCAATTTCCTTCTTTATTTCTTCCTTGACCAAGTTATTGAGTAGAGCATTATTCAGCTCCCACGTGTATGTGGGCTTTCTGTTGTCTTTGTTGTTATTGAAGACCAGTCTTAATCTGTGGTGATCTGATAGGATGCATGGGATTATTTCAATCTTCTTGTATCTGTTGAGGCCTGTTTTGTGACCAATTATATGGTCAATTTTGGAGAAGGTACCATGAGGTGCTGAGAAGAAGGTATATTCTTTTGTTTTAGAATGTTCCATACATATCTGTTAAACCCATTTGGTTTATAACTTCTGTTATATTTACTATGTTTCTGTTTAGTTCCTCCTTCCATGATCTGTCCATTGCAAAGAGTGGAGTTAAGTCTCCCTCTATTATTGTGTGAAGTACAATGTGTGTTATGACCTTAGGTAAAGTTTCTTTTATGAATGTGAGTGCCCTTGCATTCGTAGCATAGATGTTCAGAATTGAGAGTTCTTCTTGGTAGATTTTTCCTTTGATGTGTATGTAGTGTCCTTTCTTATCTTTTTTGATAACCTTTGGCTTAAAGTCAATTTTATTCGATATTAGAAGGACTATTCCAGCTTCTTTCTTTGGAACATTTCCTTTTAAAATTGGTTTCCAGCCTTTTACTCTGAGGTAGTATTAGTCTTTGTCACTGAAGTGTGTTTCCTGTATGCAGCAAATTGCTGGGTCCTGCTTATGCATCCAGTCTGTTAGTCTATGTATTTTTATTGGGGAATTGAATCAATTGATGTTAAGAGATGTTAAGGAATAGTGGTCATTGCTTCCTGTTATTTTTGTTGTTAGAGGTGGAATTATGCTGGGCAGTGGTGGAGCACGCCTTTAATCCCAGCACTTGGAAGGCAGAGGCAAGTGGATTTCTAAGTTCGAGGCCAGCTTGGTCTACAGAGTGAGTTCCAGGACAGCCATGGCTACACAGAGAAACCCTGTCTCGGAAAAACCAAAAAAAAAAAAAAGAGGTGGAATTATGTTTGTGTGGCTATCTTCTTTGGGTTTTGTTGAAAGAAAATTACTTATTTGCTTGTTCTAGGGTGTAGTTTCCCTCCTTGTGTTGGTATTTTCCATCTATTATCCTTTGTAGAGCTGGATTTGTGAAAAGATATTGTGTAAATTTGGTGTTGTCATGGAATATCTTGTTTTCTCCATCTATGGTATTTTGTTGGGTATAGCAGCCTGGGCTGGAATTTGTGTTCTCTTCGGGTTCTTATAAGATCTACCCATGATATTGTGGCTTTTAGAGTCTCTATTGAGAAGTCTGGTGTAATTCTGATAGGTCTGTCTGTATATGTTGCTTGACCTTTTTCAGTTACTGCTTTTAATATTCTTTCTTGGTTTTGTGCATTTGGTGCCATGAGTTTGCTATCTGGCCCTTAACTTGTATTCCTTAATCATCTAAAAACAGTTTGTAATAGCAGTTATTAGAAGGACTGACTCTAAGCTTTGTATTCTTAAATGAGTTACACAGGAACAATGCCTATCTAAGAATAATGATATTAATCTCAAATTTTGTATCAATATAAGAAATTCACATCAATGAAAACCTTAAGTCTGTATCAAAATAATTCTAGACCAGTGTAAGAAATTTAAACTTCTACATTGCATCAATTATAAAAATTTCTACCAATTAAACTTATAACTAACAATGCTTTGTTCAAGGATAAAATTTAGTAATCCATCTCACCTATTTCCTCCCTGTTCAAAATTATGACCATTTCCAAATTATTCCTTAAAATGAGGACTTATCTATAATTTGTAAAATAACCATTACCAGAAACCCAAATCCATGGAATTGAGCTGATGACTCTCCATGACTTCTTCCTGCTGGATACGGACAATGAATAATTCTTTAAAGAAGTGGGAAGGTGTAGGAAAATGAGACAATTTGGTTAGATTTTAGAAAGCTAGATTTAGCATCTGGTATCCAGTCTCTGCATGCTTAGAAGGCTCAGGACTTGAAGTTCTGACTAGATCCATTTGAAAGTTTGGATGAGGCAAGATGACCTGGAATCCATGGCAATCCCCAAAGCTGTTTTGGGCAGGGGACCAAGTAGGTAAGTTCAGCATCTCTGAGGATGAATCTTGTCAAATCTGTACATTCTGTAATGTATGAATCTGACAACCAAAATTTTAGTACCATTAAGGATTGTGCAGGATGCACGGATCAGCTAAGAAAAAAAATTCTGCTCGTTGTTTGAACAGGTGAAAGATAGCTGTCTTTTTATGAGTTAATTTTATTAATAACTTATTGTACTAAGTCTTCATTCATGCCATGTGAAGGATAACACAAAGAATCTTACCTGTCCTATTTGATTCTCTTGAAAATTTTCTAGTTTTCCAGGGGCACTCCCTCTGTTCATATCTCATTCCTATCATTCTCAAAGAGGTCAAGAGCCTATTCTCCTTTCCTGTCAACACAAATGCAGGGACTTTCTTCCAAATTCACAAGTTCTTGGTCCAGTAACCTGAAATTATTAAACGTTTAGCTTGACATCTCTCCCAGAGGAATTTTAATATAACTACTGTGATGGTTTGTGTATGTGTGGGCCAGGAAGTAGCACTAATAGGCGGTGTGGCCTTGTTGGAGTTGGTGTATCACTGTGGGTGTGGCTTTAAGACACTAATCCTAGCTGCCTGGAAGTGAATCTGCCGATAGCTGCCTTTGAAACAACAACTCTCAGCTCCTCCAACCCAATATCTGCCTTGATGTTACCATGCTCCCTCCCACCTTAATGCTACTGACTGAATCTCTGAACCTGTAAGCCAACCCCAACTAAATGTTCTTCTTATAAGAGATTCCTTGGTCATGGTGTCTGTTCACAGCAGTAAAACCCTAACTAACCCCTAAACCTTTGGTGGTTAGTAACCCTAACTACCAAACTCATAACCACATTCATTTTGACAAATAAAATAATTCAAAGCAAATAAAGCAATATGAACAAATATTAACTGATAAGACAATGTTTATGCTGTTTCCTACCCTTCATGAGATCAAGGCCTAAATTGTTATTTAATATCTCTGTCTACATACTATAAGCCTAATTCTAGGCTCTATTTGTCATACCAGGCACAGAAATTCCATGAGTAGAGCAAGTTCAAAGATCCCAAGAAATTATCCTGGCAAGATTTTTTTAAACCTACAGCATTTTTCCATTCAGTCTCTCTAACTTCTCCCTTCTGTGAAGCTTAATATTTGCTTTGTATACCAACTGACTCTATTTTGTCATGCTATCTTCCTAGCCTCTTCTCTCCATCATGAGAATCATTGTAAATATGATGCAGGTTCTAGTATCGCTTTTGCCATATCATTTCATTCTTGTGGGATTATTACATTTTTAATAGCCTAAGAAGTCAATATTTGTTTTACAAATGGCTAATGTATCTCAAAATTAGTGACATTTTCCTTAAATTTTCTCAGTTCTAATATATCTACAGGTTGCCATTTGAATTTCTGACAACCCTGTGTATGATTATCATCTGGAGGTCCTTGTTATATACTAACCGGATAAACTAAAGTTTGTTTTCTAAGAATCTATGGTTGGCTTTCTCTAATTGTATCTTCTGTCTCTGAGTATTTTTCTTAATTGAAATTTTAAATTCCTTTCTTGTTTTATATCTCTTCTTTCGTTGTTCTTCCTGTTCCTTGAGTTCCTGTATTCAAGGCTCTGCTTCCACATCTTAAATTTTTCTTTATGTTGCTATTATGATATTGTAGTACCTACCTTACTTTTATTTACTAGCTTTAGAAAAATTATCCTCTAGACTCTGCTCTCAAATTTCATCTTTATCTCTTCGCTGTTCAGTCCGATCTATGAAATTTTGTATCCTTTTTAGCATCTCTTCTAGCTCCTGTCTCCAACCTTTATTCTCTTCTTTCTGTTGTTTATCTTGAGTTATAAAATTCTGAACTTTTAGTTCTGTTGTCCCCTCTAGGCCATTTTGCCAAGTCTTAAGGTTATCTCTCTGATGCTCAGTCTCATCTATAAATTTTCCAACTGTTTCCTCTAATTCCTTTTCTAAGCCACATAATTTTTTATCTATGGCCCTGTATTTTGAGAAGACATAGTAAATCAAAACAATAAATATTGCAGTAATGGTAAATGATAAGGTGGCTGTTTCCTTTAAATCAGTCCTTTTAGAACCATTCATAATATCATCCCATAAATCCAAAAAGGTATTTAAGTATCATTCATATGTATATATATATATATATATATATATATATATATATATATATAATCAATTTGTAATTTTTATTACCTGATCTTATCCCTTTGTACCTTTGTCTCTCTCTACTGTTCAATTCAGGACACTGTAGCTCTCTCTGATTCTTTAGTTCACAGGGAGGGGCTGCCTGTAGAAAGATGGGCACCTTCTGTGATTCTGAGCTGGCTCTCTGTCTTTTGTTTGGGTTGTGGTATATGCACTCATCTCAGGCTACAGTGCAAGCAGCCGAGAGAGCAGGTCTGGCTGACCTGTAACCTGTATAGATGCAGATGCAGGGGAATCGGGGGTGGGGGGAGAGCACAGAATGGCTTCTTTGGACATAGATGCCTCAATCATCTCATTGTGTCTGCCAGAAAATTACCTTGTAGGCAGTTGCACTCCAGGGTCCCTGTCTCTCCCTCAGGATCAAACATAGGTGCTGCCCAAGTCCAGCTCTAGCTAGTGTCTTAGTAAGGGTTTCTATTCCTACACAAACATCATGACCAAGAGGCAAGTTGGGAAGAAAGGGTTTATTCAGCTTACGATTCCACACTGCTTTTTATCACTAATGGAAGTCAGGACTGGAACTCAAGCAGGGCAGGAAGCAGGAACTGATACAGAGGCCATGTTGAGATGTTTCTAACTGGCTTGCTTGCTCTGGCTTGCTCAGCTTGCTTTCTTATAGAGCCCAAGACTACCAGCCAACAAATGATACCACCCACACTGGGCCCTCCCCCCCTTGACCACTAATTGAGAAAATACCTTACAGCTGGATCTCATGGAGGCATTTTCTCAATTGAAACTCTCCTTTCTCTGTGATAACTACAGCTTGTGTCAAGCTGACACACAAAAGCAGCCAGTTCAGCTAGAGTGCTGCCCCTGACTGTAGATGGCTACCTGGTGCTTGTCTGCATCTCTCTTTTGACCTCTCAAACCCAGTCAGCTTTCAATCCATACACTGCTGCAGCCTTAGATAATCAGCCAATCCATTTATTTAGGGGCAGGTGGAGGGGCAGTAGAATTTTATCTCAGGTTTGTTGGGTTCTAAGCCCCACGTTGGGTACCAATTTGTTGCAGTAAATCACCAATGCCCCTGTGCAAAATACACAACTCAGTTACAAGATTTATAAGCTGCATACCTAGGTTGGAAGATTTCCCACTACACTACTCTATTCCCCAGCTATGAGTTCCCTTGCTACTTGCAGCATCTCTGGACCACATAGTTCTGTTTCATCTTCCTTCTGACTCCTCTTCCTCCATCCTTCTTCTCTCCCCTCTCTTCTCCCACTCTCTACAACTTTTAGCCTCACCTTTCCCTTTCACTACCCAATCACAGACTCTAGCCTTTATTTGACCAGTTAAAATGGGAAGATGTTTCACATGAAATCACCTGAGTATGTGATCCACTCCTCTTCAGGGCAGCCCCTTTTGAGGAAGCAGAATTAACATCAGAATACAAACAGTACGAAGGCAACCCACAACAGTAGTTATAAGTGGAAAGGAGCAGCATAAAATCAGGATTTGTCCTCATTTGACAGAGAAAGAGTAAAGGCAGCAAAAGTAAATAGAATGGGGAAACAGTATGGGCAGGTAGGGTAAAGGAAACAGTGTTGGCTAAAGCATGATGAAAAGAAATACAATAGAATAACTTATAACAGTCTGAGTGCTTAGAAGGATAAGACAAAAAAAACTTTTCAAACCAGGATAGCCAGAGGTCTTTGGAAAATTCTGTCAGAATTGAACTGAAGAAGGGGTAAGAAAGAAAGTATGAGAGAAGAGCTAGACTACTAAATTAACAACTTGAAGGCGAGCAAAATGACATGAGTCTGATTCAGTCTTACCTGCTTGTTGGTTTCAATGTCAACTCTCAACATTCCTTTCTGAGCTCTCAGATGCCAGTCACACTCTAGTATAGGCTTTCCTAAAGTTAAATCAGAGATTCTGGTTCCATCAGTGTGTGGTCCTTCAAGGGACTGGTCACATCTCTGGGAAATCCTTTAGCAGTTGTTCAGTTGACTGATGATGGCCCCATATTTGGTCAGTCCTTCTGGTTATCTGACATGCTGCTTGGAACTTGACTCTGTGTTCTCTTGGAGAAAATTCCTCAAGCTTTGATCCCATCTTTCTGAATATGTGGAGTTCTGAATCAAAGGACTTATTTCCCACCATTTAGACACAATTGTCCACCCATTTTTAAGTATATGGACCCTGTTCTTGGTTCCAACAATGTGATTCACGGGTGAGACAGGCCACAAAGATGCCAGCAACGCTGAAAGTGCTTTTATCCTGCTCCCCAGAAGAGAGTTCAATAACTACTCTCCTAACTCTGCTACTTCCACATTCAGATTTTGCCTCCTTTCTTCCCAGATCGAAATATCTGTTTCCAAGGGCATAGTGCTGGTTTTCTGAGGCTCTTTGTCTTTTGCCATGGCTCCTGTTTTTCCTCTCATTGGAAAGAGAGCACAGTAGAGTACTGCCCTGATCTCTCCAGGGCAGACTGTACATTTTTCCATTCTGTTGTAAATTTTCTACTTTACACTTACATTTCCACTAAAATGAAAGATTTTGACAGTACTCTATCTTTTCTGTTAGCTGTTTGCCAACTTTCCCCCATTTGATAATCTAGTCTGGAGCAGTGCACACCTGTGTGTTGTCCACCATTTTCTTCTTTTGCTAAAATTTGCATCCAATTTTAGATAAGGCATGCTGCAAAAGTGATGTTTGTATAAACAATTATAAAATTTTGTGCAAAGAATCTCCTATTCAGGTAGAAGAACAACAGGAAAAGAACATTGTTATAAATGTCAGCATCCATGGGTCCCTGATTGCCAAAGGCACATGAACCTGGCTGACAATGCCAGACAATAACAGCTTAAGACACGGGCTCAAAACTCTAGTTTTATGATTCTAGGCTCTTAGAAGCTGATCTGAACTCTGGGTACCAGCAGTTTTCAATCTAGGCTTTCAAAGCAGAGGTTTATGCTCTAAGCCTGAAGAACCAGAGATTTGTGGTTTTGTTTTTGCAAAACCAGAGACTTGGGGTTTTCCAGTTCCAGAGACTTGGGGTTTTCCAGTTCCAGGGACTTGGGGTTTTCTAGTTCCAGAGACTTGCTGCTGTCATTTTGTCAAAACTCATCTTGTAGCACCATTCAGCTACTCTTTCAGCCCCTGAAATTCAGATCTTGGTGTCTTAGGCTCTGAGTCACTCTGGGTGCTGTAACTTAGTAACTTGAGAATTTTTCCAGTATGAGGGTCTGTAGTTCATCTGCTTGATTCTTGTGAAGCCTCTTACCTTCTATAGTCTTTGTAATTTGCTGAGTCTTGCCTTCTCTGCACCTGCACAGTCCTTCAGAGCCCCATAGCTTTCCCTCCTATCTCTTCTCTGGAACTATCCAACCATCTTTATTTTCTGGCAGTGTACTGTGCTTGCTTAAAGCTGATATCCCTAGGTTTTGTCACTCCATGCAAGCAGCACAGCCTGTTCTACTTTCAATAAAAGCCACAGGTGGGAAGTAACAGACTGTCCAGAGAGTTTGGCAATTTCTGCCTCATCTTGCAACACAGGGAGGTTATATACATGAGATGAGACTGAAATGAGCTATGCTTAGATGTTGCGGGGAAATATTAAAAATGAACCAACATGTTCCCACGCTAGTGTCAGCAACCTGTGGGCCACAGAGCATCTCACTTGGCAGTCCTTCTGTGCTCGAGCTCCTGAGTCCCCTGGTGGATCTCTGCTACCAGGCCCACACAACAACCACCCACCCCATGGTCAGCCATCTCAGCACCAATTACCAGGTAGAATTAAAACTCTTAAGCATATCATTAACCAATCAGATTTATGTATAAATAAAGACACGATTTACAAGATGCCAATACAATAATTTCAGAGTCAATTGATAATGATAAAAGCTGTCCTCCTAGATTAGACAACTTAATCCAAAATTCTAACCTCTATGATAATATAACTATCGGTGGCACTACGCCAGTTCACGTCTGCTGCCATCTTCCTTTCTCTCATCTCTCCAGACCTTAGCTCCTTTAGCACCTGTGCATCCCTTAGCTCTGCCTCCCTGTTCCCTATCCAATGACAGGGCTTCTATTGCCCTAATGTAATTGGACAGGGAAAATCCTGTAACACTTAGACAGCACTAATGAGTACTGATGGTGATGTGTAGAGTAGCAGAGTCTCCTCTCTGACATCATTTGTGGTGAGGTCCATAGGAACAGTAGGTGGGACCATCTGCAGTAGTTACAAACTAGATAGTGTACAGGTCAGCTGGAATTGTTTAGCCAGAACTTTACTGGAGCTTCAGGATAGCTGAAGCCACCAAAGCTCGAGCAGATTCTACCTGGGTAAAAGTGAGACTGGAATACCGGCCTTGGCTATAATCGTTCTCAAGAATGGATCACAGTTGTCTTTGGACATCTCTATCTAACAGAGTTACTATAGGTATCTGAACCTGTGGTGAGGTTTTTTGGGGAAAGTCATGATTACTACTGATAACTGCTGGAAGAAGCAGCTCTTTGATTGCCAGCTGCCATGCTATCTGTGAAAATGAGGCTCTAGAGTAGTTACAGTGGCTGGACCTTCAGGAGCATATGGATGCTGTTCACAGACCCACTGCATTTGAAAAACGAAGTAGAGAGCAATGGTTGAATCTGACATGTTACTGCCTAGGCGTAGTAGTCATCAGGAGCTGTCGCAGGCATTATTCACCATAGCATGGTGGAGTAGAGAGAGAGGTTCTGACAGTTAGCAATCAGTTGAGTTTGTGCTAGCTTCTCATAGTTTTATTTAAAATAAAAACCGAAACCACATACAACCAAGATGTTTGCCACATTTCAGAGGTGGAATCCTCCAATGTATTGTAAACAGAGACAACATATCAAGGTAAACATGTCTAAGGGTCCTAGATAAGCACATGCCTGCTGCATGCAACTAACAAGGAAGAGTCGGAGAAGAATAGAAATAAATTCAGAACAGGGAAGCAAGCTATATGGCCTTTTGTATGGACTGGAGGGGACTCACAGGAGGAGTAGGACGATCTGGCTTGTTTTGTTTAAAGGGCATTTTGTTTTTGTTGTCTTGCTTTTGCTAATATTATTTACTTTCTCTGTTATAACACAAATGCTAATGATGGAGGCAGAAGGAAGAACAGTTAGAAAATCTTATAATGAAGGAGAGACACAATAATGGTAGGCCATTTGAAGTTGTGGTGGTAGAATTGACAAGAAATAATTTTCACAACAAGGTGATAATTTTTAAGTTCTATGTTCTCTTAAATATTGTTGTATTTATTCTTTGAAGAATGTATTTAATCATATTTGTGTCCATTTCCCGCTCTTCCCAGATTCTCCTTACCTCCCATCCCACCCAAATTAATCTTCTGCCTCCCTACTCTCTAATTTAAAAAGAACAAAACAGAAACAACAACAATAATTAAAAAAAAAATAACTCAAGTCTAGTTTATGTTCTTTGACTGATACTGGGCAGAGGTCCTGACCTGGATCATGGTTTATATACCAGGTGTCAATCCATCGAAGAAAACTGATTTTCCCTGCCCCAGAAGCCAACAAATGCCAATAACTCCTTAGCTATGGAAGGGACAACACCTCATCCATATTTGGACTTTGGTCTGCCTTGAGTACAAACACTGTTTCTGTATCTACCTGCCATCACCTGGGAAACACTTTTCCCTCTAGCATTTGCAATCCTTCCACCTTTTCTTCTGTTATACCTGAGATTTAGAGGAGTGGGGCTGTGCCTCAATTATCCCATTAGATCCGGGCATCATTATGTCTCTTACTCTCTACATGCTGACCATATATGGATCTCTGTGTTAATTGTCATCTGCTTAAAGAAGCAGCTTCTAGATGAGGGTTGAGTGGTGCACCGACCTGTGGGTATGGTAATATGTCATTGCAAGCTGCTTTATTGCTGTTTACTTTAAGAAGAATATTCGTAGTAGCTCCCACCCCCACCCGCACACATACTCAGAGTCCATGATTCATCCAGCCACACTATCTTGGTCTACTTGGTGATGTCAGGTAGTTCTGTCTCATGAAACAAATATTAAATTCAGTCAAAAATAATTGGTTGCTCCCACAATATTAGTGCCATTATTGCACTATTAGATAGGTCTTTATTATAGTTCACACGGTACACAGTGGATTCATAATGACTTCTTCCCTCCTACAGTGCTCACAATACCTTTCAGCACTAGATATGGTAGGCAGTCAGGGTGAAGCTTCCAGATAAGAACCATGCAGATTTCTTTATGCTCTGTGTGTTTATTTATACTGACAAGCAGTATGATTTTGCATGTATGTTTTTCTGTATAAATCCATGTCTCCATGGTACTGCAAATAACTTTTGTCCATTTTCTTAACTGCAGCACAATGAACATTTTAGGCCACACATTTTGGGGGTGTCCTGTATATTATAGGATGATTTGTTTTATGTCTGCTTCAACTCTGATATCATAGAATTGCTCCCCAAAAGCTATGATGATCAGACAATCACCAGACTTTTTCATTGTAGAGGGTTATCACTCCTGGCTAAGATTCAGTACTGGCTAAATTTAGCTCTTCCTGGCCAAGTGGAAATTTGCCCGTGGTACAACATTCTTCAGTTCAGTAACTGTGCACCCACCCAGTGTCAGTTAGTGTGTGTTAAATTTTACTAAAATCTACTTTCAGTATCCTTCAAAAGAGTTCCATTAGCATCACCCATCTACAATAATCTATAACATATCTCTTTTCAAAGAAACTTCTCTACATGCTGAGAATATGTCTAATGGATTATTCCAGTTTTTGGATATGAAATAGTTTTGCCAGGGAGAGGAAATACAATAGGTCAAGGAGGGTTTTTGTTCACTGTGTGCAGTTATTTCTTCAGTACTGCCTCCTATCTCCTTCAGTCTTTATGCATGCTCTATATCTCAGGCTTTAAAAGGGTGGTCTCAGTTGAAAAGAATAAAATTAAATAGAAGAAAAAGAAAACTATATCCAATCTGTGCTTAGGTGTTCTGGGTCAAACTCTGGAATGTACCTGAGGAACTATTATTCTGACAGAGACAGCATAAATGTGGGTATGGGCTGTAAGAAAATGTTTACAGAAGGAATAGTTTCAGGTAACCCATTCCTATTAGAAGAGGCAATCTATTAGAGACAGTGGGGAAACTATTCTATTGCAGTAGAGAAATAATTCTTACCAGATTGTGAAATAGATCATAGTTGAGCTTTTTGTGACAGCAACTCTACTTACATAGCTTGGTTAATAAAGGAAACTGATGTTCTGTTGTTTGGGAGAAAAGTGAGGGGTGGGACGAGCTTATCATTCTAAGCTATCTTTCTTACTCTGTTTTCCTGAATTCATGCGGTTTCGTCCCAGGGCATATGTTGTTCTGCTAGTGGAAGTCTATTATCATTCATGTGAGGTACCATGGTCAACCTCAATCTCCAAGATTCACCATGACAGACTTTATTCGTTGTCTGTAGCTCTGTATACATCATAGTGTCACAAATCTTGACTAGAAAAAGTTGAACACACACAAAAAGGGAAGAATCATTAGAAAGAAATGTACAGGTGGTTCGCTAGACATCTTTGAGTCTTGAGCTTCCACTGTATTGTGAAAGCTTCCCTATTATCTCTAGTCATATTTTCTCTTCTCTCTGCCTTTCCACTCACTTCCATTCTCCTCAGAGACATAACTACCCTATTCATTTCTTCCCTCCATCATAACTATATGCTTGAAATTCCTGGCCATATTAAAGATTGAATGCAAAAGATTGAAGACCATGATATAATAGGAGCTTCCTTCAGTGATGTAGAAGAATCATCAGAAAGTGATACACCTGTCTTAGCATTTGTGAAGCTCAGGGAAAGTTGCCCTGGGATGTATGGTTATATCCTGTCTCAAAGAAAGGATGTCAACACGGTACAATCTGGAAATGTATGACTCTGGTTATTCTAACTCTTGTTAGTTTCAAGCACAGATCCTCTCTGAGCACTAGTAAAACACAATGACAAGATGTACAGAGCTCCTAAGAATGTCTAGCAATACCATCAGATTAGTAGAGGCTGGGGTTTAGAACTGCCTCCTCAAAGACTAGGACTGTCAGATCATACTCTTATGCTTTTATTAAGGGCAAAGCCTCTCCTCATCTAATCAACATTACTGAGTCTGTTCTGTTAAAAAAAAATAAAAACAAAAAACCATCAAGGGACCAGCAACAGAATACAAACTTATAATGAAGTCTCAAGAGACTCAAATCCATATTGGTTTACCCTCATGGAAAAAATGTCAACTTCCTTAAATATCATTCACAATTCCAATAGGTTACTTATTGTTCTGTGTATGGTTTTCTTAAACAGAAAGTGCATCAGAAAGATGCAAAGCAAAAATCAAAGAATTCAAGGTGGCATCTTGACCTTACCAAGTTAAGTATATTTTGCAATATAATTTTAGACAACCTTGTCTAGTGACAAATGACTACCACAGTAGTAGTCAGCAGAGGCAGTTCTCCTATGTATTCAGACTGGTGTTTATATTAGCTACATTGACAGTATCTATGGAATGTAAGTCTGCATGATTCAGCTAATCTTTTCTTCACATATTGCACAAAATTTCACTCATTCTTAAGCATCAATATACCAAATCCACCTGAGGAATTTCAAAACATATCCATGTCACTTTCCATTCTCAGAAATTTGGCTATAAGTTTTTTACAGGAAGAAAGAACAATTTAATTGACTAAAAATGTCCCCAGAAATTCTTCTGTACAATTCAAGTTGAGGCACTCTGGCATATACTAAAACTGTATTTAATCTTAATAAGATCTTTTTATATGTCAAGCAATGTATTTACAAGACTCTCATCCACTTTTAATAACCGTGTTAGTATTTTAACCCATTTTAGAGGTGAATTAAATGTAGGTAAGTTAAACTTCTATGAATAAAAGATCACCAGTTTGTTTTAGAAATAAAAAATTTTATCTCATCTGTATATTCAAATTTTTTATGTTTACCTGTCATGGTATTCTATTTCCCACCACATTATGCCAGTCTTAAATAAATAGTATTATGAAGACTAATTCTAGAACACTAGTCATCAACTGCCAATAGCTTCTCAATTAGTGCTGGCTCCCCTTAAGCCTGTTCTTCCTCCGTATAGGAACAGTGACAGTCTTATCTTGTACAAGTTTCATGCAGGCAAGCACAGCTGCTATGAAGTCATGAATTCACAGCAACACTATCCTGTGCAGAAGATCCTTCCATAGCACTCCTCCCTGACCTCTGGTTCTTACAATCCTTTGGTCCCATCTTCTGTGATGTTCCCTGGTTCTTGGCATTGGATGTGGTTGTAATTTACATCTTGCTGATTACTAGTGAAACTGATCATTTTTCATATGCCTATTGGCCATCTTTTGCTTGGGGATAATTTTTTATTTGATTCTATAGGCAAATTAGATCTAAGTCTCATGTTGAACTTATACTTTCCAAATATTTTTCTCCCATACCATCTCTTGTCTCTACTCTGGTTTTTTAGATTAATATAATTTCATCATTTCCCCCTCCCTTCTTTCCCTCTTGTTTTATTTCCTTTGCTGTGAAGAAGCATTGCAGTTTAATCCCATTCCATGTTTCTATGTCTTATTTCCCTGTTTTTGTGGAGTTACTTTCATAGATGTACATCTCATATTTAAGTAATTTATCCACTTTGAGTTAACTGTTGGACACAATGTGAAGTAAGAGTCTAACTACTGTATAGGGATAACCTCCTTTCCTGGAGCCATTTATCTCTAATACCACTCTTCCCAATGTATTTTGTTGGCATCTTTGCCTGGAATCAACCAAACACATGTAAATGGATTTACTTTGGGTCCATATTTTCTACTGTACCACTCCACTGGTCTTCCTTTTTTAATTTTTTATTTATTTGTTCTTCTCTCATACATTACATGCCAACCACAGTTTCCCCTCCCAGACCATTTCTTCCTCCTCCTCCTCCTCCTCCTCTTCTTCTTCCTCTTCCTCTTCCTCCTCTTCTTCTTCCTCCTTCTCCTCCTCCTCATCTTCCTCCTCTTCCTTCTCCTCTTCCTCTTTCTGCTCCTCATTAAACTTCTTCTCTACATCTGTACAGAAAAAGTCAGATTCCCATGGATATCAACCAATGATGGCATATCAATTTGCTGTAAGACTAGACATCTCATCTTGCATTAAAGGTATATGAGGAAACCCAGTGCAAGAAAAAACATCCCAAAAGCATGCAAAAGAGTCAGAGACAGTACCTACTGTTTGGAATCCCACAGGAGGACCAAGTTACACAACTGTAACATATATGCAGAGGGCCTAGATCAGATCCATGCAGGCTCCCTGATTGTAGGCTCAGGCTCTGTGAGCCCCCATGAGTACAGGTTAGTTAATTCTGTGAACTTTCTTGTGGTGTTCTTTCAGAGGAGTCTCTGGCTATTTCCTCTCTCCCTCTCTTCATCAGGGTTCCCAAGCTCTGCCTAATGTTTGACGTACTTTTCTGCATCTATTTCTATAAGTTGCTGGATGAAGCCTCTCTGACGACAATTTGGCTAAGCACCTCTATGAGTATAGCAGAATATCATTAAGAATTATTTCATTTGGTTTATTTTAGCTTATTGATAATTAAGAGATATCAATGATCTTTAATTCCTGTTGTTTTGTGTTGCTGCTTGTGGGTAGATCTTCTTTAAAGTTAACTTTGTCATGAAATCTCTTTTCATCATCTATGGAGTTGGATTCATCTCTTTCACTCTTTTGTTTGTAGTTTTTTCTGGATTTCTTTAATGGATTTATTAATTTCCTCTTTAAGAGCATCTCTCATCTTCATGAGATTAGTTTTAAGATCATTTTCTTGTGCTTCAGCTATGTTAGAGTATACAGGGCTTATGTAGTAAGATGCTTTGACTGTGATGGCACTATACTGCCCTGATTGTTGTTAATTGTATTTTTATAATGGTTTCTAGGCATCTGTGTTTGTGTTAATTATAGGTGCCAATTTCTGAGTTTATCTTTTTTGGATGTATGTTTTTTCCCTTTATTTCTGTTTCCTTTTTAGTATCTAGACTCAGTGGTCTGTGGTTCTGGTGGCAGTCTCCAGGTCCAGTAGGGTTTTTCCACTGGTGTTTTATCAGCCTTCATGACCTCTGGAGTTTTGGGTGCCAACCTTGTCTCTGTGGTTCAGGGGTACTGGGAGCTGTCATGACCTCTGGAATTCTGGATAAAGCAGTGGCTTCTTGTAGAGCACTGGACTTCTGTAGAGGTTGTGGGCAAGTTATAGAGATGTACAGACCTTGTTTAATCCACATATTTGTTTACTATGGCTTCCTAGTGTAATTTGTGAGTTAATTAGTATGATTTCTCTAACATTGTTTTAGAACTTTCGAGGATATTTTGGTGTTATTTTCTCAAAATTTTCAGAATTTTTGTTGTCGAACAAATTTCAGATATTTTTTCCCTGTAAACAATACCCTTAGGGCTCTGAAAAGGATTTATCAATGGATAACTTTGGAAAGTGCAGACATGTTAGTATTAGTTTTCTTAAACAGTAAATATAGAGTATCTTTCCATCTGTGTGACCTTCACTTTTTTTTTCAGTGATTTATCAATTTAGGCTAGAAATTTTTAGCTTCTTTCATGAGATCTTTTTGGATACTATTATAAATGAGATTTTTGTTGTTGATACTGTTTTCTTTTTTTCAGATAGTTCATTTTTAGCATATAGAAAACTATTTCTTATGTTGGTTTTCTATTCTGAAACATTATTGGATTTATTACTTCAGATGGAGATGGCCTTCTCATGAAAAAATCAAAATTTTAAAATAAAATTATGTTATATGCAGAAAAAATTTTACCTCCTTCTTTCAACTCATGCCTTTGCTTCTTTTTCTTGCCTAATCACTCTGTTAGGAGTTCTGTGATAAACAAAAGTAGTGAAAGTGGACTTAAGACATTTATACAATATATTTTGATCATGTTCACCCTCTCCCTAACCCCTTTCAGTTCCTCCCCACATCTCTATCCATGTACTTTCATCTTTGCCCTATTCCTGACCTAAAGAGAAAGATTCCAGCTCTTGTTTATTGTTCATGGATTAGTTAAGAGATTTTCTTTTTCATGTTGAGGTATATACCCTTTTCTGGTCATAAATTCTTTTCTGTATTTCATTTTCTTTTCTACCTAAAGCTTCCTTTTGATAATTATTTTGAATTCCTTTCAGATGACTTTAAATCCCCCCCCCTTTTTGTGCTCAGTTACTAGTGAGTTTTCACACTCGTTTGTGATTCTGTGCTTCTCTGCCCTGTTTATTTTTTTCTTGATGTCAGTAAACCCAAAGATCACCTATTCCAAATAATTATTTTCATAGAGAAAGATTTTCACCTGAAAATTGGTCTCATGATATTCCTTGAAAGGTTGTGGTAGCTCTAGTTCCAAATAGTTCCAGAAGTGTACCCTCTGGCATTATGATCAATGCTGACCTTGATGTGGTTTTCCCTGTGATACAGTTGCAAAATTAAAGCCAGTGACAATGGCATATTAATGTCCTTGGTTCCAACAGATTGGGAGGGGACATGCTCATTTTCTCACAATAGGAAAATTTAAGAAAGGGATTCTCTCTTGGTATTAGTTTTAACATAAACTACAAGAATATCTAACTTTGTAGAGACAGATTCTCAGGTTCAGATAGTTTGAGTAGGCATAGAACAAATGTCCTAGGTTTCATACAACTATTTTTTTCCTAGTTTTGGTGTTCATGGTTACACTCCGAGACAAGTTCAAATTCAGATAGTGTACAGAGCTGACATCAGACACTCTGAAGCACCACACAGCAGCTCAGCAGCTTGTATATTATAGAACAACTCTGACCCTAGGAGGAAGGACACTGTATTGGCTTGACTCTGGAGAATGCTGAAGGTTTAGATTTTAAACAACCAGATCAGAGTTGCAACTTGGGAACAAGACCCACAATAATGCACTATAGGAATTCAAGTCTTGGGGGAATAAGCATTGGGTAGTGATAACTCTGGACCCTGGACTGTTATGACCCATTGTATCCTAGTATCTGTGAGCTGAGTTGCAGCATCACCAAAGACCCAGAATGATGGATTCTGCCATTGTGTGAGCGTGTTGACACAGAGAACACCAAAGAACTGTCTCTAAAGGAAAGCAGTAGTAGAATTGCTCCACCTGTGAGAAAATGTTCTCAGTTTAAGCAATGAGATCTTTCCCTAACCTGTGGGGTGCCCAGTAACAACAGCCTTACAGTACTGAGTTCAGCTCAGCCAAGGCAGTGACACCTCAGTGGACTCTTTAAGGCCCAAAGCATCTGACTCTTCTAAAATTTATTTTTCAAGAAGGATGCTTCTGAAACATATGATTGGGGAGAAGTTAAGAAATTATTTTCCCACGTCAATTCATTCACAGGAGTAAAGAATTTCTTGAGGTAGTCATGTCAATATCATCTCAGAAATTATATATAGTTTGACCTCAGACCCTGAGGAAGGAGGTGGCAGTAGCTAGGAAATGGAGTTAGAGCAGTTCCACAGGCAGTGACTCTTGGCCCACAGCTGGCTTGGGTAAGACATAGCCAGCAGGTTGGCTTAGAGATAGCAAAATAAGAAACAGGAATCATTTGTACCAGGGGCTAAGCCTTAGACACAGACAGGTCCAGCAGCACTAACCCTGAAAGCAGGTAAGACTGCAGCTAAGTCTCTGTGGACTATGAAAGGCAGCCTGGTTTCTGGTTGAGCTAAGGTTTAAGACCCCAGTGACCCAACAGGGGATAACCATGCAAGGGACAGTAGCCATTTTGCCATGTTCCTGGACCCCAGCCTCCTGACATGAGGCCACAGTTTTCCAAGTGAAGGTCTGTGACCATCACTCACATAAGGGCAATGCTCAAAGCCCCTCCACAGCTAGAGGACATGTGGCCATGTGGCCTCAAGACAGATCTCCATTTTAATAAGGTACCTAGAGGTTTAGCCAATAAGCTCCACTTCTTAGATACTCTTCCCTGCAAAAGGTATTTAACCTCAGGCCCGCCCTGTGAAAGTGGGATAAGGTTTTACTCGTAGCTACTCTCTGCCATGATAATAAATGCCTTAAAACCATGGACTGTCTCTTCTCATCAGGATCCACTACAGGGAGCAATGGAACAGGCCTTCGTCTAAAGAGTTGCATCTAGTCTCCCACATAAGGTTTCTCAGAGCTCCCAGCCATGGTCTCCACCAAGCCAAGATGCCCACTGAAAAGCCAAGGACTCTGTCCCTGGCAGGACCCAGCCAGGCTCCTCCCCACTTTTCCCCCTCAGCCCCAGGTTAGATCCAGCCAGCAGGCCCCCATTCCGTTCTCAACTCTTTAGCCTGAGAAACAGATAGTCTTGGCCCAAGACCCCCGAGCTGGCTCCATGTAGTCCCTGGGACCCTAGGCCATGCTCCCCCAACCCTGGAGAGGTGTTCTGAGACTTCTCACAGCCCAACACCCACCCAGTGGTGGCATAGGGTGAGTGCCATCAAACTTCTTGCAACCCACTTCCCCCAGTGGCCCAAGCCCTTGGGTGAACATGAGCCCCCATTTAACCCAACTTGGACTTGTCTGGACTTGCTCAATTCTTAGAAACAGAGATTTAGGCCTAGATCCTGAACTGGTAATTTGAAGCCTGTCACGGAGCCAGCCTGTCTAACCCCCCCCTCCCCCAGTTTTGGGCCATCTCAAGTGCTTAAGATGTTTCTATGGGCTGGTATTGTTGTTTGAGAATCATCAGTTGAAAGGTAGAAATCCATTCCTGAACAAACCTAACTTATGCATTGATTATGCAGGGAACATAAGTCAAGGCCAACAGCAATAGGATAAGAGGACCAGTCAGGGCAAAGACTAGGGTGGTCAGGCCAGGAGACCAGTTGAAGAGGGACTCATACCAACCTGGAGACTGTTCTCTTTTTATTCTTCTGTCTTATAGTCTCTTTCTGATGAAAGCCATGGATTCTTTGACCACCCCTGAGTGGTCAACATAGAAACAACATTCCTCACCTAAGGCTGCACAGAGTCCTCCCTGTTGGAGGAACAAGTCTAGGCCTCTTTTGTTCTGTAAGACTACTTCTGCCAGGGAGAATCCCGCAGAGACATGATGGACTTTTATATCTCCTATATACCTGTATCTATTGTCATATTTAGGGCCTTGTAATTCTTATCTTGGAGTATTAGTGCTGATGCCACTACACTAGCAGCTCTGGCTCATCTATGCCAAGGAGAGAACCTAGTAACACAATAGAAATGGCCACCCTTTTAACCTGATTATTTGGAGGTGCTAGCTGGCTGAAGACATCCTCCCCAGAGTAATAAGTCACTCTGAATACTCAATTATATTTACAACCAGGCCATAAATGCATGGAGAAAGCCTGGAGGTACAAGCTAACCAAGCATTCTCTGGGGACAGCACATATTCTACAATAGTAAGGATTACAGTGAAGTTGCAGAGATGGGAATAGGCTGAGGGTACTTTATTTCCAATGCAGAGTCACTATGGGGTAACCAATAGTTCTGTGTAAAGTCCAGGGCTATAGAAGAGTTACGAACCAGCAGTCCAATCAGCCTTCTTCCAAGCCACTGTGAACCTGATGACAAGGTTGTTGCATCACATCCTTGGGGTACTCAGATTTCCTAGTTCATCCACCATTGCATCATTAACATGGGATTGATATATCCATATCCTGATCTCATCTATCTTAACAGCTGTAGGTGTGGTCAGGATCATGGTTTGAAGTCCTTTCCAGTGAGGTTCCAAAGTCTTGTGGTTATGTCTCTTAATCCAGACATTGACACCCAGTTCAAAGCAATGGATGTTAGGGGGAGGAGCATACTAATAAACCTGGCAGATGGCAGGCCAGAGTTGCTTCTGAACCCTATGGAGGACTCTCAAGGATTTTAAAAATGTGTTGGTCATATTCGGCTAAGACATAAAACTGGATGTTAGGTAACATGGGAGGGGTACTCCCGTATAGGATCTCAAAGGGGAAGAGGGTATCTAAAGTATAGAGGATGTTGCTAGCCCTATATAAGGCATAAGGTAGGAAGGACACCCAGTCACTGCCAAATTCAGGGGTTAATTTGGTCAAGTCCTCCTTCACGGTCTGATTCACCCTCTTTACTTGTCATGAACTCTGGAGTCTGTATGCACAATGTAATTTTCTCTTGGTCCCCAGAACCTGTGCTAGAGAGTGAGTTACCTGAGAAATGAATGCTGGTCCATTGTCAGACCCAAGCAGGCTAGGTAATCCATACCTGGGTATGATGTCTTCCAGAAGCTTCTTTCGCACTACACTGGCAGTCTCCTTCTTTGTAGGATAGGCTTCTACCCATCCTGAAAGGTATCTATAAAATTAGCAAATACTTATATCCATATGTTCTTGGTTTTATTTCTGTATAATCTATTACCCAATTAGTCTCTGGCTGTTGACCTCTGGTCCTGGTTCCTGGAGCAGTTGCTTGACTTTGGCCTGAGTAGTTCACAGCCTGGGAGGTGGCATTATCTGAGATTTCCTATGCCAAATATGTTGTACCTTGCTCCTCACAGCAATTCCTTTAGTTTCCAGTTACCAGGTATGAAGCTTGATGAAGCTGATGGGTGAGTTGCTTAGGAAACTCCTTAGATAGGATGGTGGAGCCTTCAGAGGTCATCAGCCATCCCTCTCTTCTGTAAACTCCATAGCATTTCACCTGATTTTGTTTATCTTCACCAATATGTTCAGGGATGCCTGGGAGTGCAGGAAACAGCTAAGCTAACAAGATGTTGGCAATGGAAGCTTGGGCCGCCTCCCTTTTGACTCTACCAGCTGGCTATTTCTGATATTCTTTCTAATGCCCAGGGCAATGAATTATGAGCACTTTGAGAGAAAGCCACAATGGCTCCAATCAAGCAAGTATTCCATCCTTATTTTTGATAGGTTTTCCTTCAGCAGTCAATAATCCTTTCTCTTGATATATTGACTCATGTACATGAGCCATAGCAAAGACGTAACTACTGTCAGTATAGATGTTACAAATGGCCCCTTTTACCAGTTTTAAAACCTGGGTTAGAGTCTTTAGTTTAGCTTTCTGGGCTGAAGTTCCTGGCAGCAAAGCAGTTGCCCAAATAACAGAGTTCTAGGTCCACTACCACTGTCCCTGCATACCTGATTCCATTCTGAATGGAACTTCTCCCAGCCATGAAGTACTTACATTCTGCATCTGGCCAGGGTATGTCAGTCAAGTATGGCATGATGATCTGGACATGCCCCAGAACTATAGAGCAATCATGCTGCATGTCTGAGGACAGGTCAGATAGCAGGGTGGCTGGGTTTAGGGCAGATGATGGATTCTATCTTATGTGAAGGGGATTCAAAATTCTATCTTATGTGAGGGGGATTGAAACTGTACCAGCCTGGCTTTTGACAGCCATCAGCTGGGTAGATTCTTGAGGATCCCCTCAACAGCATGGGGGGGAGAGGGGTGGCAATAACAAGTTCTTGCCCCATGGTTATTTTATTAGCATCCTTGACTAGCAGGGCAGTGGCAGCAATGATTCAGAGTCAGGCTGACTGTCCTTGGACTGCCAAGTCTAGCTTCTTAGATAAATAAGCCACAGGTATTTTCCACAGTCCCAAAGCACGGTTTGGGTGAGCATCCCCTTTGCTATTCCCTTTCTCTGATCCACATACAGGTGGAAAGGTTTGTGAATGTCTGATAGAACCAAGGCTGGTGCCTCCAATAAGGCTCTTCCTAAGGTATTAAAAGCCATATCCATCTCAGGAGTCCTTTCTATTTTGTCTTCTTGGCCCTTGGTGGTCTCATTCAATGGTCTGGCTATCTTAGTGAATTCTGGCACCCAAAGTCTACAAAACCCAGCATATCCCAGAATTTCCTATGCCTGCCTTAGGGTTGATGGAACTGGGATGCTAAGGATCATTTGCTTCCATGCATCTGACAGCATGCATTGGCCAGCCCTCCTTGAATATGTATTTCAGATAGGTGACCTAAAGTCGACAAAGCTGGGAGTTCCTAGCAGACACTTGCTAGCTAAGTTCACTCAACTCATGTAGCAAGTCCTGTATGGCCTCCTGGCATTTCTCCAAGTCCTTAACGAAATCAGAATATCATCTCCATACTGGAGTACAGTTATTTGGGGAGGAAGGTATGTCCAAATCTGTTGTCCCCTGTAGCCTCTCTCCAACTCTTGCCATTCTAAGGCAAATAGAGGCTGGCTTTTGAGTGCCAGAGGCAGCCCACAAGCCATTCAGTAGCTGAAGCTTTCAACCTATGCCTGTAGAAGCTTGGTTAACAAAAGCCATGCTCATGGCTGACTGGTGCTCCCTGGCTTCTGGGTCAAAAGCAGTGTAGATCCTATAAACTTAAAAAAGTCTTTCTAGATCTTCCCTGGGGCTCTCATTCTCTCCCTGCATCATCTGGCTCACCTTAGATAAACCAAAGTTGTCTGTCATGTACTTAAGTTGGACTTTTGAACCAGTCATTAGCAGGGACAGTAAAATTACTGCTATGATTTGAATATAGTTTGTCCCTTCCACAACTCATGTAGAAATTTGGGCTTAAGGTCTAGAGAGATGGTTCAGTGGGTAAGAGTGCTTATTGCACAAGCGTGGATATCTAAGTTGTAATGCAGCATCCCCTCCCCCCAAAAACTCCCAAAACTAGCATGGCTATGTGTTTGTCCATGACAGCAGTGCTATAGGAGGCAGAGGTAGAGGCAGAGGCAGAAGGATGTCTGGGGTTTGCTGAGCACCATCCATCTGTAGACTCAGTGGGAGACTCTGTCTCAAAGGGATATGACTGAGAGTGAGAGAGCACATACGGTGCATACATCCCCAAATACAGGAATCCACAAGTATATACAATCCCACCACACACACATACAAGTGGTTGCAGAGATGTTTAGTGTTTGGAGTCATTGCTTTGTAGAGGACCAGAATTCAGTTCCCAGCACTTGTGTGGCTCACAAGTACCTGTAACCTCAATTCCAGGAAAATCTAAAGCCTCTGATCCCCCAGGGCCCTGGAATTCATTATGCATACCCCAAACCCACACAGTGTACATGATTTAAAATAAATCTGTTTTAAAAATGTAAAGAATAAAGATCACAAACTTGGTCTAGTGGAATCATCTTGGGAGGCAGTGCAGCCATTAAAATGTGCTTGTGGCTCTACTGTTCCACTCCATTTTCTTGTTTTCTTGAGACTATAATAGTTATCACTAAAAAAGGTTGTGTTTGTCACTTCCTGACTCTTCATCACCTGCAGTATGTCTTGGTACTTTTTGTCTTCTAGAACAAGCCCAAAATTAACCAAATTTCCTTATAAATTGTTCAGTCTTGAGAATTTTGTTATAGCAGCAGAAACCAAAGTAAGACAATTAATGATGATGACTCAGATTCCAACATGAGAAAGACTAAAATGTAGCCCTGGGTTTACAAACTATTTCTCTTGATTCTGCTTGGTTCTGTAGAAAAGGTTTTTCTGTCAAGCAAATGTGTATTGCTTAGGAAGAAGAAATAGAAGGAGACTCCATGGTAGCTGAACAATGTGTTTAGCTACTTAATTTAAGAGTTCCTTTGACTCTGGGAAAAACTGATGTTAAAGGAGAAAATAAAAATTACTCTTGTGTTCAAGTTGTCAGAGCCTTGTTTCTGACTGACCTTGATTCTTAAAAAAAGAAAGAAACAGATTTCTATAAAAACTTCCTGAAATGCATGATGTTTGGATGCTGTCCAATAATGGTACAAGGGGGGAAGAAGAAGAAGAAACAGAGAAATCAAAAAACAGAGCTGCTTCATGCTTCTATATGATTCACCATCCTTATTTACAATAGGAATCTGTTGCCATGGAAATTATGGTGGTGTAGGTTACCTGCTCTTGGCTTGGAGCAGAATCTAGATAGTTAAAGGTTCCAGAACTGAAAAAAAAAGGCTTCTTAGGTACACAACCAAGTGCAATTATAAGTTAGACATCAAAGCAGTGATCAAAGCACACAATAAGGAAGCTTTGTGTTTCCAAGGAAACAAATACAAACTTTCAGTATACATAGTGAATGTGTTTTACTTAACATAAAATTCTGACAAGTTTTTTGTAATAACCCTTGGCATAAAAATTCTTAAAACAAAGTACTTAAAACAAATTAGAAATAAGAATAAAGGGAAAAATACAAGACAAAAAAAAGCATTGCAAAACTAAATTTCCAATGATTTCAGACTTTTTTTTAAACAATAAAAACTCATTGTCATTATTGTTTTTTATTGAAAATACACTTTTTGAACAATTATTCTGATTAGTTTCATTTTCCCAGCTTCTCCAATACCCTCTCTCCTTCTTCTTACCAAAATCCACTTCTTCTTTTTCATGAGAAAACAAACAGGCATATAAAATAATACTAATAAAAAAAATTTAAAAACTAAAAACAAATAGAAAAAAAGCTAACAAATAAAAATAGGAGCCAAAGAAAAGGCATAAGAAGCACATGTAGACACAGAGACACATATATGCATATGCACACAAATCCCATACAAACACAAGATCAGAAATCATAATATATAAGCAACACACTTATGAAGAAAGCGGCTCAGACAAAGTACTGTGAGACAAATTTCTCCAAAAATGCTGTTGAGTTTGTTGTCTGTTGGGCACTGACTGTTGGACATGGGGCCTGCCTTTAAGTGTCATTTACACCCAATGAGACTTCATTGGAGAAAACTATTTTCCCTTTGTGAGTGGTTATAAATTAGAGATATGTTAGAGTTGAGGACTTATATTTCCTTCTCTTCTTAGCACTGGGATCCTATATGGCCCAGAACTGTGTAGGCCCTGTGCATACTGCCAGTCTCTCTGAGGAGTCATTGTATTCCTATGTTCCTTTAGCAGAACAGGAATATTTTTTTCCCTAAGTCCATGGTCTATCTAGTCTTATGTCCTTAGCAGCCTTGGAAAGTGTCAGGCATAGAGCATACAACATATACTATCACAGAGTGAGCATTCCTATTCTAAAGGAAAGGAAATGTCAGAGCAAACCAAGAATGAAAAGCAGCAGAGAAAATGGCTAACAGTCTAATTCTGTATCTGGGATTCTTGGGGTACCACCTGGGCTCCAGTGGTTTGGCGTAGCCTTACTCTTAGAACGCGGTTGCTTTGGTGCTCGTCCCCTTTCTTTTGGAGTGGTTTTATTCAGCCTTTTGTCATGAATGCCCTGTGCTTCTGGCATGTCAAATATTCTGGCTTCTCCACCGCAACTTAAGCTTCATGTCAACAGCTGCATGCAGTTGCCTCTGATGGCCTACTTGCAGGAAATCCAAATCTGTGTTACACTGCCTGGCCTCAGGGGCTCTGTGAAACCTTGACACAAGCTTCAACACCCTTTCACTCTTGTGTCTTGCATTGTTGAAGTTCTGCTGTCAGCTCAAGCTGTGATCTACCTGTTTTGCCCACAACTGTAGTGGCTTTCATGTACCTACCTGGCTGCAGAGAGGCCATGCAGCTGTATCCTCAATTAAGGCTCTCCTTTTACAAACGAATTTGTATTATCCCATGGAGTACATGGTGGGTGGTGTTTTGTTCTCATGTCACCTTTTCTATTGTCCTCATGCAGTATAAGGTTTTCTTTAATGGCACATATCTCTTTAATAATTACAGACACTAGGTTTATGCGCTCTCTGCGTTCAACTTGAATTGCCTCTCTGATTTCCATGTATTCTCTAGTATCTGTTCTCTCTCACTCAAAATCTTGGTAAATTCAGTGATCCATATCGATGCCACATCCTAAATATTATGATACATCAAAATTTAATCTATGAAAAAAATGATTTTAATACTTTTGGAGTAGGGTTGCTTGAGTTTCAGTATAGTGCAAATGTAGTGAGAGTCTTTGCTAGAACATAGTGTGAAAGAAAGCCTCAAGACTAATCCCAAGAGAGTCCTTTGTTCTCTGAAACTTCAAGAACTCAGGCTTCCTTGATCTCTAGCAACATACCCCTGGCCCACCCTGTCTAATAACATTCTGGTCCATTAAGCTCTGCCTATGGCATTCTAGGTCCCAGCCCATAGCTCTAAACCCACCTACCCCATCAGAAAAGTTTTGAGGGCTTAAGGACCATGTAGCCAGGCTTCTTACAGGTAGCAATAAAAGTATTGCTGCTAGTTTCTGTATTAGCAATTTTCAAATTGCTTTGATGGCATACCTGTCAAGAAACAACTCACTGAAAAGAGGATTCATTTTGGCTCACAGCTTTCCTGTGGTGTGGTATGGGAGAGGGCTCCTTCCATAACAGGAGCTTGCTGCACAGCTTGTTAAAGCTTGTTTCTCTCTTGGTCCCGTTGGTGCCCATCTCTTAAAGGTCCTACAGTTCCCCAAAACACTGTAACTGGGTATGGACAAAATTATCAAACACAGAAGCCTTTGGGAGAGTTTTTACATCTACATCTATCTATGTATCTGTATTTTGTGATACATACATCTTAGTTTTGTGGTACCTCCTCTGATAGTATTCTTCACAACAGCTATGCTAATTTACATATCTATCAACATTAAACAAAAGTGCTTGCTTTCTCTCTGAGCCATTGCCAACAGTTTTTAAGTTTTCTTTGTTGCACTGGCTAGCACTGGCTATTCTTAAGAGAGGTAGTACCTCTTTGTGTTCTGATATGCATTTCTCTTATGGTAAAACAATTAGACATATTTTCGGTCATATTTATTTCTTCTAAAAAAATCTTTTCTTCACCTCATTTGCACAATTATTAAATTATTTGACCTACTTTCCACTTTTATTACATTTGTGTTCATTAAATATTCTGGATGTTAATCCTGAATTTTTGAATATTTTCTCTCATTCTGTAGGTTGTATATTCACTCTTTAATTATTGCCTTCTCTAGAAGCTTCCTAGTTTGAAATACTCCCATCTACCAATTTTTGCTTTTATAAGCTTTGGTTTTGGAGTCTTTTCCAGATGGTGTTGAAATCTTCTAAAAATACTGTAGTATACTTAAATGTTTCTGTGAAGACCTAGCAGAGTTCGTTTGGTAAAAATCAGTGCCCTGTCATTCAGTGTCATAGACTTAGAAGTACTATACCATCATCCTGATTGCTCAATCACTTTATAGTGAGTGTCTTTGTCTTTCCCTCCCATTTAGCTTAAGCTCTCACTTGTCAAATATATGTCTAGTTATGCCTACTGGCTTTATACTTTCACTTGCTTGAATTTACCATTTGTTTTCAACGTTTTAACCAGCTCATATCTTTTAATGGAGAATTTTGTGTCCTTCAATCAGACTGTAGTTGAAAAAGATTTACAAGTAATGTGTTAGATACTGTTATTTCTACTTTATTTAAAAACAGTCTTTTCTTCTCTTTGATTTTATGGTTTTCCATAGTAACATCGTTTCTAATTCTCTTCGGTGAATCTACTTTCTTCTAGTGGGATTTATACTCTTCATGCTTTCATAATGACAGATTTTTTTTATATCTAAATATATTTTACTTTTAGTGTCTTCTGCTAGAATGTTTGATAGTCATGAATCCTTCAGGTTTTACTAGTCTTGGAAGGTTTTTGCTTCTCTTTTGTATCTTCAGGACAGCCCTGTTGGAAACAGAAATCTTGGCTGGTACTTACTTTCTTTCAAGACCTGGAATATGTCATTGAATTCTCTCCTGGATCATAAGATTTTTGTTGGGAAAAACATTTTTCTTAGTCTAACAGATACCCTTAAATATGACTAGGTGCTTTTTTTCTTCTTTGGATTTTGTAAATCTCTATCTTGTGCTTTTGACTGTTCAACTGACATACTGTTGTAAAGCTTTTTCCACATCATAACATTTGTCTTGAAGGGTTCCTGTTCATGGATATCTTATGACAGTTAAGCAATGCTGTCTGTTATTTGTCCATAAAATAGTTTTTCTGCTCCTACTTACTCTTTTTGTTGTAGACTTTCCAAAATCACAGATGGCTAGTAATATGGTATTCCACATGAATGCAATGCTGCGTAGTTGTTAAAAACAAATCTGAAATATTTCAAGTTAAAAATGCACTACTTTAGTGCAGACTTTGTTCAACTTGATCTCACTATTTGACTAGTTAAGCACTTCAATTCCAAGATCTGTGTGATTTCATAAATGTTTCTGCTAAATTTCTCATTCATACTCTGCAAAGCCTTCCTAAATTCTTTGTTCATCTGTGTTAGTAAGACTATCATTGACAATTTTAAATGGTGATCTCTTAAATTTACTTTAGGTGTTTTATTTGTTTTGATAGCTTTGCAGTCTATTAATAGAGATTTTATCTTATTCTATGGCTATTACACTACCTTGCATTTTTTACATATTTGTTGAGTAGGAACATGCTGAGATTTGCATATCTATTACATTAGATCTCTGTTCCCATATTTATTAAGCAATTCTAGGGTAAACAGTTTTTCCTGAAGTTGTATTTGAAGTTGTCAGTTTTGTATCTAATGTTGGCTTGAATGCTATGTGGACACTAGCTCTTGTGTGGCTTCTTACCTTCTAATAAACCTGGAACCTGTATCAGTCAGGGTAGAGCTGGAGAGATTAGCTGTCTCTATAGGCCATGGAACAGTGAGTACATGGTAGCAGGAGTTCAGCAGGTATTATATATAACAGATCGTGATGTCATGCTTCAAAGAAGAAAACAAAAATGATGCCATGGTCCTTATTTAGCAATGTGAGTCTCCTCAGGCACCCTTCACAGTAGTCGTGCCACTGGCAAAGCCCTTTGACACTGGTAGCTTCTAGATGACATAAGAGTCCTGTGGTATTTGATGTTCTAATCAGCAGCAGCATGGATCAATATAAGAGTTTTCCACCACAGCCTTGGTGATCATTCAAATAACAACTCTATCCAAAGATCCAAAGATATCACAATTGATGTGATGCCTCTCTCACTCACCATGACAGCAATGAATGATAAGACTAGGTGTAGGGAATGGCAATGGGAACAACTATGGATAGGGTGGCCATGGAGACTGGTGTTCCCTTCTGTGGCTTTGGTGACAATGCCTGCCAGGACCCAGACTGTGTTGTGACCCCATTATGATGTTGCAAACTGATAGAGAAAGAAAACGGGAGTTTTATAAGGCCTTATCAGCAAGTCATTATGGGTAGAACAGCAAAAATCATCAGTATATCCTCCCTTCGTTGTCAGCAATAAGCACAAAAAAAGGTGTACCGGGGAAAGGTAGCAGAAATCACATGTGCAGCTGACTTCAGTCTTGGCACTGTGTGAGTCAACATACAGGAAGCCATGTACTTTTTCTCTGAGGGAAAGTGCCCCAATTACCTGACTCTTGGGGCAGTTTACAACATATACCTCTGGTGACAATATCAGTTCTATGCAGTTCAGTAAAGCCAGCAGGCTCAGGTCATTCACCACACTGTGTCAAGTTGTATATGTGGCAGTTATAACCTGCTGCCAGCATAACAGAATGTAAACAGAACACAAGCAATAGGAATATAAATGTACTCTGGACCCATAAAGCAGTCTAGAATAGCTCTTTTCTCAGAGTATAAAATTCTTCCCAAAGCAAGGGCATTATGCAGCTTTCAGATTCTAATAGGACTGGTTGTATGCCTTTGGGGATTGTGAGTTTTTCCAGTCGCCAGGACAGACAGCATTTATACTGTTGGCTTAGTTTCTCCTTTTACCCTCACCCCTATGAAGTGATAATCCTCCCCCAACGATGTGGTCCCAGGGTAGCAGATGCCATATTTCTATGCTGCTGTCTCAGGCTTCTGATCTTACCAGGTCCTGGCTGCAGATTTCAGATTATCCCACTCATTCCTCACATTTTAGTTTGGTTCTTCCTTGGAGAAGAGGAAATGAGGGTTGGACATCTCTGTTCAGCCATTTAGAATCTCAAAATTAATTTGATTTGTTGATGTTTTTTGAGATAGAGTCCCACCGTGTTACTGGCTGACCTTTAACCCACAGAGATCTGCCTGCCTCTACCTCCTGATTGCTGAGGTTAAATGCACGAACCATCACCCTTGGTACCAAATTAATTCTTCTAAATGAAGCCCTCAAGTTCTTTTATTTGGTGGATATTCTATGCTCCATTTTGTGTTTCTTCATAGTTGGCTGTTCCCTCCAATGTGGAAGGAAGATGGAGCAGAAACACGTGGCTTGGAGAAACTGCAAGTTATAAGGGATCTCATAGGTGGGAAATACAGTAGTGTAGTGGTAGGTCTGCCCAATCTAGGCATGTATCTTGTATTCCTATTAATTGAGTTGTGTTTTCTTTTCCTGGGCTTATTTGGGTTGGAGATTACTGCAACAAATTGGCGCCCAACTTATTGCTTAGAATTTAACCAACCTGAGAGAATTACAAGCTCACTGCCTCCCAACACCCAAATAAGGCTGGGTCAGAGATCTAGGACGCAGCAGTGTAGATTGAAAGCTGACTTGGTCTGAGGGGCCTTCAGAGACCGGTAGAGAGGCTCCCTTCTCCAACCCCACAGAGAGCTATGGCTAGGGGCAGCACTGCAGCCTGGAGCTGGGCTTGAGCAGCACCCTGTAAGAATTGCAGGAGACAGACAACCCTCGAACACAACTGCCTGTGAGATAGTTTTCAGGCAGACATGGTGAACTGATCTGGGCATCTGCGCCCAGTTGAGTCCACTCCCGTGTCTAGAACACTGGATCTCCAGACTGCTGGCTTGTGCGGGGGTTGCCTGATATCAGCACATGAAGCACACGCTGCCAGCTGCAACCCAAACAGAAACACTCGGGCCCTTCCCTGTGAATAAAAGAATCGAGAGACAAAGATACAAAGGGTTCCCGACCAGGTAATACACTGATATAGAGATGAGAAACACAATACATATCTTGGGCTTTATGTGATGATATTTTGAATGGTTTGCCAGGGATGGATTTAGAGGAAATAGACACCTTGTCATTTACAGGCATCGCAATATTTATTCTCTTGAATCACTATGTCTTCTCAAAAGACAGGACCCTAGATGAAAAATGTCTTGCCTTAGAAAAGAGATTACAAGTAACACTAGAATTAAAGGTTCAGGATTTTATTGGTTAAAATAAGCATCAGAAAGAGGAAAATGAAGGTTGGAGACAGGAGCTGGAAGAAGGGCTAGAAAAAAGAATTCAACAATTCACAGATCAGAACAGCAACGAGATAGAGATAAAATTCAGAAGCAAAGTCTAGAGGATAATTTACTAAAGCTAGCAAATCAAAATAAGGCAGATGTTGCAATATTAGAATTACAGCATAAAGAGAAGCTAAGATCATGAAAGCAGTGTTTAGAACAGAAGATACAGGAAATTATAGAGCAGCATGAACAACAGAAAGAGAAATTTGGCAACATGGCTTAGAGAGAACACTAGGATTGAAGATACAGGAAATCATAGATCAGAATAAGAGACAGAAAGATGAAAAGGAAGGCGTGAGAAAGGAGCTGGAAAAGACGCTAGAACAAAGGATGCAGCAGCCCACAGATCAGACTGAGCAGCAGAGAGAAAAAAGGAGGATAGAAAGCAAGATTTGGAGAATAACCTTTAAAATTAATCAATCAAAATAAAATGGACAGCAGACTATCAGAATTGCAATATCAAAATGTGGATGAAGAACTTTGAACAGAGAATACAGGAACTCAAGGAACAGGAAGAGCAACATAAGGAGAGATATGAAGCCGACCTTAAGGGAGGAATTTAAAATTTCAATTAAGGAAGATACTCAGGTAGAGACAGAAGATGAAATTAGAGAAAGCCAACCAAAGGTTATTAGAAAACAAACTTTAGTCTATCTGGGTAATACACAACAAAGACCTCCAGACGATGATTATCCACAGGGTTATCAGGAATTTGAATGGCAACCCGAGGATGTGTTAGATCTGAGAAAATTTAAGGAAAGTGTCACTAATTTTGGAATGCATTTGCCATTTGTAAAACAAATCCTGACTTCTTGGGCTATTAAAAATAGAATTATCCCCCAAGACTGGATATAAATAGCAAGAGCAACACTAGAACCTGCTACAAATTCACAATGGTTCAAACGGTGGAGAGACAAGGAGATGGGGACAGCACAACAAAATAGTGCCAGGGGTAGAAAGATTTCCACAGACTAACTGCTTGGTGAAGGTCGCTTTGCTGAGGTAGTGGTGCAGGCTGTATACATATGATGAAGAAACTCTGGCATTGTGTCGATTGTTGGTCTTAAAGTCCTGAGACAAAGTCACAGAATCAGGAAAAAGACTTGAACCATCTACTCAAGTTATACAAGGTCCACAAGAAACCTTCCCTGACCTTTTACAAAAGCTATCCTCAGCTGTGGAAAGGAGTATATCAGATTCAGCAGCAAGAAAGGCAATAATTGAATCATTAGCCTTTGTAAATGCAAATGCTGAATGCAAGGAAGTAATCAGATTACCGAGGGCAAGGTCAGCATCTATAGAGGAATAGATTAGATATACAGCAGATGTTGAATCTTGCTCACCTGATATGACTGTAATAGGAGAAGCTGCCCCTAGACACCTAGAGATGACCCAAGATTCCAAGTGTTTTAATTGTGGTGAGCAGGGTCATCTCAGAAATGACTTCAGAAAAAAGTAATACCAAAAGGGGGCATATGCCTTCTGGAATAGGTCAAAAATGTGGCAAAGGCTGACAACTTGACTAGCGAATGTAGAGCAACAACAGACAAATGGGGCAACACCCTGCCAAAAAACTCCCAGAAGGGCCTCTCGAAAGCCCCAATGCCAGGCAGGGAGAGTTAAACGTCACTGCTTCAAAAACAGATGTTCTGAGACCAGACAAGGCTGAGGCAAGTTCTATAGATGATTCCAAAAGCCTCAAAGGGAGCCAAGAATGTATATTTTGGCAAACTTCTATAGAGAATCAAAGGCCAAAACTAAGAATACTAGTTAACAATACTGAGATTGAAGGAATGGTTGACACGGGAGCAGATGTTACCATTATCTTTCCAAAATCTTGGCCTGCAAGTTGGCCACTTCAAGAAGTAGACTTCCAATTTCAAGGAGTTTGGACCTTATCCCAAATAAAGCACAGTACCAGATGGCTTAAATGTATAGGACCAAAAGGTAAGGTAGGAAAATGGAGGCCATACATGGCTGATATAGCCTTTAACTTATGGGGAAGAGATCTATTACAGCAGTGGAAAACCCAAATTAATATCCCCTCAGTTTCAGTGTCTAGTCCTGAAACCCATCAGGCTTCTAATATAAAATTTAAATTAGTTAGAGAATGTTATCAAAGGCAGTTACAAACTGTCCAAACTGTCCATACATAAGATGCAGCAGAGTCTGACAATTTAGCTCTACCCCAAGGAGCCACTGCTGCCAAGACACCAACAGCTTTACCACTAAGGTGATTGACTAACCAACCCATTTGGATTGATCAATGGTCTATGACAAAAGAAAAACTACAGGCATTAGAACAGCTAGTCCAGGAGCAGCCAGAGGCTCAGCATATAGAGGAGTCTACCAGCCCTTGGCATTCTCCAGTATTTGTCAAAAAAAAAAAAAACAAAACAAAAAACAAACAAACTGGCAAATGGAAGATGTTGACAGATCTCAGAGAGATTAATAAGATTATTCAGCCAATGGGTTCCTTGTAGTCTGAAATCCCATTGCCTTCCTTGTTGCCTAAGGAATGGCCTACATAGTGATTGATCTGAGAGATTGTTTTATTCACAGTTCCTCTACATGAATGGATAAGGAAAGGTTACCCAATAAAAAGATATCAGTGGAAAGTCCTGCCACAAGGAATGTTAAATAGCTCTACCTTGTATCAATATTTTTTACAACAGCCATTGAAGATGATTCACAAACAATTTCCCAAATCCATTATTTATCATTATATGGATGACATCTTATTGGCTGATCCAGATATAAATATCATGGAAAGGATGTTTGATAAAGTAAAAATAAACCTTGCCTTGCTGGGGATTGCAAATTGCCCCTGAAAAAAATACAAATAAGGGATTCTATTAATTATTTAGGGTATGAAATAAGTCTGTAAAGGGTTAGGCCACAAAAAGTGCAAATTTGAAGAAATCAATTAAGGACCTTTAATGCTTTTCAGAAACTACTGGGAGATATCAACTGGCTGTGGCCTGCGATTGGCTTGGCCACTCAATAGCTAAGCAATTTATTTCAAACCTTACAAGGTGATAAAGATTTAAATAGCCCAAGGAAACTATCAGCTGAGGCTGAGGAGTTAGCTTTGGTAGAAAGGAAATTGCAGGATACACATCTAGATTGTATTGATTCAAAAATGGCCTGAATCTTAGCTATCTTACCTTCTACTCATTCTCCTACAGAAATTCTTATGCAGAGGGAAGAATATATCTTAGAATGGATATTTTTATCACATAAACAGAGTAAGAAATCCAAAACCTACATTGAGAATATCTCTGAATTGCTACTAAAAGGAAAAAATGAGACTTCAACAATTAGTCTGAATGGATCTGGCTGAAATTGTGGTACCTTTTACCAATGCAGAAATTGCCTCATTATGGGCACAAGATGAACACTGACAAAGAGAATGCAGTAACTTCTTGGGTACTCAACGTTTAGCAGTTCAGAGATACTTTGGGTAGATAGATGGTCTTCAAAGGTGTCAGAAGTCCACAGAATACGTTTATGGACATTTCTTTATTAAAGATCATTTGACTAGAGACCTGTCTGCACCTAAGAAGAAATTGAGCTTCAATGGAGTTGTTCCAGTTGTGCCAAGACAGCCACTAGGCAAGAATTGCCTCATTTCATCTATAGACAAAATACTGTCCAAAAAAAGAAAATGACACACTATGCGGAATAGTCAACTGATAATCTCTGATAATCTCTGCCAAGACAGAGTAATCAGTCTTTCAAAATTCTGCATTACAAAGGTCTGTCAGATGATCCTGGCCAGAAGGCTGAAGACTGATGTTCCAACTTTTTAAGGCATAGGGACTGTATGGGTGATCAGTGGTCTCTATAAATTGGCTAAGTTTTGAATGCTATATTTTGTGTTTCTCACATTTTCAGGTAATATTAGTCATTCTTGGATTTCTGACGGAGTTGAAGACTGGTAGTCTCAGAGCCAGAGAAGATGGCTTTCAGATGGCATAAAATCTAAAGCCAGGACATGAGTCAGGTGTAGAATTATAAGTCTTTTAAGTTAGGGTGGATGACAGAGGTCCTAGTTAATTGACAAAAATGATGGACTGGGTGTTAGGTCTATCTCGTACTTCATAAATTACAAAATGGTAATAGTTGTGCTCAATTTATGTCTGAGATGAAAGAGTCTTTTAATTGGACAGAAAGGGTGAAGTGCTATGGGTAGCCCTGGTCTTGTATTTTGATGCTATCTCCATTTTCCTGACAGGGGTTGCAGATGAGGACTGAATAAAGTATACAGGTGTCTTGTGAACCTTCTTCCCACCTTAACTTTTCAAATAAAGGCTATAGCCAGGGATAGGGCAGTAGGAGGGAAGGTGGAGCTGAAAAGTTTGGGGGAAGAAAGAAGAGGGGTAGAGAGAGAGGGAGGACAATGGAGCAGGGGGAGATGGAAGGAAGATGGAGCAAAAACATGTGGCTTGGAAATACTGCAAGTTATAAGGGATCTTATAAGAAAGTATAAGAAATATATTTCTTATAAGTTATAAGAAATATAGTAGTGTAGTGGTAGATCTGCCCAATCTAGGCATGTATCTTGTATTCCTATTAATTGAATTGTGTTTTCTTTGCCTGGGCTTATTTGAGTTAGAAATTTCCATGACAAATGAGGGCATGTTTATATCAATATATCAAAATGACTGACTATTGTCCCTTACTCCAGGATTGCATAATGCCCCATATCAAATTCTTCCTTCTTTGGAACATCTTTCTTTGTCAATAATAGCTTCCAGCATTGATGCTGTGTTATAGATTCATTCCTCATTTGGATCAACTTGTCTGTTACAGGAAATAATACTAATCTCTGAGCATAAGGTTTCATCTGCCCTTAGTGAGATCATGAATTTATTAAAATGGCTTTTAAACCATTTTAATAGGTCTGAACAAAAGAGGAGACTATAATGATTCTACCTTTGTGAAGTAAGATATTTATTATCATAAGTATTTTTAAAGACATCAGTAACTTAGAATTAAATAGTAATGGAGATTTTTAGCTTAAAATAATAGTATTCATAGATAAGAATCAAAACAGAGTTTCTTGTTACTATAATGCAGTTACCATAAAATGTAAGGCTTGCAAGTTGGATGAGATATAAAAAGCAGAGTGTGATAGTATATAATTGTGACTTGGCCAATGCGGTGATTTTACTCTAACTGAGACTATATTTACCAATCTTCCCGACCATGCCAAAATCTCTCCCTCACCTGAAGATGAGCCATAAGAAATTGATGTTTTATAGAAAAAGGTGACCATGTGAATCAGTCTAATTGTTCAGCCTCAGGTGCTGCCTTAGACATGGTGGAGAAGTTTTGGGTCTTTAGAAATCAGCAAGCGAATTCCCCAAAGTTGTCTTTATTTTCTTGGTGATCTACTTTGATAAGCTAGCTTGAAGTTACGTTGACAGGAATAAATGCCAAGATTTGCTAGTTTCTCCATTAGGTGGAGGCAAGAAGTAGCAGCATGAAGTTTACTACATCATGCAGAGTCTGAGAACTAATGGAAGGCATGAGGAGTTGGCTGCTTCAGATCAGGTGAAGTAGATATCTGAGACAATCTTATCTTAGGGGTCAAGGATAAAGGAACCTTCTGCAGACACTTGATACATTATTCATCCTTGTATGTCTTGAGAATCCGTAAGAACTATGGCTAGCCAAAATTGTATGGCAGTGGTAGACATCATTAAATGTTCACTTAACTAAGGAGCAATCATACCAATTAAACTCTTGGAATGTCACATGAGATGATGAATTTCTACAGAGCTTTAAGCATGTACTAAAAATGAGAAAGACATTCATTAAAAGTTAGATTGTGACAGTCTATCAGCCTCATGGCAGCTAAAAGTACTGTCAAGATATGTAAATTTGCCTTTGTTGCATGAATGATTAGATAGTAAATTTATAAAAATGATCCCATAGGAAAAACAGGATCATTTTTATAAATGTGATCAATGTACTCTGTTACTTAAAACTGGGCTAATGCTCAGCATAGGAAGCCTCATTTTACCATCTTATTAGCAACTTCTGGGAAGTCTTATATATTACTATATATTTTCCTACAAATACATAAAATAATGCTGATTATTTAAGAAGTTATTTTAATATTTCCATTCCAAATATAAGTTTAAGGAATGAGAATTTTACTATAAATGTCAACTGTCCCTAAATCATATTCCTGGAGGCTGTAATAGACAATGGTATAAATTAAGATGTCTCTGACTATTAAGTCCCTTTTAAGCATATTTTAAATATACCTTTCTGAATCTCTTTTATATTTGATATATATTACTATTAGTATCATAATCACACAAAGGATAATGATATTCAGTTACTATTAAAAATCTACTCCATTAAGGAATAACATTTCAAAACAGACAAAAATACTGTGAGATTAAATAATTTATTACTGTTGCTAAGATGAACACATATACTTAATACTCAATTTTATGTGGAACTTTAAAAAAATAGTTTTGATACAGTATCAAAATTTACACAAGTCAAAAGACCAATGTCCTTTGTGTCACTGCTGCAGGCTCTGCTGCAAGCACAAAAACTTGTTTAAATGTCTTTAGACTGTAGGAATACAACAATTGAAGGATGTTTCTATGTGAGAAGGGGTGTGTGTGTGTGTGTGTAAAACAATTTTCTCTTAGACACTAAAACTATAGCAGTTTAAAGGAAGACTCTTAAATTATAACTCAGTTATGATAATTAGGAAAATCCTTCTATATTAAATGAACTCATAAATATTCTCAGAAAATAGAGGGAAGTTTTGAAGATCACAATTATGCTTTTTTACTATGACAAATTTCTTCTCATTTCCCTGCCAATAATCATTAATATACTATATAATAAGACCATTTCATTTATAGACAATGAAGAATGTTAACTGTGAATCAAATTATAAGTTTAGAAACTATCCAGGAATTGTTGCATCTCTACTTTATAATCTTAAACTATAGTAAAAACAGCATTCTGTCACAGGCTTCTTGCACATTCATACAAGAAACTATCATTACATTTAGATAAACACAAAATATCTATCATAGCATTTCGAGTACACACATTCTAATATTGTACATCAATACCAAAAGTCAGAAAACTAGCAAAGCTAGCACACATCTCAAGCAATCTGAACAAGAGCTTTTAGTCTCAATAATGGACATGCGTTAGCTTCCTAAGACATTAGATAGCTGCAGTGATAGGCAAAGAAAGTTTCTGTTTCCTAGTGCAGTGCAAGACTTTAAATTTTACATAAACTTTATTAAGTATACAGCATGTCTAGAAACTAAATTGTAGAAATAGACAATCTCACAGCTTGACACACCTAGAAAAATTATGTTTGTTTCATTGGTGGTTGACATCGGTATGTTGAATATATATGAAGGGTTTTATGGTCCAAAGACATGCCTTTATAAACAACTCATCAAAATTAAATTATTTATTTTGACCAATTGATAATGAATGATACTCTCTGCTAAGCAATCTAAAAATTCCTCCTACCTTTCTAGCTGGTTAAAGAATTTGTGTTATTTTTTAGCACCTCAGAATTCAAATGAGAAAACCAAATATTATCTTGCATCCAATGAATTATGCATCAGGAAGCAATCTTTCCTCAATATATATGTATATGTGTATGTCAGGGAGCTTCCCAACCCAGGTTGTATGCTCCAAAATGCTTCTTCATATCTTCCACACAGTAGAAAGTGCCTACCATTAGATACAATGAACCACCTCTATCAAAGTCACAGAGGCTCTACTGGACTCAACCAACCATGCAGATTACCCAATATGTCGATCTTGGTTGCGAAGAGTCAAAAATATTTCAGCTGTCATGAAAGTATTAATACTAAAACAATTTTCCAAAGCTACCTTGAGACTGCTATGAACACTAAAGTTGAGAGGTATAGCGCATATTAGCTATATGGGGGAAGGTACACTGAAGGATTTAGAGGGGAGATATGAGCAATGTACAATCACTCCATGTGATGTCATGAGTTCTATTTTGTAGAAACTGAATTTCTTCTTTGTCTTCATTTTCTGCTGTCTCTAGTAGTAATGATGTCATGTTTGAAGGCGGTGTTTCTCACATAGGCCCTTTGTACTGGTTTCCTGACAAATGTTGCCTAATTCCAGGACACGAGCCTGCAGCATCTCCAAGTTTCCTCCACACAACCTTAAAAAAAAAGAAGAGGTAAGTAAATTAGGGGTTATCATACAGAAACAGATGTGAACCTCAGGAAGGACAATGAGAGGTTCAAAGATGGGTGCAAAGATGAGACAGACTCTCCACATGGATGGGTTGAAACACAAAGTAAAGCATGATAGTGACAACTTTGTGATGGTGAAAACTTCTAAAACACAAGAGTTTATCAGCATCTGGTGTGCAATACCTCACTCCAGCACCCAGGGCTGGTATTGTAAAAAGATATAACCTCTTACCCTAGCTATCTTAGTGGTCCTCAACCCTGACTTAAGAGTAATCCCCACCTGCAGAAATTCTGAGGATGTTGACAGAAAGGAGGCACCAGTATTTGTATTTCCATGTGCATTTAGAATTAAGAGCCCTTGGTTAAAAAAGCAAACTGGCTTCTATAGCATATGTCCATAGCAAAAGATACAATGTCTAATTCATTTAGAAAAGTGAGTTTATATTCTTGAGGCACATAAATTCTCATCTTCTAATCTTAATTTCCTAATCTTTGTAAAGTGGGAGATATGGTCATCAAACAACTCTGCTAATGAGCTACTGAAGAATTCTCTCATTCCCAGAAGAGAAAAACATAAACATAGGGTTAAGGAAATTCAGAAATTATTGAAATAAATACAATTACACCTATTTAAAAATGGTCCATTTTGTGTGGATCATAGAGCAAACAGGTAAGATCAAGAATAACATGAGTATAAAACTGTAAAAGTCACCAAAAATGCCAATATACAAGCACTAACTAGGATAAACACATGCATGTCTATATAAAATAGAACTACCTAACTTCCCTAGACTTTTCATTACGAGGATACTGTTAGACTGATGGATTTCACAAAACAGAGCTCTAACATGAACACAAAATCAGTTTGTTCATTAGTGATTGAGAGACTATTTCTTTTTATTTTGCTTTTAGTTAGAAGTAAATTCACCAGGGACATGCACTACCATTTACAATGATGCACAGACAGCCCTGCTGTCCTATTACACTCAAAGGAAATTTTAATTATGGACTTTAGATACCAGGAATAGAATTTTACAGTAATGGATAGCTCCAGCTATATACAGGAAGTCAAGAAAGTCTCAAATGATACCATGTGTTTCCCATTTCTAGCCCATAGATAAAAATCAGTTCTACCAAGAATGTTTAGAATATCTGGCTTTGAAGCAAAAGATATATCTGAAGACCACAGAATAACTGCAGATATTTAAAACACCTGGTTATTGTAATTAAACAGTGGAGCTCCTGTTCAGTTACTGAACTGTGGAACACAAGGGGCCATACCCAGGTATTACAGTGAAGAAAAAGGAAACTCCTACTGAAGTCAGAGCAACGACACTACGGGTACTATATAGATAAAAAGGAGGAGTCTATACACAAGAGTGTGACTGAGATCACCAAGTATCTCAACTGTCATTTGAAGATTTCAGACAAACCTAAAATGACAAGATCACTAAAAGTGATGTTTATGATTCTCAGAGGGCAGTATACTCATCCTGAGAAGAGAACCAACAAACTGTTCATGAAACAATGTGATGGTCTACAGATAACAGTCTTTTTGGTAAGTTAATGTTACCCACTTATATCCTGGTGGAATATCAGAAACTGACAAGATTTTCATTATCTTGAGTTCTTACAGAGCCTTATGAAGCTTATCATGTCATATATAACTCTATAACATTATAAAAGTTTATAGGTCTTCAAATAGGAGGTATTTGTAATCCTTGTTACTTTCCAGGAAAATTACTTATTAAGCTGCCTTGTAATCTGCTTTCTTAGCTATCTTCCCTGCAATGTCCTCTTGAATTTATTCTCCAGTCTTTACTGTGTATTTTTGATGGCTGTGTAATTTACAATGGTGCTACAGGTACTATTTTATATCATTTCCAAATGAGTTTTAAAACTAAGGGCTAAGGTTTGGTTTGCATTTTCCATTTATATTATAGGGATCAAAAATAAATATTGACACTTAGAAAGAGATACCCTATAGGAAATTTAAAGAGAAATAAGAAGGGTGGGCTTAGTGTTACCTTCTTGTATAGTTAAAAGACCACAAGAATATAGTATCCTTTTAAAGCAAACAAGAGAAACTAACCATGATCCCCAAGACATGTTCAGAAAGTTTTTCATAAGGAAGGAAGTGAAGGGAAGAGGCACGAGGGCAAAAGTCACTCTGGTGTTAAGCAAAATAAAAGAAGGTATTACCTATAGGATACAGAGCTTTCATTAGTTATGATGAGAGGTAGGAAGAGCTGGTCTTCAAAGGAAACCTGGCTAATATGCTGACTTTACTAATGAGTTTGAGCACATAACTTCCTTTCTGGGTCTTAGTTCCTTCAAACTTACACTGGGTTCTGGGGTTCTTGGCAAATGTGTCATACCCAGATAGCCTGTAACTGATGTTAAAGGCATAAATCCATTTAAGGAGCTCCACACATTTCTAGGAGGTCACCAGAAAATGACTCTGTGCTTCTCTCCCAGTACTATACTTCCCATCAACTGAATTTTAATTGTTTTGATAACCAATAGATAAGAAGCAACAAGAACCTTAGGCTTATAGAACAAAGCTATATATTCACCTAGGGTAAATAGTCAAAGAGAAAGATCTTAAGCACACTTTGAAAAGCTACACTGGGTAAACATTAGTGCATGGAGAAAATGATATGTAGAACCATGAACAATTAAAACCGAAGAACAGATGTGCAGCAATGAAAGGTGCTTGGAAAGGATTGCGAAATAAAAGCAGTCACAACACAGGTAAGCGAGAGGTTTGGAAATTATCACCCCAGCACATATAAAAGGCCCATGGGACTTAAAGATCATTTACTGTATTCCAGAAACATCTTGAAGTGGTGAATCATAGGTCTGAGAATATAGGAGAAGTGATAAACGTAAAGCTATAGGGTATTCCTATGCAAGTTTGCTGTTCTGTGATATAAGCATAAAATGTGAGATAAAAACACAATGTAACAATACAAATTCAATTAAAACTAAGGCCTGGCCATGCCTTCTTGAATTTAAAAAATGCACTTCTCTGTAATTATCCATTTAGCTCTTTAAAGCTGCATGGCTGTATTTTTGATTAAACAATATGTCAATCAATAATCACATTTACATGTTTTTAACTGATTTATTTGGTTTCCAGGATAGATTTCTGTTCATCTATACCATTGGTACACTTATTTATGCAATGTCTAAGTTTGAGTTGTCTGGTGAAAGGTAAAGACAATACTTAGTATGGTATGATGGGCGTACAAAGTAAATATTAGGTAGCGAACTAATTGATTTCTGGGGTTTGTCATTGTAAGTTTTCATTCTTTTTACAATGTCTTAAATTCAATATTTAAAAATGTTTATAGGTCTTTCTGGAATGCAGAGCTGACTGATCATTTCTGACCATACCCAGGGCTTTTCATGTAGTAGGCAACTACTAACTATATCACCAATCCCACTGATCTTGGTGATTTTTAGCATGACTATGAGAATATCTCTGTACTAAAACAAACTGAAAATAAAAACAAGGGAAATTGTTTTAATTATTTTCATGAAAAAAATATCAAGACATTTGATTATCAATTTCAAAGTAGATATTCTTAAATTAATAACTAAGCTGTGATGAGGCTTTCAACACAGAATACACAATAAAGCACATCAAACTTACATTGCACATTTCTCTGACTATAGCTTTTTCTGTCTCACTAAGGTCATGGTCATACTCTTTACCCTGTTGACGATCTATAGTTTCCTCAACATCCAAGACCTGGATTCGTTGAAAAAGAAAAGCAAATTTCACATGGGAAAATTCTGTTAGTTTATGATAATACCATCAAGGACCTCCACTTTGTCAAACATTAAGATTTCTTCATGTCTGCATATTGGAATGGATTCATATATGGCAAAATCTTTGTAAGTAGTTAGTTGTTCTGAAAACTGGAATGAATTTAATTAATTTTTTCATTCAAAGCACTCTATCACTAATAGTCAACTGAATTCACTAATGTCTAAAATAATTTGATACAACTAACTTGGTCATTAAGATAGTGTGAACCATTTTGGATACAGTCAATAATTCTTAGTCCAATACAACAGTGAATAGAATACATTATTCGCCAAATGGTCCAAATAATATGTAGACAAGGCCTATATAAAAGATGGTACAAAAGAATAGGCCTGTGAAGTATGCAGATGGGGCCTAATGAGTACACAGTTCTCACTTGGATTAGCCTAAGAAAGAGATGTGGTGATGGATCTTGAAAAGAATACAGACTGCTTACAATGAAAATATCCAAACAACACTTCAAATATTTTGCATTTGGGCAAAGTGTGTTTTAATTGTTTTTTAGACAAGTTTATTGACCTATGTTTCTCCTTTTCTAAATTGTCCCAAAATAGGTTAAATATATTACTTTTAAAATGTGAACATTTTTGTAGTAACAGTCAGTGGAACAGAAGGATGCTGTTTGTCACTGTTGTAGTGGTTTAAAAGCTAAAACGTTGATGTATCATAAAACTAATTCTTAACTTGAGCATCCACACTGAATTGTGACTCACTAAATAGCTTGTTCTACTGTCACTATAGTCAGGGAGGCCACCTCTAAGGGTGTGTCCCAATAATTAACACCAATAAATAGTTATGGTCTCCATTTCAAGTTATAAACACTGAGACTAAGTTTAATATTTTAATAGTCTTATTCAAAAATGTATCCTCATTATCACCATAACCAATCTTTTCTTTAAAAGTCTTGATACTAGCTTCATAATCATTCTTTACATACTGAGGAAAATGCTGACTCTTAAGTCATTGAAAATTTAAAGATCCTCTTGAATATCTGCCTACAAATTTGATGTGTAATGCACCTCAGAACACAGTCCAAATCAGTTAATCTTTACCAAATTAAGTTTCAATTAATAGTAATCATGAATTTTGGAGCCAGGAAAATATGGTATCATTAAAACAGACCAGCTTCTCTTGATGATTTACATTTTCTCCAGGAAGCAAGCCCAGCATTCATTAAAGCATTAAGGTTTTCCTTTTTTCCTCAAATGCGTCAAAAGGGAGAAACTGAACCATTATTCTCTGGCCACAGAATTTTGCCCACTGTTCTTATGAAATGTTTTCCAAGTTGGACATATTTCTCCTGACACAGGAAGTTCCAGCAGCAAACACATTTGATATTTAAGAACTTCTAAAGATCTCTGCCTACTAAAGTCTCATCACCTGCCCACCAAGAATACTAACGTGTTCTCCTGATGACACACCATCTCCTCCTGAGACAACATTTTTCACGGAAATTAAAGAACAGTTTCATAGAAAACCAAGGGTCTCTTTCTTGCCCTTACTGTACTGTGAGGCTACATTTAGAGCTGCATTGAAAAATTCGAAAATTTCCATGTGGCTTTTTATGTGATTGGATTCAGAGTTGACACTGAGCGAAGCAGTAGGTAAAATGGCTTTCAAACAGTTTGAGTAGTAGGGTAAGGTGGTACGTTTGGATTCTGTGCAAAAACTAAACTGCCACAAAACTGACCCTGGTCTATGGGCTCTTTTCCAATTCTAGAATGCTTTCAGAGGGTCAGTGCCTGATTCATGCTAAAGGTCAACCAAATACTACTTCAGAGAGGAAAAATGCTTATCACTCAATGAGCCAGCATCTGCCAGAGATAGGACAGTGCCCTGAATGCTTGCTGTAGCTTTACACCAACTCCTCTCAGTTACTGGTTACCTATTTTCCCAATACAGAAAAGATCAATGGCCACCAGCATGTCTCTCTTGCCTGCTCTCATCTGTTTAAAGAATGCAAGTTCGTTTTTCTATTAGCCAAAGTGAAATAGTCTGAGAGCTAAATCTCCTATTCAAGTTAAATCACAAAAACCAAGGTGTTTCCTTGAGGCTTTCATAAGTATGTCTGCATACTATGAACACTTTAGATGATGTGGCACACTCCAAAAAGGGCAACTTCAATCTGATAGTAAGTCAGAAAGTAAAATAATTTAAGTTATAAAACGTATATGCCAACGTTGACCTTGAGCCCTCTACCTGCGTTCTGGCTCAGAAAAGGTTGATAAAAACTCTTCAGTCATAAACCTATCTAAAGAACATTATTTCATACTTAAAAATAATTTAGAAATTATTTCAATTTTTAAAGTGATTTTTATTGTCTGTATAAGTTATCAGTTTCTACTTTTAGGTAAACATTTAAATTATTATTAATTTTAGTTATTATACCTGTTAATTTTATTTACTGGAAATATCATTAGTGAATGTAATAATTCTTTTTTGCCCAAATTTTCATTAAGTCACGATAAAATCCGAAGTAAGAGCCTAAACTAGAGACCATTTTTTCTACTATGCCTATAGAGAAACACTGACTGCAATTTGAAAACTTAAGTATAAGAAAAAGTGGGTTGAAGTTTATTTCATTACTCATTAAATAATCATGTAACAACTTTAACTGCCTTCCTTACTTTGATAATCTTACTAGTGCTATACATTAGTGACATATACACAATAACATTTCACATATAAAATCTATAACATCTTTCACATGGGTATGCATGCACAGCAGACTTCAACTTCAATGCATATAGAAATGAATCACAGTACTCAAACAAAATAACAAAAGTAGAGATTTGACCTTAAACACTCAAGCCCAGTGTCAGTTCACAAATTAAAATCAGAGGTTAAAAAGGTATACCAGCAAAGGGGTTAAAAATAAAGTATGTATGATTACAGCAAGACCGAGGACTGCCAGATTACAGCAACAGACCACAACACAACCGAGGTTCCGGGTAAATGGTTACCTTAAGAGAATGTACCACAGGTTCAGGCTGCTGAGAAGGTGTGGTATGTCCACTGAAGCTAGCTGCAGAGTTGGGTGAACTGTTATTCCCATCAGCCCCTGATGACAACCTAAAAGAACCCTTAGTAGAAAATCAACAACTTTGTTATTAAAACAAAAGTCGTTTATAACTATAAAGGTGTCATTAAACATTCAATCCCACCATCAAATGAGCGATAATACCCAGTGTGTCTAACTTTTATCTACTATTCCCTCCTCAGTTTTCTTAGCCTGTCTTAAGCCAGTCTCATTCTATTAGTAGGAATACACTTGCTACTTAAGCAATAAGAAAACAAGAGTTATCCCCATAAATGTCTGGATGCCATCTCTAATTTACTAAAGAGTACAATGCCTCCAAGGAATGGCCACTGAGAATGTTTCAAGAATAATTTTTGAAACCTAAAGACCTGAAGAGCAATGAATTCATGAGTCACCCTGCAGCTGAGTTAAACACATTTACTCAGTACGTCAAATGTCATGTTCCATATGTCTTATAAAAACACTAACACATCACACTGTTGCATTGGAGAAAATGTGTCTCTTATTAAAAAAAACCATTTGTTACATTTAATACCTATAATAATGGAACATTTTAAAAGGAAATTTTTAAAACTAAATTCAACAATCCCTTGAGCAAGTATTTCTTTATTAACCTCCTTTAAAATGAAAACCAAAATAGATACAATTTACATATTTGTTAATCAATGATTCTTCAACTCAGTGGGTGTGAAATTAATTAAACCTGTGTGAGCCATAGTCATCTCAGGGGTCTGCAGTTTTTCTGAATATTGATTGAGGAAAGATTAATGGATCCACAAGGGAAAAGGGAGCCACAATTATTGTTTCTTATTATTGTAGCAGGAACTTTTTCCAAAGCTGGATTTTGCAGAGTGTTTCATTCTAAAGGAACCTGAGGAATTTTAATTTCTGCCAATCAACAAAACTACAGATTTGGCCACAACTAATAGAGTCATCAGTGATCCACTTAGTTGGTCCTATTAGCATAATCTCCTCAGTAGTAGGAACCACTGAAGGTTCATTGTGAATTCATAAAGGGAGAGAGAATGGTATTTTGAGACATTCAGTTACAACAACTACAGGAGATCATCCATAGTGGATACTTTTAGGTAGGGCAGGGGCACGCTGCACATAGCAGCAGTTACTAGAGACCATCTGTATAGCTGTATACACCCAATATTATTCACATAGAATTTAAAAACCCTTAACATTTGGAATACTATGCCCCTTCTTTTGTTGCTGTTGTTTCTTTCTATACCCTTCAAGGCTCTGGTTTCCACTTGGCAAGCCTGTGAAGGAAAGATGGTTTTTTTCTATGTTACAAGAACTGTGCAACCTAACACCTCCTGCCTGCCATGCGAACTAACCACTAGCAAGAGGAAGCAATCTAATGAGATATTCTTATACTCTTTAGCCACTTTCCTTGATTGCTACAAAGCCTTCCATTTAAAGCAGGAGATGAAATAGTCTGGCAAACATAAACCCTGCAAACCCACTTGAAAATTAAATTATTAAGTTTGTTTTCTCTTAGTCTGCAATTTAAATCAGACCTAATAACACTAATATGAACAGTAACAAGGGAATAGTCTGCAATTTAATGAGAGTTGGAAAACTGACCTTTGCAGCCCCTAAATTTTATACAGTTTTTCTCTTTAGATTAAGTCGTTCCAAAAAGATGAGTGACAGGTAAAGTCTTCTTCCCTGAGTGACTCTGTCCCTCTGCATTTCTCCTCCCCGATGGTACTATCCTAGTGCCTCTTTCAGTGAAGCTTGCTGGGGGTTAGGGGAATGCATTCAGTTCACCTCCATTTAGAATAGTGCAATACTGTGCCATTTTTCTCCTGCTTGGTGGTCTGATGCCCAAGACCATAAGCACTCCTGTTGTGGGTGCTCATCCTGCCATTTCCTTCCTTAAGGCTCCTTTTATGAAAAGTTTCTCTCTGAATCTTCTCTTCACATGTTTAATCAAAAGGCAGGCACATCAGTAATAGCATGATTTTCTTGGACAGGGGACCTCTGCTTTTAAAAGCATTTGGATTGACCAAGCTTTTAAACTCAACATTAAACTTTCTTTGAACCTAATGACCTGAGTCGACTGACATTGTTTAAACTTAGGAAGACTCCTGTGCTGATCAAAGCTACTAAGGAACAAGTAAATGCTTTCATTAGTTTACTTTAAAAATGATTATAATAAGTTCTTACTTGGAGTATTGATAAGGGGAAACAGTATCTTTCAAAACCTTAACTTTAAATTAGCTCCGAAAGCCATGGACTAGCAATCAACCAAAAAGATCAAAGTGAATTCTCTCTCTCTCTCTTTCTCTCTCTCTCTCTCTCTCTCTCTCTCTCTCTCTCTCTCACACACACACACACACACACACACAAACACACACACACACTTTTCCTCTGCCTCTCTCCACCTCCCTCTTCTCTCCCAAATATTAGATAGATGATAGATAGATAGATAGATAGATAGATATCTTTGTATATACTATTTGGGAGGATTAAAAATAACCAAATTCATGGTAAAATTTAACACCAAATGTACTAAATGGCTTTCTGGATTATACAATTGAATCCAACATCTCATTCTGCCTCATGTAACACATTAGAAGTTGAGCTCTCTAAATACTTAGGAGGGTATCTGGAGAATTACCTAGGTTCATTCAGTATGTACTCTCAGTTGATTTATCCACTTTGACTGAACTGATTTGTAATGTGCTACTGAGTAAAATGCAGTATACCAAATAATATTAAATAGTCTCTCAGAGCTTGTTTCAATAAGATTAAGGCCTTTTATTTAAATTATACTGGGCTGGCTCTGAAGACAAGGAATTTAAACATAGAAAACCTTAGTAAAACTGGAACTATGATTCCCATCTTGAGTTGTTTGTGCTCAAGCCATGTATGAAGACCTGCTGCAAATACATATGATACACAAAAATATCCAGTCAACGAGCAAGCGATATATTTCTAGGCTAATCCGATGCACCTGGACGTTACACGGGTTTCCTGAGGGTGCTTTGGCCCTCTCCTATAGTTAGGCTTACTCAAACTTGAAATGAAGGTCAGAATAAACTGAAAGTAAGAGGTAAAGGATTCTAGGCCACACTTGCCCTTCTATCCCCTCCCCATACAACCGCCTTCCTCCACGTACACAGACTTGGCATCTACATCCCCTTCCCCTTTCCTCTAGCAACAAAGGCTATCTGGTTAGACACAAGCAAATGCCGACAGCTGGCTCATCTTCACTCACCGGGAGAGAGGGCAGGCATCGTCCTATTCCTCGGCACCCTTGCCACCACTGCAAGACCCGCCGGGCTCTGGGCCCCCAGCCTTTCTCCATATTTGAGCTGTTTCTAGTTGGAGGTTGACTTCTATTCTGGGTGGCCTTATATTTGGAACAATATGGTACAATCACTCAGAAAAATACTGTTTCCCAAGACTCAAGAAAGCAGACAGAATAAGAAGCTTAATGAGATGAACCACAATGACCACAATGACAAGCTAGAACATGCATCCGTAGTTAGGGGAAAATCCAAAATAATAGTCAGAAATCTATATGGGACCTCACAGTGATGTCTCTTACACAATAATATCTGTACCCTCAAGCTATCGAAAGGAGATGATAAAAGGGAAGTTAAAGAAAAACACTTCAAGATAAATGATGTCATTTCATGGATTTTACTTATTAGGAACAGACGTATCACAAATCTTCCATATATATAAACTGTGAAATGTCTAAACTTAACAGAAATAATTAGTAATGCAATTTGAACCAATAGATACTTTTGGTAAAGGATACAAGTTGAAGATTTAACCAATAATATGTCAAATTCTCATTTGTTGCATTGTGAAAATATTATAAAGTCCAAAGAGATTTTCATTACATTAAAATAACTTTCATACTCTATTTTACCCTATTTTTAAAATAACTTACTCATGTTCAAATTTATAGACTCATTGGTGGTAGAGATAATATAAATTAACAAAAATTAAATTCTAAAAGTAATTTCCTTGAAATTTCAGCTTTGTGCTATAACCTACCTGTATGCTTCTATTAAAATGATCAGAAGCAAAACAAACTTATTGGAATAAGGCTACTATGTCCCAAAGCAAAACAACCAAACAAAATATCACACACTACCACACAATGGCCAATAATTCCAGTGTGGAAATGTGTAGGTTAATTCTGAAAGATCAAAACTGAAAATAAAATACTTTAGTTCTCTATTCAGGGATGAAGTTTCAACCTTCCCCCATCCACTATCTATTAGACAGTGTTTCTTAGGCCTAACCTTCCCCCATCCACTATCTATTAGACAGTGTTTCTTAGGCCTGTGTATTAGAGTGCCAACTGTTATCCAATACCAAATGGGTAGACTTGAAAACATATATTTGAGTAACATCATTCAGACTGAGTATGTTATATTTAGGAACACAACTATATACACATATATGCATATAGCAACAACTAAGGAAAAAAAGAGCCAATGGATTTGAATTATAACAAGGAAGGCTACATGACAGGGCTTGGACAGAAAAGGAGGACGGGAAAATGATGTAATTATATTATAATCTCAAAAATAAAAGATATTTTTAAAAATCATTTTGTTCTCATAAATACGTTTCCTAGAAGTTGGTATTTTGGTGGTGTTTTCACAGTGGTTTTAGGAGTGCAACAACAAAATAGAGCATGTTCTTAAGTCAGAGGTAGAAATTGGTTACAGCAATTGACTGGGCTCACTCTGTGAAGTCAGCACTGGGATGTTTACCATTTCTTACATATTCTGCTCTTCATATGTATCTAAAAATTGTGTATCTGTGCCAGAGTCAGTGATCACATCAGCCTGCAATACTGATGTGAAATCATCCTTTAGTTAATTGTTTCATAGGTAATATCTGACCTATTTAATCATCAAAATGATTGCATTCAACAATTTTCAAAATGGTTGATGGCTTTACGTTTACTAGACACCCATAATAACAAATTCTATTTCTGAGATAAATAGAATTAGAAATGCAAATTTTATAGTTAGTTTTACAAGTAATCTGGATTTGATGATTTCCAAGACTTCAGCATCTCTCAGACCTTAAATTTTTCAGATCCATTTAAGTAAGTATATCATACAGGATTAAAACCTATTTTCATTCTCCTATCATATGTAGTGAGGCCAAATCTCAACACCTGACCTTTGCAGTAAAATTTACCACCTCACCCATGAAATCTGTAATAGAATCTCTACATGAGAAGTCTGCAAGAATGATGAGATCATGTAAGACAAGGCATCCCAGAAAGCCCTGGATAAAAGAAAGTTTCCCCTTGAAAGATTAATAGACAAATCCATTAATAGTGACTCACTGATAGTCATAGGAATGAAGTACTGGAAAACATAAAGTAGCTGGTATTAAAGCTAAGGGTATCTTAGCCTTTCTGAGTCAGTCTGACTTCTACTTCACCAACTTTGAAAACAAGAACCATCTCAAATCCCCTGAACAGGGGTTGTGCTGAAGTCAGTGCCTACAGTCTCAGGATTTGAGAGGTCAGAATTTTAGTGATTCTTTAAGTACTCCTCTGTACTTAAACACAAATTCATCTTTCAATTGGCGTATCAGAGCACTTATCTTCTAATCAGGACCCTTTTAGTAAATAGTTGTTATTAGGGTCTTCTAATATATAATAGTATCTCTTGTCTTAGTATTTCTTAATGTCTTACATATGTATATTAAAAAACCAAAAGCCAATTTTTCAAAACAGTTTCGCTTAATCATGATTTTCTCAAATTTGTGTCAATACATATTGTTAATGAATCCTTGCAGAAGTCAGAAAATCATGTAAAAATATCTATTATTCTCTTAGATGAAACATAATTCACAAAAGATGATTATTCAAAATTTGATCTGTAGTCTCTACAATACAGAAAAATTGCCTAAAAAATTAAAACATCCAAAAAAATTCTTCCCAATGATTCACTGTAATTATGGAAAATGCAATTAAAAATTGATAATGTTTCCTGAGTTTTATATTCTACTATGGAATTCTGCAATATGGACACACCAGACTCATTAATGAATACACACACACTAACACACACACACACACACACACACAAATGCAAAACATTGAATCTTTGCTTAATCTTAATCTCCACTTTTAAGACTTGCAAAACTTCTGCTGCATACAAAGAGAAGTGTAGATTAAATAAGAGATTTTGAAGATCATATTGGCAGACTATTAAGAAGATTTCATTGCACAGCAAGTCAATAATATATATCATCTGCTTTGCATTTAGCATAATTGTTTTCATCCAAATAAAATCTAAAATTATCTTGAAAATATATTAAAAACATATTTAGAAATTTTATATACCCCCCTTCAAGAAGTTGGTCAGGGAATTCAGACCCTTGACAACAATATAGACTATTGCCACTGTTCTTAGCTGCCCATCAGAACTTGATAGGAAGATACTGTTGTTGACAGTTGATGATCATTTTAGTGACAAAACATGGAGAAACCAAGATGGTAAAAACCAGGAAGACTTTTTTAAGGCTGAGTAAGGCTCATGGTAACAGAAGGTGCTACTTCATTTGCTGAAAGAGGAATGTCAACAACAGTAGTGCTGAGATATGAACACTACAGGAATGATGAGCTTGACAAGTTAGCACATGAATTCAACAGTAGCTGGAATGTTAGGGGAGTAATCAACCATGTTCCAGTTGAATTTAGGGCCCATTCCACAGGAGAAAAGCATATGCCTTATATTGTAAATCTGGCTAAGAACCTGAGGTTAGGTAGGCACAGGCCCCAGGGGTGAGCCTACTCCTATTATTTTTCTAAATGGGCATAGCATCAATTTACTCTATAAATGCACACTCCGTCCATACCTATAGATGAGTGTGGTCCTCAGTTCTCTTCAGAGAAGCTTCTTTGTGCAGTGGAGGGCATTAACATAGAAACTCATAAGTCATCAAAGTGCAGAGAGTAATTATCTGGGAAATGCTTATCTATGAATTAAACATCTCTACCATACCTATTTCCACCCAGGCTAAGGGAAATTTTGGAAGAAGGGGGTGAAAAGACTATTAGATCCAGAAGTTAGGAGGACCAGCGTGAAATGCTTTCTTCTAAACAGGTCAAGACCAATGCATTCATGAACTCATTGCAGCTATGGTTGCCTGCACAGGACTTGCATAAGATCAATCCAACAAGCATTTCAGTAATGAGGAGTAGAGGGTCAGGAGCCTCTGTCCCAGGCTACCGACAGTTGATGGCTATTCAAGTAGGGATAACCAGTTTTCATTAGAAGTGTGGTACCTTGTAGATTGACCATTCTCCAGTAGATTACTCCACACAAATGTATATATGGGCAGAATTAATTAAATGCAATGGGCTATTAACAAAAATAACAACAAAAATGGAACTTAACAGGGAGTATAATGAAGGGATTCTGGAGAAGTAAAAATGAGTAGAAAGCAAATATGATCAAATTACATTGTATGTATGTATACACCATATAATTTTCAAAAAATTAATGAAAATACTATAATAAAAATAAATCTATACTTATATATAGATTATTCATTTAAACATTTTAGGTAACTATCATGTAATATATTAAACACCATACAATTTTATATTCCAATGAATTTTGATTGAAAATATAGTAGGTTTGAACTATGAACTCTATATGACATTTAGGAGCTGCATAACTTTAAGAAAGCTATGTGATCTCTCTGGGCCTCAGTTTCCTCAACTAAAAAGTATTAGTGTCTATGGATTTGAAAGCTGACAAGAAACAGTCTCTTAGAATACTGCTATCCCATACAACTGCTCTGTGTTTACTCTCATTATCAGGAATGTTTCTGGTTTGGTTGTCAACACATTTTATAATGTGTCAATTTACTTTCACATGTTTTTATATATAGAAATATCTTTCAATTGGGGGCAAATTTATTCCCACGGAGACACCTTTGGAGAAAAAAATTTCTCTAGGCATTTTAGTCTCTAAACTAGGCAGTATCTATGACTACTGAGTTCATAGATGCCTAGAATATAGCTGGACATCTTGTAACTCAGAGGTTCGTCTGCATCAGAACAAAGAAGGATTCTACCCAAATTGATAAGCAACCCTACTTTAGAGAAAGGGATCATGTAGGAAAACTACAAAGCAACATTTATTTGATCACTCTGGAGATGGTGCAAAACATTTAGGGGGTGTCTGTGGCCCTCTGGGGCAAGCATATCACAGGATTTGGACTTCGAGAGTGTATAGCTTCACTCCATTTCCAGTTTGTTCTCAGTATGACAAGATGTGATATCCTTCTCAGCTTCCTGCTCTGACAACTTGCTCTCATGTCTCCCCCACCATTATGGATCTCTCTCTGTAGCCAAAAGCTTAAATAGACACTTCCTTCTCTAAACTGCTTTGATCGTCATTTTAGCATTGGTAACTATAAGTAACTAATACAACCATCATAGCAGATGCTGCATATAAGAAACATTTAGAGTCTGAAATTATTTTAAAAGAAAGTATATATACTTCAGTCTTCAATCAGTCTAAGTAAAATATATCCACAAACATGAAATTGCTCTAAGAAATGGATTAAAATTAAACGTGCCCTTAATATCTTACAGTATCAATACTATACAAAAATATACACTAAAGGGGCAGACAACAGGCAATTGTCTAAAGAACAGAGTCCCACAAAGAGAGACATAGCAAGCTGCAGTTCCTTAAAAACAGATGTATCAAATGAAATTGATAGTGTTTTATGGGACTCATGAAGCAAAACAGAGCTTCCTTAACATACAATGCCAACACCACAGACTATATTTTAAGCATACTCATTAGGAAAAAAAACTGACAGCAAATAGAAGTAAAGACTCTGACACATAAAACAACATACTGTTCCTGACCAAAGCGTTCTACAACATGCAGAAAGAAATCTGGGCAAACATTTCAGTGATGAGTATTTGCTTTACACACAATTGGGACATTCAGTCTGCTTAAACACATGTCTCCCCAGCAGACAAAGAGACATGTGGAAGGCTCCTCTTAGTCATAGCTGTTCCTAATCACTGGGTTCCTACTACTTGTTAGGATTACCAAAATGCCATCAGTAAAATTATTAAAACTGACCAATACAAACTATTATTATATGTAAAGACCTCCTTTCATAATATGTAGACAATTAATGTCTAAAATATATAAGGGATTCAAACAAGTCAATAACATAGTACAAATTAACTCAGAAAGAGAATCACTCTTTCCTCTGAAGCCCAAGCTGGCTTGGGACTTACTAATGAGCCTTTTATCTTAAGTAAGTGAGAGCCACTGTGTGCAACCTGATCAAACATTTCTCAAAAAGAAGACAAAGCATGAATGAACCAACAGATAAATGCAAAAAATGTTAATATTCCTAATGACCATGGAAATATAATGACAAACATTCAAACCCGGTTAGAAAAGCAATTGTTAAAAGTACAACTGATAACAAGTTCTGAAAAGGGAGTCACAGGAATTAGAACTGATACCTCTCTGGTGGGAAAGCAAAGCAGCTCAATCACAATGGAAAACAAACAATATGATACCTGAAAATAGAATCACAGTGTGATCGAGCAGTGCATACTTCCAAAAGAAAAGAAAGAAAAGAAATGAGGCTGAAGCCTGTTCTTCAATTCTCAATACAATAGTATTGCAAATAGCTAAGATATCTAAATAGTCTGACAACAGAGACATCCACACATACATATAAAAATGGCTGTGCATACACACATATGTAAATTAATACTATTCAACCATGCAGAGATAAAATTCTAGCTTTTCTGACAATACAGACATGCCTGATCTATATTAACAGCAATAAAATAGGCATAGAATAACAAAAAGATGGTGTTATCTTCTTTATATATGGAATCTTAAAACGTTGATCATGTAGTAGTGAAGCAAATGGGTTGACTACCAGAGTTGAATGGAAGGAGAAGTGTTAAGAAGCTGTTGGCAAAATAATACATTGTATCAGTTAGTAGAAAAAGGAGTTCAAGAGATCTATTCTACAATATATTAGTAATAATGCATAAGAAGCTTGTAAAATGCTAACAATAAACATACAGCCACAAAACTACTATATGAGAGAATATATATTTATTAGCTAGATTTACCATTTCACTTGTGTATGTATTTCCAACCATCTTTGAAGACAAAGTGTTTTGTATGCCATGTAAAAACACATTTTTTTAAATGTTTAACTTATTACTTTTAAATACATGTGTGTATATGTGTGTTGGAATGTACATGCCACAGCACACAGCACAGCAGCAGTTTCCACTCCCACCACGGGTGTCAGGGATAAAGCTGGTCTTTAGGTTTGCACAGGTATTTTACCTGATAAGCCATCTCACTGGCCCCAAACTTTAAGTCATATTAACTAGGTAGTTGGTGTTGTTTTCAATAATTTATACTTCATAATAGTCTTTGTTACTTGTACTCTTCTATGAGACACTCTCTGGTTTTGTCTACTGATCTAGCTCTTAAGACTCCAGAGAGATACAGTGGATCCTAAGGGAGATCATGCTGTTTGAAGTGTCTCTGGGCCTGGGGTACCAAATTCAGAGCATGTTGTTATGGACTGATAGGGATGAGCTGGCACACACATCTCTGTACTCACATGATTGACTGACTTCTACATATACTCCTACAACTGTGGCAGTTTCACAAAACACTGCTTATGTTAACACAAGGTCTTGTAAAACTTGGTATTCAATTTAGTCACTGTTCTCACTGTGGAATACATACTATGTCAGTTAGTCTATAAATGAAGCGGTCTACCAAATACAGTGATCTTTCCAAGGTACAGTGTACCTCCCGATGAAAATTCTCTGCCTGTGTTTGCGCTATGTTGACACTTTTCTGGGTCTCATGCTTTTTCTTGTCACATTTCAGTCTGAGGATATCACTCTTCTTAGTCTAACTCATCATCTCTCCTTCTAACTTTTTTTCTCATGGATCTGGAGTGAGTACTCGAAAAATGGTTCATACTTGGCAAATTCACTCAATTTAGATGTAGTCTAAAGTGACTTTTTTGTGAACAAATTATTTTAACAGTTACTATTTAAGCAAAAATTTAAGTATAATTCAAAATGTTTGTGGCAAATTTATCAATTTTAATAAAGTGAAGTTCAAATAAATTAACTAGAGATGCTTGGAAGAACAAAAATGAAGACTTCATACGTGGAGCACTAAATCAAAATGTTTCTTCCCCAAAAAATCATTTGTGTGTGTGTGTGTGTGTGTGTGTGTGTGTGTGTGTGTGTGTAGGTGTGGGTATAAATCATATGCTGAAATGATGTTTTCACTTCACAAAAGTCAGGAAGGAATGCATACTCTCATGTATCGTCCCAAGTGTAGTTGGAAGTGGTTAAAGGTTTTGGTTTACAGTACGTGACACCCGGGACTGGTGATGCCATTGGTCTGCTGACATTCCAGAGAAATAGAAGCAATGCAAAGACATAAGCACAGCATCAGATGTGAGGCATAGAGCCACAGACACTGAGACAGTGTGACATGCAGTCAGATCAATCTTTCAGGTCATGGGAAGAAGTAAAATTATTGTGGATAGAACCATGGTCTGTAATGGGAACTATTTTCCAGACATATCTAATACTAACATGAAGAATCATTTCAGTGGGGCCAATCGAGTTGGGATGAAGACCTAGGAAAATGACCAACAAAAAGGCTGGGGTGACAAATGATTATTGTCGCCTACCCTGGATAGCAGCAAAAGAACTAAAAGTATGTGATGATAATGATGCAAAGAGTAGGACTTATGAGCCGTGATGTGGACTTGGATAGAATGAGGCTGTGAAGAACATGCAACGGACCTCATTTTTCTGTTTGAGGATCAACTAAATGGTCATGCCATTAACCAGGACAGGAAATACCAAAGGAAGCAACATATTTAACTTCTTCCTCAGATTTAAATGCAAGATGAAAGAGGCGATTATACGAAGCCCAGAAACAGTCTTTCTCACCAATAGCCTCCAAGTAATTTTTTCTTCATGAACCAGATTGAAAAACAAAAGAAAGGAGTTTATAAAATATTTAAATTATAAGTCTATTAGCTTCATGCAATGACAAGTACATTATTACTGATAATGTAGGATTAAACTCTGCAATGTTTCGGTGGAGGGGATAGAAATAGCTGTTAATCCAGATGAAGTTTTCAAATATGTAAGTAGAATTCCCAAGAAAAATAAATAAATGCAAATAATTACAATGGGATACCTTTTAAAATAAACGTTACAGAGGACAAGCTCCAGGAAAAGATACATTAGGATGTTGAAGAGGACAAGACAGCAAACACTCCCTATCCCCAGAATCAGAGTGACAACTGACAAAGCATAACAATGAAGGTGTCCTTAAAAGGCAGCTGCTAAACAACAGGTAGGAAATGTGGACCACTGCATTCACATACATTCTGCTTCTGTATGATGTATGTATGTGCTTAATTTTAGACTTTTATTAACCACACAACTCTCAATGAGGAACTGAACTCTTTGGAAGGGGGATACACATAAGTTCTGATTGGTTGATAGCAAAGAGAAAAATCATCTGGTATTGGGCCATTGATGGTATCTCTAGGTTTGGGGTTTATGCAGTGGAGGGTAGGTGAGATGAGGGCGAGTACCACACATGAAAAGGCAAAGAACTGAACAGGCAGTGTGGAAACAATAGCTAGTGGAGTAATGCTCATTAGCATTGCATTTGGTTGCAGAGGACAACTCCATAATAATTGTGTTAAACCCCTCAACAAAGAGCCCAGCAAAACACAGAGCAGAGCCATAGCTCTTGTGGCTAAAAGCTATTTATGATAAATACTTGTCGAGCTGAATAGGAATTTTTACCCTGTAAGGTGTGGCTACCTTTCTGTTTCTGTAAAAAAGGAAAGGCCATAAGTTTCTTCAATGTGTTTTCTGATACAAAAAGCTCTCCTAGAAAGTGGGAAGGCCACCATAAAGTCAGGGGATTAGCGGGAGTCAGCTGCCTCTCACTGAGTCAGTACAGTCACTTGACAGGTTGTCATTCTATCTAGGCCATCTACTGAAGGTCTTAGAACAGCAATATTTTAAAGGTTTATTTTAAAACAGAGAAAGAAAACCAAAAGGAGACAAAATGATTTTGACAGTGTGGCATCTGCTATCGGTTATCAAGTATATCCGTGGTTGATGAGAAGAAGCCTTAACTCAAATCACACAGTAATTACTAGGAAGAAAACTGAGATGCTGGACATGTTCACCTGTGTTCTGCTTTCTAACAAAAGAATCAGTATATAATAGACAAGATATTTTATTTTAAGCTATCTTGATCCTTTAAGTGAACAGCATCCAAAAGTAACTTTAATATCTACTAAAGGGTTCAAATAAAATGAAACAACTTTGCAGAGTAAGACCATGAAGTAAGGTACTCAGTGATGCTGGGAGACTAAAAGTGTCAAACCAGTTTCTTCTGTGGTCCACACTGATTACTTCTCTCATCCCACATAGATTGTTGCTGCACAAGGCTTCTGCTTCCCTCACCGCAGATAAGAAGTTTTCACTAAAGCCCATGAGTTTACAACAGGCAGTGATACACACATGTATTTTACTGTTTCAATAGTTTATCTTGCTCAAACTTCACAGAGCTTCAGATGAAGATGTTCAGTTCCTGTATATAGCATCTCCTTGTTGACGTCTAATACCTTTAACAGGACTGGGTTTGTCTTGACACTCCTTACCTGTCCATTTCAGTTTTCCTCATCTCAACAAACAGTGCTACCAATTCCATAGCCTTACATGAAACTTCAAGTGTCATGTTGGAGTCTCCCAAGGCCGCCAGGTTAGAAGGGGATCCTGTGCCTCCCTGGTGCCACAGCCTCCACATGGGCTTTGTTCATGATTCATTCTGGAGTCAATGGCTAGCTACAAAGCCATATGCATCCTCTTCTTCTATGCTACCTTCGATCTGTCCCTGAGTATTGTTAGCGGTATATTCATATAGTGAGGGCACAGAAGAGATAGCACAGTAGTTCAGCCTACTTACTGCTCCTACAAAAAGCCCAAATTTAGTCTCCAATACCTACATCACATAGCTTACTACCACCTGGATCTCCAGTTGCAGAGTATCTGACACTCCCTTCTGACCTCCACAGGAATGAGGTATGTGGACATGTGAAAATATATATCTGCAGGTACACAGATAGACATGAAATAAATAGTTAAAAATAAATATTAAAGTATACCCCTAATTCACCAATAAACTGAAGACACCATTAAGCTCAGTCAAACTACCAAACAGCTCACTCAAGAGTTCCCTATCCCCTTCTCTCCAATTCTAACTTTTACAATCTGGTCACCACCAAGTATTGAAAATTACCCTTGTAAGATGTAAACAATGGTACTCTGCCTCAATTCCAATTCCTCTGGTGGCTTTCTTCCAACACAGATTCAAATCCTAAACCATGACCTTAACCAACAAACTCCACAGATGAGCCTGTTTCTGGCTCATCTGCTTCTGCTCTGTGTTCCATACACTACACACCCGCATTCTGGTGTTTGCATTCCTGTTCCTTACTTGTGACTTACTTCTTAACTTAATGCTTTAGCTCTTTGGGTTTTTGCTTTCCAGACTCCCCGTTTCCATGCTACGCTCATCCCCTTTGCTAGGGTCACTTCCATGTCACTTCTAACTTTAGAAAGAGGCTTCTGACTCATGTATCCCTATCACTCTCCAATTCTAAATGCTGCCTTTGTTTGTTTCAAGAAGTGTTGCACATTTAACATCTTAAAAATAACCCACCTGTTAAACTGTAAACCGCATCAAAGACCTTGGATTTCTTATTCAATATTATGCCACCATTGCCTAAACAAGTGTCTTGTGAAAGAGATATGCAAAACACATTCAAGAGGTAAAAGATGGCCAGCCATGGTAGCATAGGCCTTTAATCCCAGCACTCAGGAGGCAGTGGCAAGCTGATCTCTGTGACTTTGAGGACAGCCTAGCCTAGAAAGCAAGTTCAAGGGCAGTTACACAGAGAAACCCTGTTTTAAATAGCAAAAACAAGAAATCAAAACAAAAAAAATGAGGCAAAAGAAGGAATGGACCCTCTGTCATGGCCAATTGCCATTCTAACCTCTGATTATTAAGCATTTGTTGTTGTTGTTGTTGTTGTAATCATAAAAGTAAGAACCCACCACATTTCTACTATGTATTCACATTCACTGAGGTAATAAAATGCTCACTCTTTTTCGTTGCAAACAATAAGTTCTACATGAAATTTTATGGATTAAATGCAGCATTAACAATTGAAATAAAAATCACTTCATCTCTTTTCTCCATACAAATGTTGACCACAGGCAAAGACACAAACTGAGGCTCTCTAGTTTAAAAATATGCCATTTTTCAGTGAAATTCCTTGAAAGGAATCAAATGTCTAAATCCCTGCGGCTATAGTCTAAATAAAGGTAACCTTTAAGATACAAGCCAAGATATTGGAAAAAGTTGATTTAGAAACTTCCAGAAAGGGCTAAAGTGAAAGTATAAGGAATCCAACTTTAAGATTTGATTTCATTTGAAGTTTTGTCATAGCATTGTCCTAGAAGACAGCTGAACTGGTAGAAACAGGTTTTCTAAGGTTGCACAAAGGTGTCTTCTTTAAAAAAAAAAAAAGGTAGAAAATACTATTCTAGCCCAAGGTAGAAATGATCAGAGACTAATGAGCTTCAGAAGGCACTGAATGGCTGACTCTCAGCATGGCATTTGTTCCCAACATTAGAATGGAGAGCCCTATCAATTAGTTTCCTGTGATAGCTGTGAATGGTGATTGACAAATGTGATTGCAAAGCACTCTGAATATACTGAGTGCCATAAAGAGCCCTCATAACTGCCAGGATGTCACTGGGTCACTACCCAAGCATTGTCAATACACTTCTCTCATCTCTCTTTTTAAGCTTTATTTTATTTTAATTGATGACTGGTAATTGTATGCATTACAGAACACAACATGAACATCACACTGTGTAATCTTTCAAAGATCTTTCTATCCCAGCTCTTGTAATGTCTTAATATCAACAAGTAGGTAAGGACTCTCCTCCCATTTCCAGGGCACATAAACAGTGCTGCAGACAGTAAACTAGCCTTTGTTCTCCACAAAGTGCCCAGCACAATCTTGACTGTATAAACAGTCAAGCTGCCTTTATCAGCATACATGATTAGAGATCATGGGAAAAGAGGCTATCAATATGAAGGACTTGAAAAGTATAGAATTCACTTGCTTTCTGCCAAGGTCTGCAAGTTTCTCATTCTTTGGTAAAATGCCCTCACTTAAGGAAAAATGAGAGCTCGACTTCAGACCTCCTGTCCTTAGGAAGAAGTAGATTTCCTCATTCAGTGATAAACATGGACTTAGAGTCTCACCTGTCTTTGTAGGACAGTATAGAAAATCATCTTTCAAAGTTGCCGCCATGTGATTTCTATTTCAAAGATCAGCTGCCCTCATGTTGTTTTCTTAGCAGCCTCTCAAAGGCATGCAAGAATAGCCAGGACACAAAGTTAGTGTAATCGCTCACCGAAATGCAGTTACGTTGCTATAAATACATATGTGAAAATGTCCTACTCAATTGGACCACAACCTTTGAAAGGTGGTTTGTCTTTTCAAGTCAAATCCTGGTGCTCAACTACTCGTATTCCCCAAAGTGCATTACAGCAAAGTCAAACCCCAAGCAGATACTGTAGATCTAGGGACATCAAGACAGACAATTTTAACAGCAACAAAAGTTTTTGAAAAGAGTATTCATAATGAAGCATTTATATTATCAACTAAGTTTCCATCTCTGCATAGATACCATTTTTTTTCTCTTTAAAAGAAATGATAAAGATGTAGAATATCACCGAAAAGCAATTGGTAAAAACTTAGTTTTGAAATTATCTGCTAGAGTCAGTAAACTACTACCAAACTTAAATAAAGCCTATCGCCTATACTATAAGTAAAGTGTTATTTAAAAACAAATAAAATAAACACAAATTCCAACAGAATTTCTCTGTATTCTTTGTGGCTATATTTGTTATTTTTATGCTTTGAATGAACACATAAATAATTGCACCACATATAAGGACAACATATTTAGAAGTGACTGGATCTTCACTTTAAAGGGCTGTGAGTTCCTATAGATAAAAAAGCTGTTAGATTGGTGTAATGGAACGTTTCTGAAAACAGGCAAGAATTTAAAGAAAAACTGATTAAAGCAGGGGATGAGGAATAAGACAAGAGTTCTTCCCTCAGGAACATAATTTGGGAAGTATAAATGCCCTTAATTCTTCCTAAGAATGAAACCAATCAATGTAAGATTAATTGTGGGCATAATAAAACCTCACAGAAAATATCCAAGTAGATAGACCAGCAACAAGGCCCACAAACTTTCCAATGGCAGTACTGTACTTCAGATGACACTCTTAGTGCTGTTGCCATAGTTGAATTGCTTCAAGAGAATCAAGACATGTACCATATAAAACAAGTGTGAGCAAGTGGGAATGGCATTAAACTAGTGCTAACAGAAATTTTGGATGTTTAACTTGCTTCTTCCTATTACTAGAAATTTTCTCTCCCACAAAATGGAGATAATCATGGAAGTCAAGGTGAGAACTGAAATCATCAAGATGGACTCAAGAGTGAGGCTGCAATGGTAGAGTACAATGGTTAGGGCTTGAGGTTGAGCTACCCAGAATAGAGTGTGTATCTCTACAGTCCATCCTGTGCACCAACTGCAAGCAAAGGTAGATCTAGCTTAAATGATTTCAGACTATTTTTTAATTATGGATGATACAAAAAACCTTGGTTCCCAAGTCCATCCCATGATGAAAAACAAAGGAATAAGTACTGTCCTATAGATGATAAATATAATATATATGAGATTTTATATAGATAGATAGATAGATATAGATATAGATATATAGATATAAAGTCTCTCCTGGCCCAAAATGATTTTGAACACGGACTTAATACCCAACTAAAACCGATGCCTCACAAATGCAAATCAAAATTACATCTAAAAGAAGAAAACACTGCCAGACATTGCAATAAGATACTAATATATAGAACTTTTCAAAATATTTAAGATGCTTTGAGTTTATAAAGTTAGAATTGTATAAAGTCATAAGTATTCAACCTGAACAACCTACGTAAATAAAAATAATGTCTTACCATGTCTGGGTCTGATGAACATTGTCAGTGTCAAGATTCCAAGCAGGATCTACCTTAAGAAGTAATATTTGTATCCATGCCTTCCTTATCTAACTTTGCCACATCCAAAGCTCCAAAAGCTGAGCAGATCCAGTTTCCCTAGTCAAGCGAATTTTCTAAGGAAAACCAATTCCTGTGAAGTTACATGAGCCATATTTCTCACCAGCAACCATGGGAGGCCAAGCCTGAACAGACTTCTTTGAAGACCTTTCCTACTGGCTTAGAACCTGGGCTTGCACTCCCTGACAATAGTATGTTGAGTTTTGTGAGCACTTAGCTAGGATTAGGTAGGGAAAAATTGAGTAAGAAGTGAATGGGACTTCTCCAAAGAGAAATAACGCACTTTTAAGCACAAAGTTGCCAAACCCTTTGTTTTAAACCCTTTTTCTAAAGGCATCATTGAAATCTCAACTGGAGCTTCTGTTGTCTTTTGTCACTCAGTACTGACAAAGTGTCCCAAATGAAAACTGAGAACTCACTTCCCACCTCCACTTCCTCTCCCATACTCCTCCTCCAACCCTCTGACCCTCCTCCACCCCTGCCATCCCAGCTTCCCTCTCCCATCCTCCTCCTTCAACCCTCTGACCCCCCTCCACCCCTGCCATCCCAGCTTCCCTCAGCATACATGCTGACTATGAAGAAATGTACTGCATTTTGATGTGGTTATTTTATGTTTTGAATTTAGGGTATTTCTGTAGTTATGGATATTACATTTCCTTGTTTAATAAACATTTAAATGAGAAACTTTTTTTTTTTCTTTTCAACATGAAGACATATCTAGCCTGGGATCAGAAACAGCTGATAAGTTTTGGCTATTAAAAAGCTTCTTTCCTCAGAGCCAGAAAATATGTCAGTCCAAAATGGCTTCCATCTGGTTGTAAATTTATTAGTTATTTGTTATCTGTCAAAAACTAGAACTCCTGCCTTGAGATTATGTGAGGCAAATAAAAGACGTGAGGGGTAATGAAAAGGTCTTGCCAATTCCTTTATTTGCTTCATTACATTTAAGCCAACTATATATGCTTTCTCTAAACTGTGTATTTTCAGTCAAAATTTTTACCTGAGAATACTAATTACATAAAACTAACAAAAATAGTTACACAATGGGTTTCAGCAGATCGTGTAAGTGGTAGCTATTTTCCTTTTGTCTTTTCTTTTCCCCTTTTAAAATGTAAAGTTGTACTTATGCCACTAAACTCTGGGATAGAAGGGTGTTTTGGTTTGGCTAGTTTTTTCGTTGTTTTATTTTTTTGGTTTTTTTTTTTTTTTTTTTGACATATATGACTTTATTCACAGGGCTTCAGTGAACAGATCTCACCATAAGAAAACAGCAATGAAATTTCAACATTTCTGACTATTCTTTTGAGATCAAAACAAAAGTTTTAAATAAACAGAAACTCCGAGAGAGGGATTTATTGTTTGTAGGTCTTGATTCAGTACTCTTCATATCACAAATAATTTAGATGAGTCAATTTTGATGATATTCTGTGAAGTTAGGTGGAATAAAATCCTCACAGAAGGAAGACTCAGGCTAGGTAGATATGCATGTGAATCCAAGTTAACATGGTGTTCTTGGCTGCTAATTATTCCTTCCCATCTATGATGCCTGAAACTCTGGAGTGAAGAGTGAATTTATGAATCTGTGGCCTGTCATAAATCAGAACCCAGACTAAGGGAATTTCTTCAGCTCAGAGATGGCTTGAGCATTTGAAAGTAACATGGAAATAGATCTTTGTAGCAAGGAGAATCCATTCTCACTTTCTGGGAAGAGGGTTGGGGGAAGAGTCTAGAAGCCTACACAACAAGATTTAAGACAATAGTTGGAAATGCACATACTTGGACAGGGCAACGAGTCAACCAAAAGAAAGGACTGTTGTCGTCTAGGACACCTATTTGGGCTGTTATAGCCTGAAGAACAGTTATTTAGATGTACCAGTGTGGTAGTTGTCTTCTAGAACATTCCACTGCTTGTCAATGTAGAAATAACCCCTAGAAGTTTTAAAGTAAACTCTACAAGAACCCTTAAATAATCTAAAAAGAACCATTTGCCTTACTAAGCAAAGACTCTCAAGTAGTAACACAGTTCCATGCTGCTGATCCTGACTCGCGAGGCACCTTCAATCAATGGTATATTCCAAAGTGAGGTAATGAGGATCAATATAAAAGGCTGTGTCTGCATTACTCCTCAATCTGAAAGCTGCACTGATCAGTTGCCCATAGTGTACCTCCAAAATTTTTGTCACATTCTCTATGTGGACCATACTATGCACAGAAAGCCCCATACACTGCCACTGGCTGCTATTTTGCATTCCTTGGTCTATGACATGAATCTAATGAATCAGATCTCTTTAGGAAAGTGTCTTTTTCCATTGCACTCTGATCTTTATGAGTACCACAGGTCAGCTGACTTTGATTTATAGGCAGTTCCTCTTCTGTTTCTCTCCTCAATCCAGTAACAACACAAGAAAGTAAAATAAAGCTAATGTGTGATCTCCTGCATCATATCATGATACTTTGTCTTTTTCATAGTTATTTGTCTTTTCTGACAACTGAATGCTAAAAATTTAGAGTGCATTTTAAAGTAGATATTACCTATTGTTTGACTATGAAATAAAGGTAGATAAAGTTGGTCTCCTTATACTTTTGTTTGTGTTTTCTTTCACCATAATTTGGAAGTTTTCCTCTATTATACATCATATCTCTTTTTATGACATGAAATATTGCAAGTATTTTATACATACAAGAGATAATGTCCTAAGCTGAAGTGATAGTGATCATTTTTGGCTGTTTTGATTTTTGTAAGGTTTATTTTTATTTTCTTTCTCTAGCTCTGCATGTGTATGTGTACATGTGCATATGTGTGTGCATGTTTGCATGTGTATGTGTTCGCGCGTGTGCGTGCTTGCATGCGTGCATGCATTTGGGTGTTCTGTGTGTGAGTAGGTACCCACAGAAGTTATAAGATGGAATAGACCCCTCTGGAAATAAGGTGGGTGCTGGGAGTTTTAGTGGGGTCCTCTAAAAGAGCAGCAAGCATTCTATCTCTCCAGCCCTTGCATCTAGATTAAAGGGATGTCCTTATCAAACAATAATAGCTAATAAAAAGCACTGCATTTAAAAAATGTAAGTCTGTTGGTATTGTTGGACTCTGCTTGAAACGTCATATTCCCAGACTAGTTTAAAATACTACCTCAGTCAGTGTCTCTGGTGGGATAGGCTGCTGGTCCCCATTGCAGTATAGGCCCTCGCATGGCATTCACTGGCCAGGACATGCCACAGACGCTTCCTGACATCCCAGATGTTCTCACTGCAGGCTGTTCCTTACCAGTGCCCAGAACCAACTCATTTTAAATGCTATCTTTAATCTCTGCTTTGATAGATTCTTTCTTTTTTCCTTATTCTAGGGCGTTATAAATTTTCAGTGCTGTTTATTAGACCTGTTTCAATGGTACACACAGAGCCGGGCTTCTAACTTCACAGGTTCAGGGTACATAGAGCTGGATGAAACCCTACTTAGCCATGAAGAAAATGAGGCATTTGTGCCTAACCAGAGAGTCCACAGCTATCTATCCTAAGTATTTATTTTTAAATATGCATATTATTAAAGAAAACTAGAGTTTTCCTGTTCACTACATAAAATTTTATGTAAAAATTAAAAGCTAAGAAGCTTATATTTTATCTGTAAAAATACATGCAAATCAACACTTGTCAGTATATGAACATACTACAACAGGTATCTAATATGACATGTACCTCAAACACATAACTATGCTGATATTCTTTAAACAATTTGAACAGATACCTGGTGAATGTTTTTAAATTTTAGAACCAATTAAGTTATATAACCCTCACTGGTAGAAATATACATGTTTATAAATTAAAAGCTTAAAAATGGCTATTAAATTTTTAAGGGATTTTAGAATGAAAACATAAATAACACAACACACCTTTCTGTGTATATTGTATTTAAATTCCCTTTGTTAGAGTCACAAACTTACAGAGCTTGACTCAACTTTTCATGTTTCCTATGACAACCTCTTTTATAGGCGAGGAATTTAGGTCTATGAGCCATGGAAGGGCAGATACAATCTCAGGAAAAGTCCTCACAGATTCCTGTCTAGTGTTCTTTCTAGGATGTCACAGTGCTTGTTAACTATTTGATAACTCTGAGTCCAAAGTCATTGATTAAGGCTCCTTAAATATGACTGAATTGTGCCTTTTTCCACTGGGCAAGAGAATTCCTGAGTATACTTAAGTAATTCTAAAATCACTTAAAATTTATAAATATCAACAACCTTATGTTGTTAAATATCATAGCTTACCGATATTACATTGCTTGTGCATGATATGGAAAATTCAGATAATATAGATATTGTCTATTTGCATTCATGTTTGTCTGTCTTACATGAGAAGGACATATAGGTGATTACCAATTATTAAGTAGCAACCACCTTAGTTTTCAATATGTTATATTTTATGAGCAATATTTACTTTGTTTAGGCTACAGTGAGGAGTAAGATGGGAACACAAAGCCTCCTAAAAAGGGCTTGAATCCTATTATAGAAAACATCAAAACCAGAAAGAGAAAGACAGTATGGCTTAGACACCTTTGCCCCAGTCATAGAGGAAGCTTTCTACATTCACTTTCAAGAGCGAGATCAGGCTCCAGAGCAAGACCCTTTAAGAATGAGCAGAGCTCATTAGAGTACAATGTATCTTAGCATTTTGAAAGCTCTTATGCTGTCTTGGACTTTTTTCCCCTATAAATTTTACTCATTGACATTATCCTTCACAGACATTAGTTTAAGTCTCTTAGTAACCAACACCCCAACAACTTGCTTTCTGTATCTACCTGTGCCTCCATTCCAATGTTCTCACACTAGTCAAGTTTCCATTTGTCCTCTAAGGTTCTACTGAACAAGGTGTAGACTTTCCCTTTTTGTTAATTTATGATTTATCCATTTTTCTCCTGAATATTATTCCAAAAGTGATCATATTAACAAATTTTCCTATCCAGCCTCTAAGTATGGGTATAGATATTGGGATCAATATTAATAAGAAAGAAAGAATTTTATACCAATTACTCTGAAAGACAACAGTAGAAACTTCCGCACAGCAGCTGAAGAGCATTATCACTTCACTTTGCTGTAAGTAACCCAGAAAGCCTTACACTGTGACAGTGTGCATTTGTGTTTATGTTTATCTATGTTTGTGTGCATATGTGCAAGTGTGTGTGCCTGTGTGTATGTACAAAACAGTTACTGACCCCCCTAGAATAATTCCTACCCATAAAGAAACCTGTACTTACAGCCCAACAAGATGCAAAAAATATTGACAAATCCTATTGTCAGAAAATGTGACAAGAAAATAGAGACAAAAACAACATATAAGAATTTCCACTATGGAAAAGGCAAAGGGCATTGCAAAGGGCATAGAGTCTGCATTTGTCAGAGAATCCTGCCATCTCTGCCTGTGTGCTGGGCTGCTGATGTTTGCACATAACCAGAGATGAAGGAACAATTCTGAGATGAAGCTGGACTAAGACTGTGTTGCCATGGAAGTGAGAGGCACAATTTCCTTAGCTCCTGTGTACCCTACTCAGCACTTCTGGCAATAGTGACAGGTTCTTTCCCTTTGTTCAGGAACTGATTTGGAAGCAGCTCTTATTCCTTCTCAAAGCTCTGAAAGACTGAAAGACGGCATTGTGAGGCCGCATTGTGATCAAATTGCATGAGAGGGTAAGCTTTCATTTCTAGCCCTAAAATTAGATACTTCTATGCACACTAGCACAACAAAAATAGCCATGATCACTGAAAGGGGCCCACTTGATGGAGATTCCAGAGCCATGTCTGTAAGGAAGGTCTACTGAAGCCCAGCAAAGAGGGGGGCGAGGACATCAGGCAGTTTTGGATGCTCGTATTGGTCCTGGACTCTCTCAAGAGGTGGGCAGGTACTCTGTGAGGCACAAAGTACACAGAGTTCCTGCCAAGCAGATGCTGGTGCCAGAACATTTGATCAAAGGGAACAGAATTCTCAATAGAACTTGTAACAAGTGCACTTAACTTGCTTTGGACCTACAGCAAACTGCTTCATTTTTAGCACTCATTGTGATGTAAAATTTAGTCAGTACAGACAATTATTCAAAAATGATAGTTTACATTAAAGTTATATATGAAAAACAACTGAAATCATAAAAGGGAAGCACCATGATTTACAATAAGGTCATCAGCTAAGTACATCAGCCATTTAATGACACAGTTGAATAGAATTCCCCACTGCAGACCAACACACAAATAGGCATGGTGGCATTAATACAACCCCATGAGCATCAAGCAAACAATGACGGCATGAGTAGAGGGATTGAAACAAGGCTGGAATTTGAGAGAAACAATTATAACTCAGATTTCAATTTGAGGAGCGTCACCTGACCCTTCGTTCAGCCAGCCACTTCAGCCCTATGAGCAGAAAGCTTCGTTGGCCATACTTTTAGAAGTCAATTTTCTATGCAGACTTAAGATTGTTTATTACAACTTTATGATTTTAAAGTATTTTGGAGATGTTTCAGGAAGAAAATCCTAAAAATCAGGGTTTCTCTTACTTGTGATGAGAGATGTTTCTTTCAATAAAAATAAATGTTTTCTTAAAAGAAGAAGGGATGAAACAAGAATAGCTGCAGGAAAAAAAATAATAGATTTAGGAACATCATTACACTGAATTATCTATCTTGGCCTGAGTCCCTTTTTAGCTAGCTGTCTGTCTAGGACAGCACTCCTAATCTCTGTGAACCTGATATTCTTTCACTTATAATGTGAGTTGTCATAAAGAATATGTAAGTTTCTAGTCAATTCTGAAAATCTATGCTCTATATTCAGAAAAAAACTTGCATTTCTATGTGAGTTTATATCAAAACAGGTGTAACATTTTTCATTTTGATATAAAATTCTTTAAACAACTATAACTTGATACCACATGGAGTCTATTATTTATTACATTTATGAAGTTGTGGGTGATCCTACTTTTTGGGTTAGCTAATAAAATGGTATAGATATCAGCTACATTTATTTACACACCATGGAATCTTCCTCTGGTTCATATCACCTCAAACATGCATGTAGGGAACTGGGAGATGAATCTGAATGGTTCTGGCATGTAATGCCTTCCTAGAGATGATACATAATCTTTTGGGATTTTTTAAAATGTTGTCTTACTAAAAACTGTTCACATAATATTCAATGACACAGTTCTTAAGTTCTAGTAGTTTTTGCTGATAGAGTGCAGCCTTTTTAAAAGGCAACTTCTTTTGAAATAAAATACCTAGCAATAATATTCCATTTTCTGTGTATAAAAAAAACATTATTCCTTTGGACATGGATATACTGTTTGGTTGAACAGTGGACATAAACATGATTTAAAGTGCTGCTCCATAAACCTGGCAGGGTACTCTTGTGGCCATTGTGGTTCAAGAAATTCTACCTTCCCTGGACATAATCTGCTGCACAGCAGAAGTGGGGTTTCCATACCTACTTCCTATGGGAAACTCTCTGTCACCAGTTGAAACTAAATCTATTATATCCAGCTTCTTGCAACTGTTCTATACAGTCAGTTCTTCATTGTAAGTTTTACAGCTCAGATGGAAAAATATCCTGTCAGTTGGGAGCCAAGAAATTCCTCAAAGTCACACCTCATACAAACCTCACAGAAGAGATTTACCTGGAGGAAAGAACCCAGGCTGATGGCTGCCACTGCTTGGGTAAGAAGCAGCAGAGAACTGATCAGAAGATAGGCTTTATACAGGATTTCTTGAGGTAGAAGGAACAGATTTCCCTGGTGGAGATTGGTGGGATTTCAAGTCCTGAGCTTGGGCTTTTATTCCGTAGGGTGGGGGCTGGGGCTGTCTGTTAGAGCAGTAAGAGTTTCGAGGGCAGAACCTGGTGGGTGGAGGTCCTCAGAGGAGGGGCTTGGCCATTCATGTGCCTCATGGGGCACATTACATTTTCTCTTTTTGTTTATTAACCAATCAGGGGTTGCAAAAGGAAGATGACATTATTATTAGACTACTTGCTGATGAATGGGGGCCATCAAAATCTTTTGTGCAAACTGTAATTGGGAGTCACCAGCCTCTGGTTCTGTAGTTAGGGACCAGTAATCCTGTGGTATCAAGTGATTGAACAGCTGGTTAGAAATTGTTTGGATCTGCTGTTGAGAAAAAGACTCTAGACAAGAAGTTTATAAGACGGTACAACTAGGAGGGTTAAGAAAACAGGGAGAAGAGGGTTTAAGAAGGATAATATCTATCCAGTGCCACACCGGACTGCCAATGATCCATTGCTCAGAGGCATCAAAGTGTTTCTTATGACCGGAGTTGTTGTATCTTGTCTTTTACTATATCCAATTGGTTAACATAGACAAAACATTTCTCCCTGAGAAAGAGAAAAAGACCGCCTCTCTCTGCTGTTAGTAAATCTAATTCTTGCTGACTTTGTAGCACTATGGCGGCCAGTGAGTCTATTTGGCCCTGAGGTAAGAAGGAAAACTAATGGTAAATAGCAAGGGAACTGGTCAGTCCTTCCACTCCAGTGGTGATGTCAGTGGTTATATCCAGGATTGTAAGAAAGGATGGGATCTGAACCACTCGTTTGTCATGAAATGCTGCTGTAAACATGGTGATGGGAGTCAGCAAGGGTTCTTCACCAGGTATCTCTCCTAATTTTTGGAAAAGGAACATCAAGTCTACCTTATGGGTAGGCAGGGGAAAAACCTGAGTGCCACATAAGATCAAGGGGTTATGAATGTTTGGTCATATGAGCTTGGTTGCAGTACTCAGAGTCAAAGTACTATTATAGTCTGGGGAATCCAGTGTGTCCATAATATATGTTCCTGAAGAGTTAAAACAGTCTGTGATACTGAATACCGAGACAAGGGAGAGATAAGTGGTGGTAGTGGTTTGTTGTTTGTTTGTTTTTGCTCAGAGAAGTTAATGAGAGGTAAGGTGAGAGTCTAGTAGTCTAATGGATGAGACTACAAGTCATAGTCATGAGTGACTTGGGAGGGGCACACAATCATCACTCTCCAAAACAGCAAGGTAAAGTGTTATTTGATAGCTAATATGAATTAGGATGGCCAGATGTGTACCATGGTATTTGCACAATCAATGTGGGTAACCTCTCTAAGTTTCTGACCACTTTTACAGTGATCTTCCTTTTGGTCATGGAGAAAACAGGCATGGCGATAAACCCTAGTGAAGGATAGATGGCTAAGGGAATTGTAGGGAACTGAATCAGCCTTTAACAGCCTCATATAGAGCAATTTCCTGACTCTATTAGGACAGGCTGTTGAGTAGAGGTAGAGGTCTCTTGGATGTTAAATATCCATATGTAAGAACTACTCTGGACAGGTATAGATAGGAAGAAACAGTAGAGAGAAAAAAGTTTAGATATCAAATAAGCAGCTTGAGTTTGAAATACTGAGATGTGGGCAAGGCTGTAAGGTAAGTATGGCACCCTCTACTTATGCTATGAAGGGAGCACTCTGGAAGGCAGTAGTGTTTGGAGAGCCTTGTATGTTAGAAGTTGAGACAGGTGGCAAGGAGAGAAGACAGTGATAGGTTAACTTTTTTTATTCCTTTGTAAAAAGTTCAGCTATGGCCAGAGAAACATTCTTGTAAATGAATACATGAAAGCATTGCTTTAATATCCTATTAAGCAAGCATTGTTTTTAAATACATAAACTGAATCTAATGACTAAAAAGTCCTGAGATAAATTCTGAGCTCTGGTCATCAAAACAGTGCAGAGATGCAAAAACAAAACCAGTAAACACAGAACATACAAGGGTCACATACTAAAGGAAGCCAATCAGAAACAAAACGTGTGGTGGTCACCATCATTCTTACACCCAGCTGAGCCTCACCCATTTCCATCTCAGCTCCCAAGTTTGCCCTAAGACCTATGAACTCACTAGAAAACATAGACCCATCTTCACATACATACATACAGACAAAGCTCTCCAAACAACCAGGATCAGGTAGATGGGCATTGTCTTGCTTTTTCCCTGGATGGAATTGAAAGGATTTCACAGCTGGATAATGAGAGGAGGGCTTTGTTTGGCTACAGAAATGTTTTGGATATCCTATACTCAGGGATGCACTTGGAATGCTGGAAAGAAAAAAGGTATGTCATAGTTTGTGATTTGGAGGAGAAGGAGGAAGAAGAGCATGAGGAGGATAAGAAGGAAGAGGAGGAGGAAAAAGAGGGAGAGGAGAAGGAGGAGGAGGGAGGGGATGAAGAGAAGAAGGAGAAAGAGCAGAATGGTCAAACAGATGAGGGGGTAAAGAAAGAGAGGTTCTCACTTTGGCTAGGACATCCCTTCCCAGAAAGGAGATAGGACAGGTTGGAACCACAAGGAAGAAAAGAGTAAGGGAGATATTCTTAAAGATACAGCAAAGTGTTGGAGTTTCGTGAGGTTAGTAAAGCTGTCCCCATAGTCTGACAATAAAGGAACAGAAAGGAGTATGGATCCCTAAATTTCTGTCAGGACTGAGTAGGTAGCTCCCAGTGTCCAGAAGGAAAGAGACAGACTGCCTTGATATTGTATGTCTACTGGGGCTTCCTGTTAGAGATGGCAATGGTCTGGCCAAGGGAGCCCAGGATTCTTAGTTCTGCACAGCCAGTTCTTGGAGGACAACTTGAGGGCAATCTGGGCTTGATGTTCTCATGCTACAAGGAACAAAGGGGCAGTCAACACACCCCAGTGTCCTTTTTGATGTCACCTTAGACATGGTCTGGGTGGTTTACAAGGGTTAAGACAGGACATGGCTCAGTAACCTTACTGATTTGAAACAGGGTCTCAGAGGTTCTCAGGCTTTGGAAGCCTGGGCAGCTGCTATGGCTGGTTGAAAGGCCTTCACTAGCATCCAGTGTTTTCATTTTCTGGCCTTTCCATCTCTCCCATGGTACACCTTAAAAGCCACTATTAAGACTTCTGCCTGAAATGGATGAAACTTGAAAATATCATCCTGAGTGAGGTAACTCAGTCACAAAAGAACAAAAACAGTATGTATTCACTGATAAGTGGATATTAGCCCAAAAGTTCGGAATACCCAAGATTCAATTCACAGATCTTATGAAGCCTAAGAAGAAGGAGGACCAAAATGTGGATGTTTTGGTGTTTCTTAGAAGGGTGGACAAAATACTCACAGGAGGAAATATGGAGGCAGAGACTGTCCCACCTGGCGATACATCCTATATATAGTTACTAAACCAGGATGTTCTTGTGGATGCTTGGAAGTGCTTGCTGATGGAAGCATGATAAGCTGTTTTTAGAGAGGCTCAGGCAGGACCTGACAAATACAGAGGCGGGTGCTCGCAGCCAACCATTGGACTGAGCATGGGGTCCCAGATGGAGGAGTTGGAGAAGGAACTGAAGGAGCTGAGAGGGTTTGCAGCCCCATGGAGGGAGCACCAGTGTCAACTGACTAGAACCCCCAGAGCTCCCTGAGATTGGACCACCAACCAAAGAATACACATGGAGGGACCCATGGTGCTGGTTGCATGTGTGGCAGAGGAGGGCCTTGTTGGACATCAGTGGGAGGAGAGGCCCTTGGACCTGAGTGTACTAGATGCTCCAGTGTAGGAGAATGCTAGGGTGGGAAGAGGGGTGTGGGTAGATGGTAGGGGAACCCCCTCATAGAGGCAGGGGGAGGGGGAATGGAATAGGGGGTTTTTTAAGGGGAAAGCATTTGAAAAGTATATAAAGTAAATATCTAAAAATTAAAAATTTAAAAAAAAAACAGAACAAAAAAGACTTCTGTCTATGAAGTCAGGGGTCCTTTCTCTCGTGCGTAAGCTTGGCCCTAATATCAGGGAAATTCTGGAAGAACTGGGTTATAAGGAGTTATTTGCCGTATGGAAACTCCGGATCCAGACTGTATATTGTAGGAAGGTCTTTGTAAGGCAGTCTAGGAACTGAGATGAGTTTTCATGGTCCTCCCAGATGACCTCTTGGATTTTTAAATAATTTACCACTTTAAAGGTGGCCTTGCAGAGAGACTAGCCAGAAGACAAGTAATAAACTAATTTCTAGCAAGGAGGCCCCTTGAGGTATTGTAATTCCATTTAGGATCTCATCCAGACTGCCTCAGCACAGACTGTGAGGATGGCATTAGTCTGGTGGGTTTCTTCTACATGTGCCCTAGCCTGGTCCTAGACTTGCCTGTGCTTCTCCAGAAAAAGTTGTTGGTGAGAATCATATGAACATCACTGAAAGTGGGGTTGTAGGATTATGTAATATGCTGGAATTCTTTAATAAAGGTGAAAGGATTAGCAATGTAGGACCCCAATCTTTTTTCTGTTTGAGAGTGTTTGCTTAGTGAGCAGGGGACATGTCACCTGACCAAGCCATTTACCTGGCAGTCTCCTGCAAAAGGAGAACTGTGGCCAGTTTTGGTTGGGTAGGAGGAGGTAAAGGGGATCCCATAGCGGAGTAGGAGCACACAGCAGGAGGACTAAAGGACTGCTATGATCTAACACTGAGCACCCGAAGGGCTTGATTTGGGCAGCCAAACACTGAGGAGGGGAAAGGCTAGAGACAGAGAGAACGGACTGTAGACTGAGACCTATAAAGGGGAAGCTCCTTAGTGGGATTGAAAACAGTGAAGGAATCATCTGGCTTGGGCTGCATAGCCAGTTGTTTTTTCTTCAATGGCTTATACCATGTCACTTTTAATCAAGATGGGAGTGAAGTCACACGGCAAATCTGTCCTTCCAACCTTAGCAAAGATGGCTCACAGTCAAGTGACTGCTTCCATCCCCATGGGAAGATACAGCTAAGATGGCAGCCAGACATCTGTTTCCTTTAACTATATATAGAATTTTTAACTATTAATCCCAGGGCTATGAGTTTAAGTTAACCCTTTTGTTACATATTTTACAGGTTTATAATCAAACCTAATATGATTACAAATCCTGAGGTAAAATTTATACCTTAGCAAAAGTTTTAGAGTTAAACCAAAACCAAAAATGTAAGAGATGAGTAGCAACAGTCCACGTTGGGAATAGCCTGTCTATTTTGTTTTGCTCTCCTTTCTCTGTCACAAAGTCAAGTGGCTTGCCTGATATGGGACAGAGTATGGAGGAAACCTTTAAACAGGAGGTTTGGGTCTACAAGAGGGGGAGCCATACCCCGACTCTAGACACCACTTTTAATTAAAGTGAGATAGCATAAAATAAGAGTCTAGTGCTACTCATACATAAAAGATATGGGAATCCCTATAAAACTGAATCTAGTAAGCTGAGACTAAAGAAGGGTTAGAGATAGATAAGTTGTGAGCTCTGGCTATAGACAGGATTCTGCAAGGAGTGGAGAGACTTACCAGCCAGCAAAGTGTGTGCACTCTCCAGCTGGCCTACTCCTTTGCTTTCTCCCCTTTCAGCTGGATCAGGCTCCTGGGTCATACTTTGTAACAAATTTACAGATACATTAAGGGGAAGTTAAAAGATAAGACACTTACACCTTTGGGGGGGGGGGAAGACCAGAGTAAAACAAAAAGAAATTGGAGTAGAGAAAAGTGAAGTAAAAAGAAAATTTCTTTCCATTTCTCTGATAATGGTCCCAAATAATATTAGGATCTATGGTGCCTTTAAATGGCCCTTTGTATTGATTATCTGACAGGTATTGGGGCCAGACTCAATTACAGGATAAATTTAGAGCCTTCGAGGTCGAATGTCAGGTGAAAAGCCTGGAGGTTTGCTAAAAGGCATCCCAAGGGGGAATGAGAGGGTATAGAAGATTCCATTCCCATGGATGAGAAGAGTAACGGAAAATGTCATCGATACCTGTAGCCACAGGTGTCCCCAGGACATAGAGAGGACAGAGTGAGAGCCAAACCATTCAGAGAGTTGTGACAACACTCTGAGGGTCAGGGACATTGTCTGGATAAATCTGAGGAGAGAGTTGGCACCTAAGACTATTGTGAAGGCCAGATAGCAATGACAAAAATGCTCTTGGGGAGTGGGGGTGGGCTTCTTATCTATAAGAAATCATCAGGGAATAGAGTCCCAGAAGGCACTACAGCCTAGAGGAGCTGTGGGATCACAGGCAGTTCTGAAAGGAAGGCAGTAAGAGGGTGCAACACACCTTTCAGCCTAAAGAAACTTTGAGATTCTAGCTCCAAGGATGGGGGTATCTCACCTATAAGAATACCAGGGCAGTGCAGTACACTCAACAGTCATTCCTTCAGACTCAGGTCTCTTGTGGTGGACTGGGGATGAGGGCTAGTGTTCTAATGTAGCTTGGACCCCAAGGGGGAACACAGACACCAGGAGAGCCTTTCAAAGTTACAACACCAATGTACTTATTACAGCTCGGGGTCGAATGGCAGTTGGGAGCCAAGGAATACCAAAAAGTCTCACTGCACAACAAACATCACAAGAGATTTATTGGAAGGAAAGAACCAAAGAGGGTGGCTGTCTCTACTTGGGAGAGAAGACGCAGAGAACTGAGCAGAAGAGGAGTTTTTATAGAGTTCCTGGGAGGGCAGAGATTTCTAGGTTGGTGGGGTTTAAGTCCTTAACTTCAGCTTTTCAGCCAGTAGGGTGGAGGCTGCGGCTGGTGGCTAGGACAGTTAAGAGTATTCTGTGGGTGGAGTGTTTTTCTGTTGGAGGTCCTCATTGGAGGGGCTTGACCACTAAAACTTTAGCACAGTTATATGACATTAACTCAAGTCTTCACCCCCAAAACTGTAAAACACAAAATCTTGTTGCTAACAAATGAAGAGATCAGGCTTTTACAGTTGGGACTTTGTTATAAACTGTTTTATATACAGAATAAGTGTGGGTGTTTTAAAACGAGATTTCTTCTTCTCTGATTACCATACATAGTAAGGCTAAACTCTGAATGATAGGAAATGAGCCTGGGTATAGCCTCAAAAGAACCTGACATATTCAAGGTCCCAATAGGCAACTACACTCTTATTTCTATTTATCCAAAAACAAATGGGCACCCTTAAATAAATTTAGGAATACAGATGCATTCTAATTAAGGCATAGTGAGAAATCTCTTATAATTGAAAACCAAATGTTCTAATAGTGGAACTAATTTATACAGGAAAGTCAGTATGTAACCCTGGATTGACCTTGAGAGTCAGCTAACATTACAAGAGTACAATGCATTACTGCAGGGAATGCCACCACACATTATTTGCAATCACATCCAAAATTTCTAAAACAAATGGCACTTGCCTTTGTGCCATGCAGCCCAAGTCTCAATCTCTTGAGAGAACCCTATTACACGGTTCTCAGATCTCTGGGATCAATTTACAATGTTCCATGGTAGGGACTTGCCTTACGTGTGTGTGTGTGTGTGTGTGTGTGTGTGTGTGTGTGTGTGTGTGTGTATGTGTGTACATGTGCTTACAGAGGTCTTTGCAATCAGCAGTTCTGTCATGTAACTGCTGTAGCCAAAAGTTAAAAACTTAAAGTATCTATATAAACTAAGATCTATCATATTTTTGCCATATGTTTTAAATAATGTATTTTGTTTTTAAATGATAGGTGTTTTATTAAATTTTAAAAAATGTTTTTCCCATCTTTACTATCTAGAATTTGACATGTTATAAATGGCTTTTTTCTTTTATAATGATATATATAATAAACATGTTGCTTAGGTTCAATAAAACATGGTCTTCTCCATGCATTTTAGGGGAAAAGACTTTCATTGATAGCAAAATCTCAATTCATTTAAAGCATGTAACTGGATACTTTTTATCTAGCACTTTAACATGAGGGTTTATGTAATATTTCCTCACTTTAATATGCAACTTTATGTGTTTAAGCATTCATATACACAAGGCACACCTGAGAATGCTTCCATTTTCCTTCAAAAGTTCTAGTTATTTTTACAGATTTAAAAACAGCTTATTACATTTCTGGTGTATTCATTGTGTGCATGTGGTGCATGTCAGAGCATGTGCCAGTATGTGCAGGGTCAGTACATGTAGGTGCATGTCACAGTATGTGC
>JADRCH010000073.1:1835088-1939516 GCA_019843965.1 Rhynchomys soricoides | reverse complement strand
TGTAGGTGCATGTCACAGTATGTGCAGGGTCATTACATGTAGGTGCATGTCACAGTATGTGCAGGGTCTCTGTAAAACCAGCAGAAATAGCTTCTCTCCTCGCATCAGGTGAGCACCAAGGATCAAACTTGTGCCTTCGGGCCTCTACCTTTTCCTACAGTCCTGCTTCTCTAGTCCCACATTTAAAAACAAAACAAAGGACAGAACAAAACAAACAAGCAAAAACCCACAAAATCATCATCATTTTCTTGTCAATTGTGCTTCTTTTCTAACAAGATGGCACACTTGCTCATGAGTGTTTCAGAGTTTGAGATGAGACCAAGTTCCTGTTGACAGGGACTCACAAGTGTATTGTTTTATATTCCCATGTCTTATTTCTTTCAAGTTTATAATTGCCTGAGATATGGTAGGCACAAGAAGCTGTGTTTTTTATTTTCTTGATAGAATGGTGGAGATTTAATATTTTCAATCAAGGAATCCAGTGCAGTCATACTAGAAATTCAATGTAAAAGGAAATATATTTGAAAAAAAGGGAAAGTGTATGAAATAACATAAAGAAAACACATCCCTAGCCTTGCAGAGACTTAATGTGTCAGTGTGGGAGGTACCCAGGGGCCCCCACCCCCTCAGAGGTGAAAGGGAGAGGGGAAGGATTGTGGGAAGGGGTGACTGGGAAGTTACCAGTGAGTGGAATGTAAAGTGAATAGGTAAAAACCAGAAAAGAAAAGAAAAGAAAAGAAAAGAAAAGAAAAGAAAAAGAAAGAAAACACATCAGTATCTTATTTCACAGCACAGTCTTTTCTGGTGCCCTGAGTTTGAACATGTCATGTCCACAGAATGTGGAAGAAATTCATGGATGTGTTGCTTAAAAACCCCTTATCAGATATTGAAATGAGTCTCTGCCCTCTTGTCAGACAGGGAGCTACAGAAGAACCTGTGGGTTTGTTGAATTTCTCAACCAAACCTTTCCTGAAAACCGCCACCTCACAAAAAACAGCCACATTCAAACCAGTCTAGCTGTTATAAAAACAGTTTCATTAGTGAAATATATGACAAGTCATTTAATACCCGGAAAAGTAAATAAATTTACACTCCCCAGGGATAGGTAATAAAGTCCCAAAGTAAAACCTGCCACTTACAGTCATTATTTTGTTCTACTAGAAGAGTTCAATTTTATCAAAGAATTTTAGAAAGCACAACTAACGTATAACTTCTATAACCTTATGGAGCTAATAAATTAGCAATATTTCAACTTAAAGGAGTCCCTTCCCATTACCACCCCCTCCCCCCAGCTAACACACACGATGTGATGCGTAGTACAATGGGTGTTATTCTCTTCCTCATTATAAATCACTTCACATCCTTATTGATCGCTGTTCACATCTGTCAGTGTACCACTCAGAAATCAGGATGATGGCCATCAAGGAACCTCAACAGTCTATATGATGAATGAATATTTACAACATTTCTTCTATCATTTCAAGGAGAACATGTAATTGAAACTTTAAATTTCAAATAAAAGGCTACAACTCAAATGATCCTGGCTAACTGTGAGCTTCTGGAAGTCACCCACCTGGGGCAGCGTGCGATTTTCTTCTTCCAGCTGTCTGACTCTGGCCTCCAGCTGCCTAACATAGGTCAAGGTTGATTCTAAAATTAAAGAGAAAGAACTTACATTATCCACAAGGTCTTGTTTGGTTTACTGTCAAGGATATTTTTTTGGCTTGATTTATTAAATAGGACCAAGAGATTACTTAGTCAGTTCTTTAAAAAAGAAAGATAATTCTTTCCAGAGAAAACATTTACACTATACATTTTTTGAGAATTATGCAATGTTAACAGTATGAATGAAATTTGTAAATGAGGATACTGAGGCTTTTTCACAATGTTGAGCCTCAGAACGTCTTGTATCACTTTATTTGTCTCATATACCAGACATTTTTGTGATGCGATTGTAACCAAAATTAACTTCAAGGTTTCACTAATTTTTTTAAACTAGAGTGAATGTCAAATACAGAGTTCTTTGAACTTTCCCAATAAACATTTGAAGTTTTAGAGAAAACATTTATTCTTCTCACTAATTCACAGCTATTAACTGTTATTTAGAGAATATATAATTTATAAGAGCTAAATATTTAACTTAGGGCTAGACACCTCCTATGATTTTGGCAGAATCTAAGGACCTAAGAGTTGTTTCTTTCTTTGTAAGTTTTGTGTTTTTTCCCCTCCAATCTTTAAGTAACTCAAAGGAACAGAGTCACAGTTGATAATTGTTTTACATTTGACAGGGCCAGATGCCGAACACTCAGAAGCCTTTGTGCTCCATTTCTCTTCACACAAACTCTGCCATTTACAGCTTCTTGTCATAAGAGGGCTCTCAGCAGGGGATACAGAGTGTGACTGATGGCAGTTCTTCACTAAATGTCAGTATTAAAGTGTCTCATACAGCAGTGAAGTTACATGTCCAGCATCACCCAAGGACAGACAGACACTTTTCAGGTGTAGTCACAAGTGCATGGCACATTTCTAGTTAATACTCGAGCAGCAGACTATGCTTGAGGCTTCTTGATATGGGGTCTCAGAAACACACAAGAAGAGCAAATCATGAAACTGAAGCACATTTAAGAGCAAATGCTGGAACCCCAGTCGGTGAGCTTTAGCTAATTATGTGTTGAAGAAGTGATCAGAAATTCATCATGGAAACCAGTATTAGTTTACCTGGGAATTGCTTAAATAAACTCATTTTCTTCTTTTTAACTTCAAAAGCTAGAAGCTGGTATTTTATATGAGATACCAGTCTTTAATTCACAAATAAAACCAGGTCATCTTGTTTTAAATATAGCATGTTCCTGTGCACAAAGATCGGCAGACAAGCCACCCTCAATTACATTAACTAACATATTGACACAATGACCTTGAGTTTTTCATACAAGTGGGTGGAAAAACAAAGGAAACTAAAGACATTTGCTAAAAATATCCTATCATCAAAGTTTAATGAAGTGCTAAAGCTATGCTATGTGGACTCTTCGAATAGAAGGAGAGTACACTGCATAATATAATGGCAAGATCACAACCCCATGAGTCCACCTGCCTTACTCTGCAGATCAGGATGCCAGGAGGAGAGCCTGAGTTATTCTATTCTGCCAAACAGCTTTCTCCTCTAGAAAACCATCCATTTGTAAAGACCTTCCAACTTAACAACTGATCAATCATATTCTACTTAAGCCACGCAAAAGATTATCTTCTCCATTTTCCCAATGTATAACTGCATCCGTTTTGCCCTTGCACTGCACTGTCTTTGAGGCCAAGAAACTTAAAGCACTGGAGAAGAGTCTTTGAGATGGATGCTAATAGAAAATGCCACTGGAAGGAATTAGTTTTAAACCTGTGACCACTTCCCATCGCTTTAGTCTATTTCTCCTTTGTTGTTTTATTTTTTAATATTTCTCATATGTTATACTCTGACACAGCTCCCCCTCTTCCAGCTCCTTCCAGATCCTTACCTTCCAACTACATACCTTTCTCTCTCTCTCTCTCTCTCTCTCTCTCTTTAGAAAAAAAAAAAAAAAAACACAGCTCATGTTTTCACTAACTCTTGACCTCCACATGGAAAGCATCATATATATGTTGTAGGGAATTTAAAAATTGACTTTAAAAACCAATTTTTAATTTCTAATTTTTATAATGAATCTGATAGAACAAGTGCAAATGTAGACTTAGGTATAAAGAGATAAGAAGTACTTTGAAATAGGTAAAATACACTTCATAAGTCATGTTACAATGAAGGCAAAGAGAAGTTCTGAATTTGTCTCTTCAATAATAATTCAGTGTGTGACTAATTTGGGTCAGTCACTGTTCTAGGAAGGAGTCTAAGTCATTAGAAGCTCTTCCAAACACTAGTTTTCTTTTAGATTACAAGATGGTGTACTGGTCCAAGAAGTCTTACTTAACTTCATACAATTCTCCTTAACAGCCAATAGCTATCACACATGTGGGAAAAGTCTCCTGAAGATAAAAACAGGGATGGAATCTAATCTCATGGAAATTAAAATACTCATGCTGTTGATGCTGTTTCTGCTCAATTAAAAACCAGGTAGGAAGGGAGTAGGCATACTTTCTGGATTATAAATCATATCAAAATCTGAGGTTTCTGTATCAAGAGCCATTGGGGGAAAAAACTACCAAGAATGAAAGAAAAAAAGAAAGAAAGAAAGAAAGGGAGGGAGGGAAAGAGAGAGGGAGGTGAGAGGAAGGGAGAAAAGAAAAGAAAAAAAAGAAAAGAAAAGAAAAGAAAAGAAAAGAAAAGAAAGACAGACAGACTAATCTTCCAACAAGGACATCAAATAAAAATCATTCGTGTGGTGTTAATCCCTTAAAATTCCATGACTCATTTGTCTCTGAGTTGTAGGTCATCCAAACTTGTTTAGTGGTAATTAATCAACATGGGATACAGAATACATGAGCTAGTTATTAACAATAAAACAGTAGGATAAAGTATAAGAAAATCCATGCCTTTAAAAATCCCATCGTAGCTACATCCTGTTCTCAACTGACTATAAACTGACATAATCTTTTGTAGGGTAAGAAAGAAATGAAGCCATCCATTGTCAGAATTACTCTCCATCTCTACTATATCTCTTCACCCTACTGCCTTTTCCTTTGCCCCATGTTCAGTGCTAACAACAATAAAATCAGTTGGTCTCAGTCCTCATAGGTAACAGGAAAAACCTAAGCATGAGCATTCTTTCTATTAGAAAGTGCTCATCACAAAATTTCAATTCAAATTGCTTGTTACTTTATATTAGGGACTAAAAGCCTCTTAAAACTGAGATATCAGTATGTCATTTTAGCTCTTACAATGAGGTTCCAAAAGATCATAAAACAAGTAAATTACTATAGAGTATATACATGTGCATGTGTGGGGTGGGGCAGAGAGAATACTTGTGTGCTATTGAAGGACCCAATCTCTAAGAAATTGCTAACCAGCTGTGACGAAAAAGAAGTTCAAGTCCATGTGGTAATAAGAAACTCAATACTGGGACATGGGAATAAAGCAATCCATGTTGACTTCATTCATTAAAAAGAGAGGTTTGACCTTAAAAATACATCAACAGAACTATGACAGGCCTGAGCACATGTGGAGCCACACAAGACAGAAATCCAAGAAAGACCTTGTGACCTTAGTATGGACAGAAGGACAGCACAAAAGGAGACCAACTAGTAATCAGAGGAAACATCTGAAGAAACAGCTTCATCCACACAAGATGAGGCCTTTTGCTTTGAACTGTCCTGAAGGTTCTTATTTCTCTTTTCATTCTTGGGTGTTTATGGTCACCTGGACACTTTAAGAGCTAGGCAAAGCAAAGGAAATCAATTTTGTACTTTAATGACACACTAAAGATGATCATGCAGAAGTCACTTCTCTCCAAGTAGCTCAGTGCTCCTTGAGTCTTCATGTAAGAGTTCATAGCATTCCTTCATAGTAAGTGTCAGAATCATATGCAAACTGAGTGTGTTGTCCCACACCTGTAATCACAGCTGTCTGGAGATTGCTGCAAGTTCGAGGTCACCCTGAGCTACACAGCAAGTACCAAGACATGAGCAAAATAGTTGACTTTCACTCTCAAAAACAAACAACAAACACACAAAGCAAAACAAACACTCCAGATACAAATAAACAATTGAAAAACAGAATGTAGAATTATATGTAAGAATCCACTAGGTATGTATGTATGTATATGTACATATATAAAATAAAGATTGTTAGTGTTATGTTTATAAGTGTGTTGCCTACATGTATGCCCATATGTGCCCAGTACCAAAGAAGCAAAAAGAGGGCATCATATCTTCGCAGCTGGAGTTACAGATAGTTATGAGCTGCTGTATGGGTTCTGGGAATTAAACCTGTGCTCTTACTCACAGCACAGGCTCTCCGGCCCTAAGTTATGTATATTCTAAATGATTCTGCTATATAGACAGAACGCAATACTGGTTTTCTATTCCATACAGTTCACCAACTCCCAGGACAGTTTTCAGATGAGAAATTACTACAATGCAGAACTCATATAACATTATATAATTAGTCAGATAAATTTTTAAAATGTTTTTCATTATTAAGACATGAGTTAACCCACCTTAATAACTCAATACTGCTTCCCCCTTTACACCTGGATTAAAAATATCTCCGATGGACCCACGATTAATAATCTGATCTTTTCATTGGACAGTATCTTTGGCATAATTTTAACCTCCCTGAAACACAGTCAAGCATATAAAGACCAGTCATGCCGTTCCACTGTCAACTTGAAAGCACTCTGGTGAAAATAAAATCCATCACTACCTCCCCAGTATCCGAAGCAGTTGTTCCGCCCACTAATGAAATATGTCTCTAAAAGGACACAAGAATCACTGTATTGTAGATAGTTTGTCATTGAAATGAAAATGAGATTCTGCTAAGCATCTGAGTAGTTTGCATGCATGAAGTGCTGGCACATCTTCAAGTAGTGTCTGACTATGAAACTCAACCGCAGCCCCAGAACATTTGAGAGATTGAATAGAAGGTACAAGTGATATAGAAGATGCGCTGGCTATAGGTTTGTAGACTCTGCTCAGGCAGAGAGACAGAAAGAAAGGAGGGAGAGCATGTCATCTCTACTCGTCAAATGCTTACCTTCTCCAAACCACAGGCTCCAATTCACTTGTCCCTGGCCTAGAAGTGGGAGGTAATACATTAGCTTTGACGAGATGGTGGGGACCTGGGAGAATACACCTTTTGGAAGGGATTGCTAGCCCTGCAACAGGGAAGCTTGCCTTTGAAGCATACCTTGGTCTCTTATCTTTCAGCCATGAATGTAGCAGAAAGCAGGTCCTAACCAGACACTGGTCCTGTTACCTGGGTCTCTAGAACTGTGAGCCAATAAACCATATCTATTCATTGTAAATCTGGCAGTCTTTTTGGGCTCTGTTACAGCCGCATGGACTAACCTAATAAAAGTTTAGCAAGAGTCCACTTGCCATATGATTTCTAGTTCATCAACCGCCTCTTCAGAGACCCCAAGCTCCTAAAGCACAGTTGGATCCTACTGATCACAGGCTTTTACATACTCCTAAAGAAATTACCTCAGAACTGACAAAAGGTGTTTCTTTCTTCCTTGGAAAGCAAAAGTCAGCCTTCTATTTAGATGTTATGTTACCTAGAGAAATACAAGTGATTTAAAAATTCACTATAATTTAATATTCTTATTTTTAAAAGTTCTTATAAGAATTGGCCTTTTCAGATTTGCCTCATTCAGATAATCCTATTGGCAGATAGTCTTGAAAATGATAAAAGAAGTCCCACAACCCCCAAAATGGAGCCTCAATACTTCTAAGGAAGTAAGAAGTAGAGTTGGATTTGCCCCATGTCCATCACTATCAAGGTAATTCACTCTCCAGAGCCTGCCAGCTGGACACTGAGCTGAGAGACTTACTTTCAGAGGAAACCAGTTTAGTGTCTCATTGGCCTAGAGTTGTGTTAACTTTTAATCCTTAGCCAGTAGTACTCATCTTATTCTACTGCCTAGTCAAATGTTCCTTCATTAGTAAGATGAAAGGTAACATTCAAGGAATTAGAACCAGCGAGCTTAGACTAATCCTCTTTGTATATACATAGAGCACATTGTAACAGGTGCTCAGAGACAGCTCCAGAAGATGAAACAAATGTCCAGTGAGAGGTGTGGAGATGGTGCCTTTGACTCTGCAGATAAAGATAGTACATTTATGCCTGTCCCACTCCATGTGTCCCTATCAGCTTCCTCCTCACCTGCCAAACTATTTTGCACTGGATGCCTTGTAACTTGTCCTCCTCTTTACTTACAGTGTGGCCTTCAATATTTGACCAAGTATTTCACAGTTGCCCAGGCACTGACAGTGCTGTTCCTTGCAGTGGGTAACACACCTGCTTACTATGGCTTGCTTTAACATTAAGGGATGGCATCATCCAGTAGTCACTGCCTGCTGTATGTGAAATGTTCTCCTGTGTACTAGAGATATAACTGCAAGCAGAAATGATAAAACCTGGGTGTTCATGGAATACACAATCCAAAGGAAAGACAGACAATAAGATCCAAGCACATGAGGTTGGGTGGAATATGAAAAACAGTGGACTAAGGTCCTGTAGAGCAGTTCTGGGCAGAAAGGAAGTGGCATGCTCAGCCTGGCTTAGTCATGAAGCAGGAAGCGAAAGCAGCTTGAGACAGGGCTGTTTATCCTGTCATCATCCCCCAGTGCTCAAGTTTTTAAAACCTCATGTAAAGCACTTTTTCTTTTGATAAAAGCCTTAACATCACATGTGAGGCTCTTCTCTCACGTGTTCTAATTCTCATCCCTAGGAACCGGTGGCTCTACCTTCAGAGTAACCTTTTGAGGTTCTCCTCACAGGCTTTCCCATTTGTATTCTTGTTCCTCCTGCTCCTAATCAACATTCACTCTCCATCTATTTAGCACCCAAAGGGTTTTCTGAAGTGTTCAGTCTGATCACATTCTTCCTTATTTTGGAATTTGATCCATGGAAAATCCCAAGTCCTTATAACAACTGGGGCTCATGTGATCTGACCAACTGACTTCTGTCTACTACCACCACTTGCTCTACCCCACACTTAGGGCCTCCTTTCTTTCCTGGGTACCACAGGTATTTCCCTACCTCAGAGATTTTGCCTTAGTCTTGACACTTTCCAAAGATCCTCATTCCTGCACAAATATATAATTGGCAACTCATCCTTCAAGTCTTTGTAACTAATCCAAGTTTCTAGTGAGACTCTATCCTCTTCCTTTAACTGTGCAGACTACTACTCTACCCTACCTGGAGTGCTACTCCTATAGCATAACCCTGTCTTAAGTGTATTTGTCAAAATTCTGCATCACCTCCTATCATGTAAGGTAGCACCTAGAGTAAAGACAAAAGAACTCCAAGCAATAGGAGAATATTAAACTTTAGATGGAAATGTGCAGAAGTTTCCCAAAAGATTGATCACATTCAGCCATTTAGTAAAAACAAAAAAAAAAAAATTAGTAAAAAGTGTTGGTATGTCTTCTCATTTGGCTAAAGCATATGCTTGTGTGTATGTATGAAAACTTGTTATGGTCTGAAAAATGATGTCTTCACAAAGTTTCCTACATTGAAACTTTCCCTAGAATGATAATTTTAAGAAAAGGGAGCTTGTGAGAAGTTGCTTGGTCATGAGGAATAAGATTATAATTCTTGTAAAGAAGGCCAGAGGAAACTTGCCTCTCCATAGCAGGTGTCATTGATGAAAAAATTGCACTTTATGGGACTCTGAGTCTGTGGCTACCTCTGGGACTGTTTATACAAGTTAGCCACTCTAGGGCATTCCATTTAGGCATCTATAGTAAACAAACAGACAAACTAAGTTGGAGCAAGATGTGTGAGGAGATATGAACAAAGAATCAATTACAGAAAAAAAATATAACATGTAGACTCTGGTGCCTCTGAAATCTCAGAATACAGTACAAATGCCTTCTGCTGCAAATGTGCTTTGGTTTGGAAGGCTTTGGTTACAGAAGACCTCGGGAAGACATTTAACATCATCTGAATATGCTATTCCAGTTGCTTCTGACCAGAGATCTACTCTGACAGCAGAAGCAAAGCCTACAGAAATCAAACACTACAGAGGGCAGGAGCTTGCTAGGCATTTAGTAGTAGGGTTGTAAACTGTCAGGGATCAGCCTGAACAGAGCAGAAGTCAGAGGTCCTTACCAGACAAAGTGTGTTTCTTTGAGACCAGGAAAATTCATCACTTCCAAGGAAAAGAACAGCAGAGCCCTGCTGTCTTGTTTACTTTGTTTGGAACAAAGCCTGGAGGTCCTGAATTGTTTCTCTAAAATGGTTTGACAGAAAAACCATCCTTTCTGTTCTGTAGTGCTATGAGAGCAGCCTTCTGAAATATTTCCTGGCTTGTTTAATTCCTATTTTCTATAAAGGAATAAGTAGTTAAATAGAAATCTAAAATAATAATATATATCTAAACTAATTTAAAAATCAGAAAAAAAACAATCTATATCCTATTTTGCTGCTAGAAAATAACCACCAAAAATTTGTTCATTTCTCATATGCCCCATTTCTGATTAAAATATAATGGTGTTTTCTTATATCTTTGCCTTCATCCACAAGCAATCCAGCTCCCTGATGCAGACAGAATGTGTCCCTCAAAGCTCATGAATCAGAAAGATAATGTACAAAGTCACACTCTAATGGTAGTTAAAAGATTGGGCCTTTGGGAAGGGACTGAACAGAGTTCTCGGGAAGGGCGGATTATCAAGCAAGGGCTTTAATGTTATGGGGAGTTTTCTCTAGCATACAAGCCCAATCTCACTACGTCATATTCTTTACCTACCCAGAAGTGGAGCAGTTGTCAGCACTAAGCTCTAGGATTTTCCACCCGTCAGAACTCCTCCCTCTATGAAATAGTTACTCTCAAATAATCTCTTATAGCAACAGAAAAAGGAGCAAAACCCTGGGAGTTAGAACCTCCTTGTCACTGCTCCCACTTTTGTCTCTGGATAGGTGAGTTGGGGGCTCTGTTCAGTAAGGTATCACCTTGTCATTCTTTTCTTATGATGACCACAGTGCTTTTTGAACAACAGTGTTCAATAGCTGGTTGTTGAGTTTGCTCTGTTCCAAAATGCCCTAGAGCCTTACACAACGTTTTTTGTGTGTTTCCTGGACTATTTGAAGCAATGCACTCAAAATGTAACACAAGTTTCCCTAATAAAACACACTAGCAATGTACCTGAAGGCTGGCTTGCTCTGTTCTGATATCCTGCTCACTTTTACCTTAGTCAGTACAAACATCCAGCACACAACAGTGAGGCAGGTAGGTAGCAGTCAGTTTAGCTAAAAACTGGCACTATACTTGAATATAAAAATATTTCAAATTCCAAAGAGCTACTTGGCCCAAGCAACATCCTAGCAGCTTTTCAGGGCTAAGATGTGTCTTGCTTCCCACAGCTCTGTTGCTGTTGGAGTTGTTTGTCACTTCCCAGAGACAATAACAGCCTTTCCTAAGGTGGGAGGATAAAAATGGATGTCATTTTAATACACGTAACAATTTTCTTGAATGTATGGAGCCTTTTTATAAATGCCTCTCAACAGTATTTTCAAGGAATGCACAAGGAAGAAAATCTGTAAAAATAAATTCTAAAAGAAATAACACTATAAAAATGTTATTTTCTCTTAGAATAATGAATATGCTTTTTATATATTTATGTACTTTATATGCCTAAAGTTGCTTTTTATTGCTATTGTACTTCTCAGAAAAAATATCAAATTATGTAGCAAAGAGTTCGTTAACTTGAACCACATCTATTGAAAATTCATAAAGATTTTGCAAAATTCAGTCTATGTAGATTCTTTGTTCTAGCTATGAAACAATGTCATTTGTGTATCATTTTTTATATTTAACTTTATGGGTGTAAATTAATTTGCTTAAGGAGCAAACTATATTTTTATCTAGGTTAGTATATTTATTGGATTGTTTTTAATTATTGTGAATTTACCTATTTATTGAGCATTTACTATGCTCTAGTCACTCTTTCATGTTCTAGACACACTATATTGATAGTCAACTTTTCTTCTTTTCTTCAAAAAGTATTGCAGCAAAAAGAATAGAAACAAACATAGCTGTGTGTATGTGTGTGTATATGTGTGTGTGTGTGTACCACACCACTGCCCTACATATACCGCATACTTTAATTTACATGTAGATCACAAGACAAGACCTGGATATTCAAGTTCACATATAAATACGTAAGAAGTGTATTTCGAATATGCAACAAAAGAATTTGTAATGTTTCTAAGAAAGGAATGAGCTGGAAGCATTCAAAGAACAGAAAACTAGAGTGCATAAAACTGGGCAGCCTAAATACCTGAGCATAGCAATGGAAAGGAGATGTATCTGCCTCTTGGAAGGAGAAATAAAGCACCTGATAGAGCTTGGGTTTGTACCGCTTGCAGCAGTGAGCCATTGGAAGATGGAAGAGATGGGACACAAAGCAACACCTTGCTGCTATTGGTTGTTCCAGCTTTTGTAGAGGATTGAAAGGAGCTAAGAAAGTGGTAACAGGAGGCCATTAAAGAGGCACAATTGAAGATGGGCTGTGAGAAGACAGAGGGTCACATGTGAGCCATGTCAGTGGCGGCAAAGAAAAAAGAAAAAAAACATACATTCAGTATGTCTCTAGGGTATAAATCATCAAGGCATTTGTATCGAGTATAAGTGAGAAACTAATGATAAACTAATGATACATGCTATATTCTGGCATGAATGATTAGGGGAGAGCATTGGCGAATGTGTGAGAGCTTGGGGGACAAGCAGGACATGCATTGGAAATTAAGGGTTCTATTTGCTTCTTCTTTATTTTATTATGTTGATGGATAGTTAAGGCAGGATATTGTGTAAGTAGGCAAAGTTTTCTTGTAAATGTGGGAGTCAACAGCGAATAGCTGTGTTGAAGAATGGGAACAGAAATAGGACTATAGTGAACACAGCTACATGGTGACATCTACTGCTGTTACCCTTGGTTGCTTCTGAGAAATTGAAGCTAATTCCCTATTCCTGAAGACCCCACACACTTCAGACACTGCACTCAGAAGACTGGATCAGGATCTATCCTGAAGGTCTCCTTTCTGCACTCTAATTTTCAAAGTACTAGAAAGCACTATATAAGTTGCCATGGGAGGGAAGCAGTCAACAGTCCTATCTAGCCATGAAGCCTACGAAAAATGCCTATAACAATGACCAGCATGGGAAGATCCTCCTAGAGGTGCAATAGTTGTACTGATATCTTGGCATTAACAAACAACTGTCATATATTTATAGATAGATGATTGATAGATAAAGAGAGATATTATATATATATATATATATATATATATATATATATATATATATATTTAAAGATATAGATGTATATCAATAATACTCCAAGAAAAACATACTATCAATTTGAGAGACATGGGAGAAGGTGGAGGGAAGTAGGAAGTGATGTAATTATATGTTGATCTTTTAAAAACTAATAAAATGAATTCGGTAGTGTTCCTTCTGTTTCTATTTTGTGGAATGGAGGAGTGTTAGTATTAGCTCTTCTTTGAAGGTCTGGTAGAATTCTGCACTAAACCCATCTGGTCCTGGGCCTTTTTTGGTTGGGAGGTTTTTCTTGATGGCTTCTACTTCCTTAGGGGTTATGGGACTGTTTAGATAGTTTACCTGATCTTGATATAATTTGGTAGACGCTATCTGTCTAGAAAATCATCCATTTCATCCAGATTTTCCAGTTTTGTCTAGTATAAGCATTTGTAGTAAGGCCTGCTAGCTTTTTTTAAATTTCCTCAGCTTCTGGTGAACTGAGGTCAGGGACCCCTATGGGAAGGATTGAAGGAGATACAGGGGATGGCAACTCCATAGGAAGTCTAACAGTGCCAACTAGCTTGGACCCCTGGGAGTTCCCAGAGACTAATCTACCAACCAAGAAGAGTTGCTCCAAGGCCCCTGGCACATATTTAGTAGAGAACTGCCTTGTCTGCCCTAAGTGGGAGAGGATACACCTAATCCTGTTGATGCTCAGGGTGGGGCTGGGGAATACCCTTTAAGAGGCAAAGGGGTGGGGGTGAAGGACTCTGGGAGGAGGGACCAGGAGAGGACCCAAAATAAGGTTGCAATGATTTTAAAAATTAAATTAAAAAATAACAATTTAAGAATTACTAGAACTAAGTTGTGCATAGATTTGATTACTGAAACTTTCTAATCTAACTGAAAATTTTAGAATTTCTTATAAAATTGAATTCATGTGACATGTGAGCATAGGAGAGAACTTTTAGAGGGATAAAGGTCACCAAATAAAGAAAAAAAAAGAATGACAGGGCAGAAGGACAGGGAGTGTGAGAAAAGTCTAATAACATACAGAAATATATATACATACACAGATTCATGTATATGTATATATGTATATATACTATATACATGTTAAGAATGTTAAGATTTTGAATTTTATACTATCATTCATGAATCTAAAACTTCCTGTTGATTATAACCAACACCAGCTAACCTGAATATGTGCAAGCTGTTCTCTGCACCTGTGGTTACAGAGAACTTTGTGTGGTGATAGAAAGATCCAGTCAGGAAAATTCCTGCTGACTCCCTAGTTCATTTGGGCTTCTCCAGTCTTGTAAGAATTCTATTATTTTGTCCTCACTAAATAGTTACTAGACAACAGCAGAATAGTTAATTTCATCATATAAACAAATAAGATAACAATTGTGGATAATAACCATTTGATTTTCCATGTCAAACACTTAAAAAAAAATCTATGTTTAGGTATGACTGATTAATTATAATATTGCTATAATATAATCTATATGGCTAAACATGATGTAGGTGTGGCCTTCATCTTATGTGAAAGATAGAACAATTAAAGGTGTTAAGAAAGCCACAAAACTAGCAGGCTATAGATAACTCCAGAACACAACCTGAGGCCTGAAACTACCCAATGCCCATCCCTGTTGCATTACACACCACACTGCAGAAAAGGCCCCAATAGAGCAGCCCCAAGGCCTCCAAAAAGCACTTCCCAAAGATCATGAGCAGCATTGGATAGTAGGCCAGATTTAACTCTCATCACTGTCTGAACCCTTGATTATTATCTGTCACTCAGTTAATAGAACTAGGAGTAGGAAAATTGCATTTTCTAATAGAGTAGTAAGTTTTTCAACTTTTCGATGGTTCCTTTGAGTAAGCAAGAGTCAGCCAATGTGTCAAATAAGTCAGCCAACAAACCAAGTAGGCTGATTGACATAACTGTTAGTCCAAAAGATATAGCCTTTCTCCAAGCAAGACAGGCAGAAAAGTAGTCATTCCACCTAAATCATGACTAATGATTCTGTTGACATTGATCTGAAAACTAACAAAGAGAATCTGATGTGCATCACAAGAAGGAAGTAATCATAGACATTTGAAAGAAGGTTGGGGTTTTTTTCTTCCCCAAATAAGATACCACAGGCTACTATTTTATAAGTTATTGGGGCTGGGCATATTGATGGCTCAGTTGCTAAAGTGCTTGCTGAGCAAGCAAGATGAGCTAAAGTTCAGTGCCTACCACTTGTGCTTAAAAATAAAAAACAGGTGCAATAAAAGAGTGTATTTGTGATCTTTGCCCTGGAAAAGTGGAGACAGGGGAATCCCTTTGGTTGCTGGCCAGCCCATCTCAATCTCTTTGGTTCTCAAAGAGACCCTGAGTCAAAAAATAAAGAGGAAAACATTGTCAACTTCTGGTCTATATTCACAGGGAGACAGAGACAGAAAGATAGAAAGAGAGAGACAGAGAGACAGAGAGAGACAGAGATAGAGACAGAAAGAGAGGCAGATAGAGCTATAATTTTTGACCACAAAATACTATGAGTATGAAATACTATGAGTACAAAATAGTATGAGTCTCAAAGTATGTATCAGTGTTTATAATATCTGGAAGGCTAGACTAAAATATAATCAATTTTCATGCTTGAAATAACTATACATTTTCAAATAATGGTTTATTGCACTAGATACAATTCCATACAAAAATGGTATTTTCAACTCTTTTTGTCCAGACTGTTAAATTTCATGCAACTCAACTTGCACTATTTTCAGATTGATTTTATATCACTCTAAAGGTACTGAATTCTGGATTACAAAATGGCTTTCTTAAGTCAATAGCTTTTTGTTAACCTCCACACAGACACAAGTATTGCTTTTCCTTTCAAAGCAGATGACGTAGAAAATTTTTCAAAATTACTTGGTTACCTATTTTCATTGCATAGTAATTGTGTTTAAGGAGGCCCTAAAATCATAAATAAATTGATAAATCAGAAGCTTAGAAATAGTATAAAAATTTCAAGTACATTGTGAACTCCATGCTTGTTGAAGAAAAGACTCAAGTTAGACAGCAATCTTAAATCCCAAGCAGTGACTGAGACACCTGCCTTTTAATATGAGAACACCCTTAACAGTTCAAACTGTTCCCATCAAGTTCTAGACTGTAGGAACTAAAATAAAGTATAAGTCCCTGATTTGTGAAATAAATAATACTGTGAATAAAATATCAATCCACAAGGGATAACAAGTAAAACACGCCCCTTGAGGTTACATGAAGGTTAAAGGGGAAAAGTCTATGTGGTCCCAAATGGTTTAAGTGAGGCAATCTAATTAAAAGTAATAATAATTAAATAATATTTATACACTTGGGAAAATGTCATTGTAATAAAATATCCTCATGCATGCTGGTATAAGGAGCCTGGCCAGAGTGTTTTCTCTTGCCCCATTTCATAAATTAATTATTAATGTTATTCTCTCTTCTGGGCTCTTCTGGGAGTGCACAGCTGTGGGGAGCACAGACAGAGTGCACAACAAATGATGAGTCTGTTTTCCCTGGAGAAATAAGCAAAAGTTGCACAAGATTTTAAGTAATGCAGGCAAGTGGCAGGTCTGCTAATAAAATCATCATGATTGAGACTTTCTTTTTTCTCCCAGAAGCTCAGCTTTCTGTCAAAACCAATCTCCTAGACCAAAGGAGATGTGACCATGGCAGAATGACTCTGGAAGGCTTCCTGAATCACCATGCTAGTATAGGGAATGGCACAAGATGAATTGTTTTTAATTTGGAGTCTATTCTTATAATGCACTGAAAACATTAAGACAGAATAAAAGAATAGATACACGGTCTCTGTAAATTCATACTTAAGACAAATGTTGAGTACTATTCACATTTATAACTGTATGTATTTTTTTCCAAAAATATCATTTTAGTGAAAGATTAATCTTCTTAGTCTACATAACAATTGCTTTGAAATATATTGTCCCTAGATGCAGTCTATGCAGGAGTGCCTGGAGAGTCAATTTATCATTAAGATAAATCAACCTCTCATATCTATTCACTGTGATCGAGCTAGAAATGTATTTCCTAAAACACACAGAAAAATTAACTGTTTCCAAACAGTACACATCATAATTTTGAAATAAGAGCTCTTTGATTCTGGGCTAATAAGATTCAGCTAGCCTTTAGTCTTGAGGTATAAAAAAAACTAGTCTCTTTGTAATAATTATCCTGATAACCTAGTGGATAAACTTAGAGGAAAGAAAAATAGTTTGCAAGCTGAGTTCAAACCTTCACATATGTTTTGGAAAGGTTCTACCCCAGGAAGGAATATCAAGAGGAAGACATTTGTCTAAGTCATGCTGAGGCAACCATGTTGGTGAAACTTCATGGGTATAGGCTTAGAGTGCAAAAGTGTGCTGGTACCTAAGAAGATTGAAGGGCATAACAGGAAGGAGAAATGATGTAATTATATTATAATTTCAAAAATTAAAAAAAAATAAATGGGGTCATTTAGAATTTTCTGAAATTCAGAGTATCAGAACATTCACTAACCATCTTCTGCTCAATTGGACCTCATTGCAACAAAGTAATCTACAGTACAGACTCTTCTCAGAGTTCAAGGCTAGATCTCCACTTTGGTTGGATATTTTCTTTGTCCCTAAACTTTCCAGAGCTATACTCTGTCCTGTGGTCTAGTCTCTTAGCATATAAGGTCAGAGTTCATGGTCAATTATGTGACTGCCAATGAACTCTATTCAACTTCCAGAACATTACCAGGGTCTTGCTCTGTACAAATTGTCTTCTTCCTGACTTCAAATGCTGTTAATTCAGATCTACCAGCTCCAGAGGGCCAACCAAATGGTGGCTGGTATCAGAATAAAAAAACACATAAGGAACTGTTTGTCATATGTCCTTATGTGTTCAGCATCCTGACAGATATGCCCATTGCTTAATTCATTGTCTTTCCATATACTTAGGTTCAATGTTCACAGGAGCTGACAAAAAAACAGCTTTTATATAAACTACCCCTACCAGGAGAAAATGTAATCTATGGAAAAATTGTCCAGGTACTAGAAATTACTCTTTTGTAGTCTTCCATTTATGCTACTTTAACTATTACCTTCCCACACAAACATGTCTGAAATTCATTTGAGACACATAAATAAAAACATAGGTTCTGTATCTGGACAGCATAGGTCTGAATCCAGCCTCTACTAACATGGTCTTTTAGTACTAAACACTTATATCTCTGTTTCCCTATTACAAAATAGACCAATAAAAAACCATCTACCCCATATAATTATTCAGAGGATTGGATGCATGTGCCTAAGTCATCTAATTCAGAATGTTCCATATATCAAGTCTTATTATTACCTGCATTTGCTCCTGGTGCTACCTATGTCTTAGACATCACGACCACCACTACCCCTGTGCCTCTGTCCTCTCCAGTAGATCGTTTGCTTCTGTTCCACCCCAGTGCTGTGACAGAAAATGAGATTATGCTGAACTTCTACATGCAACCATTTAGTCACACAGTCATCTTCTGCCTAGATTTCTGTCCCAGACATTCAGAGCTGTTAGATCACTCTACCAGTCACACTTCACTCCAGCAAGAATGGAAGCTTCCAGTAAGTACACCCTCTCTGCTGTAGGGAGCACTGGAAAAAAGGAGAAGAAATCTTTGACACAGATGTGGAAACCCCACTACAAATAGATAAGAAGTTGAAAGGCCCTTGGAAGAACTCATATGCCTTATATCTTGGAGCAACACTGACTAAATGGTTATACACAAAATAGCTTCCAAAACTACCATTACAAATTTGTTTAATATCTTGGCTCTTAATCTTTACATTTAGGTCAGAGGAAGGATCATACATTGAATAGTGTATTTCTTTGTTTAACAAACTATGAATGTTGCAAATATGAGGAGATAATAGAGAACAAAGAGATACTAAGAGGAAAGTAAACAAGTGAAATTGTTTTTTTCACGTGTATAACTATGTATGTGCCTGCAAAGGTCAGAAGATAGCATTGGATCCCCTGAAACAGGAGTTACAGTTGTGATCCACTGTATTGGTGCTAGGAACTAAATCCACACCCTCTGCAAAAAGCAGCAGGTTCTTTTAACTTGTGTGCCATCTCTCCAGACCCAAGTAAACTATTTTAAGCGTGTTACATACAATGAAGGAACTGGCATGTCAGGGCATTTTGTTTTTAAGTAATGAACGAGTGGAAGGAAGCCACCTTTAGAACATTTGAGACTGAAGGCAGTTCATGCAAAGGGTCTGTGGTAGGGTGAACTTAACTGGATGGAAGCCTTACACACTCATTATGCTCCAGACTACGCAACAAGGAAGAATAGTTCAGAAAAGGTTTTATAGGCTACTCAACTAGGAGACAAGAAAAAGTACTTTAGTAGGGCTCCTGTTAGGAGAAAGAGAATTAGCTAAACATCAAGTCCCATGTCTACCACATATAAAGATACATGATTAAATTCCATAAATGTAAATAGAAAATGGTGTACTGATATGCAGATCAGGCCAGTATTATTGGTGATTATGGGTAGTGGCACAATGAGCTATACCTAGGACCAGAGGAGCTTGTCAGGAGACCACATGCAGAGAGTACCAGACTTCCATGTAGGACAGAGTACATGGGTAGGGCTGTAGACATGAGGGTGAGGCAGTGTAGTGTGGGATGGTATCCTACCACCATCCCTAAAAGATCTTCCATGGAGGTGACCCGGACAGAGAAGCAGCACCAAGAGAGTGACTAAAAGATGACCCTGCTATTAGAAAGTTATGATTCCTTTTTCTACACTAAAATGGTAATTTTATTTTAAAATTTAAATTCCAAAGGTTTTTCTAGAACATGGGTCAAAACACTGCAGGAGGCTCTGAAATAAACAGATTTCTTTTCAAGTCCCTTCTGAAAGCCTCATTTCTAATTATGAATACAACTCAATATTTCAGGCAAAATCTCCTTATAATGAGGAAAAGAGAAGAGTCTGGGGACAGATGAACCGGGTTGCCTGGCTAAGTATTTAATTTTCCACTTAGCTTTGCAAGACATGGGAAATAACCTTCGTTCATCATTAATATTTATAAATATGTAATCATGTTTCATTTGGAATGGAGATGCACAGGAGTGCTGTGTGGCAATCCTAGCTGAAATATCTAGACTGTTCCATGTTATAGTAGGTATGTTCCTTAAAGCATAAAATAAAACTCCAATTAACATGCAAATTATTTATGAAAGTATCTTTACAGATAAACCTCTTAAATATAAAAATAGGAAACCATAGCAACTATAGATTTTAATTAAAGTTTGCTACTCAAAAAGAAAAGCTTAGACAATAGAGTATACAACTCTTTATTTCAATGGTTTAGCTCTGTAAAGTGCTGGCTTTTAAAATGAAAACAATAGTTGTCTATTTCACCATCTTTCATGTATGTATGCATCTCTTATAACAGGAGATAATTTGGTTATAATTTCTGAATATTTGAAGCTTTAATATGTCATGTTAATAGAAAGTCTACTTGAACATAATGGGAAAAATTGTACCCTTGAGTGGGTCTTCCTTTTCAAGGACAGCACTGTCTGGCCCCTCCCATTGATCTATACAAACTCACCATACTGAAAAAGTCTAGGCTTAAAATCATCAGGGAATTTGGAATTAACTGTTCTGTCCTTATAGCTTGCAGGCATTCCCCCACACATGCACATTTACCACTTATTCATTGATTTAAAAACTGTAAGATCCTGTGGGATGAAGAGTGACTTAGTGGCTAAAAGTGCTTGCTACCCTGAGAAGCCCTGAGTTATGTTCCTGGAACATACATATGGTAACACAGCATGTAACTTCAGCTCCAGTGTATAACGGCCTTTTCTGGATTCTGTGGGCAGGTAGTCACATGTACATTCTCACAAATAAAAGGAAAATAAATCTTTTTAAGAATGTACTAACACACATCAGGGCTTTAATACATTTTATTTGAAGCAGCCAGATTTCCTCATGCATTTGGCCACCATTTGCCCATTGCTACCTTTTTCTGAAAGCTTTATCATTTTAAAGACTGACCATACAGCTTTCCATCTTGGCAGCTGCTTCCTTCACTAAATTAGCCTATGAAAGTCTGAATTCACATTGTATTTTCTGTCACCTAAGTGAGACTCCAAACAGATTAGCACTCATTCAATACTGTGTTTCTCCTCTCTTCATGGACTCCTGAAGGGCAGGAGTGAGAAGGAAGGTGTTCTGACGCACTTAAGTACTTGATATTTGGGTAAAGACATTCCATCTTAAAACCATTCATTTCTTTCCAGCAGATCTATTCTATGCAATTTCCCTTTCCAATGGCTGGACAACAAGTTGCCATTTATGTAAAATATAGTCTAAGAAAACAGTATGTTTATTCCTCTGGGCTATAAAATGTTTAAACTGATTATCTTTAAGAGCTTACCTTACCCAGCCCATGGGAATTCCAACACTTACTTGGAAATTGCTGGTTGGGAAAGAGGTAAAACTCAACTCTCAATGCAGAAATGATAGTCCTCATGAGGTTCATTTTCCAAAAGCCTATGACAAAGGAAATCAGAGGATTGGGAAGAAGAGACATCCTGGTAAAGTCATTGAAGAAAGCCTCGGAAAGCTGACTGAAATCCCAAAGGTGAGGCTCTGGGAAAGAAGAAGGGACAACTAGGTCATTGGCACCCCTTCCTCCAAGAAATGATCTAAGGATAAAAACACAGACAGGGCTCTACACCCAGGGGATGGGAAATTCAGAACAACAGAATCTATACCATAGGTTCAAGAGCAGAAGAGAAGGAAACATTGAGTTAACAGTTATGAGAGGGAAGGAGCCAGCTCTGGCTGTCCAACTACACATGGTTTTATGGACTATAAGTGAGTGACTAACATGTTGTAGGAGATGTCCTACACAGTTTTAAAACCATTAGCCTCCCCTCCAAAAAAAAATCACCATTCATTAGGGCCTACTTTTAAATTAAGGAGGGCATTAGGACTGTTATCCTGGTCAGGAGAAGATAAACTATGGAGCATTTCCAAAACTATTTCAACAACTCTTCTTGCAAAAGTATGTGGGTCATGTGAAGGAAAATCACCATCCTTCATCCCACTATCTTTATCAATTGATGTGGAAACTGAGACCCAGAGAAGCAAAATAACTGGATGAGTAGAGACTAGAACTCAGGACTGCCCATTCTATTCCTGGTCAATTCTCTTTCTTCTCTACCATTCTGCATGTTTGGATTCCAGCCTCAACAACAACTTCAATTCTATCAGGCAGAAATGCCTTTAGCCACACTTTCAATTTTCTGTCATCTTTCCCCCATGTCTAAGGATCCAAGTTCACTCATCTCCCTTGACTCTGTTCCCTTACATATTCTACTCATTCTCAGATCCAGACTCAGCTTCGAGCTCACTCTGTAGATTCCCTCCTGCTACAGTCCCCATATCACCTACTGCCTTAGTGGATCTCCTTGATACTAATTATCTGCCTACAGCAAGACAATCTCCCGGGTTCAACAAGCCCAGCCTCTAGTTTCATTGGAATGTTACCCACAGCTTCTGCTGACTCCAACCATTGCCCATGTCCTTCCCAAATATCCTGCTCTCGTGTTCTAGCTCTGTTCCTTCTCCACCCACTGAGCTATTTGTTGCCAGAGGCAACATCATGTACCTGCTTCTGTAGGACAACCTTTGCCACAGCAAGTATCCAAGGCAACCATATGGGGCTAGGAAATGAAATTAAAGTTCATAGATAATTCCCCAAATTTAGCTTATCCAATAGATGGTTTATTAGTGAACTTTTGGCAAAGCTGAGCGTATTATATTTTAAATCCTCTTCACTGCATCATGATCTGTTGGACAATAACATGATTTAAGGTCGGGAACTGGAAAGGAGAGACAGCTTCATAGACCTGGCTAACCTGGAGAAAACATAAAAAGAAACAGTGCCCAAGAAATGAGGCAAATGAAGAATCAGGCAACAGGTTTGTATTTCAATTTCCATTAAACTAAATAAATTCAGAACCCAAGATATGCCTGATATGATGCAGAAAATGAGCAGATAAGAGATTTGCACAATAGAAAATATAAAGTTCACATACATAAATAAGATCGATATGATTTACAGACTATTGAGATTATGGAAGACAATTCAACAATAATAAGCAACATGTATGATCAACTAGGTCACACAATAAAAACAGTATTCAGAAAAATATGGCAAACCCTCACAAGGCATTGATATCATCCAGTTCGTCCATCTCTCTATGATTGGCATACCACTAAACAAATTTACTGATTAAATAAGATGATGTGTCTCAAAGCACTGTGGAAGAATAAAGAACTCTGCTCATTTTCATGCTTATGCATTTTAGGAAACAGAAAGGGTATCTATTGGATATAAAACTTTAGAAATATTACATTAGATGATTTTCAAAATTCAACTGATTTTCAGAAATAGTAACAGATTTTCAAAAGCAGAAATAAATTCACTTACATACAGTACATAATAAGTTCTCACTAAACACTGAAGGAATCAATGTTGCAACCAAAGTGCTGAGCAGAAAGTATTTTTCTCTGCCCAGTTAAAATCCTTTAGCTCATTGTGTAAACTGGGTTGCCTGAGACATACCATGCTTTCTCTCTCAAACTCTTAAAGTTAGTTCTTCCTTCTTGTACTAGGAATCAGTGTTACAGCTGTCATAAACATGATTTATAATGCCATAAAATGAAGATCAAATAATCATAAACCCTTATAATCATGTAAAATAATAAGATTATTTTTCAAGTTCTATAATATGGGCACCACGTACAGTACATAGTGATTATATAAAGGGCTCTAATGTATCATACATTGTTCCTATATCACAAAAATACAATGTTATTACATTACACATTAAAATTTAAAGTACTGGAGTGACCATAATAAGTAGTGAACCTTTCAGTAAAATTATTTTTTGCCTTTTAACCATTACCTCCTAATATATAAGAATAGTGTAGGATATTCTGATTTTAGGATCGCATGTTTTCTAAAAATACACCTATAGCAAACAGAGATTTCGTGAATCATTTCACAAACTCAGAACTTCCTTGAGAGCTGTCCTTAAAGAAAGACACTTGAGAAGTGATCACTAGATCATGACAGCTGTGATTATGCTCCTACATGCAAAATGCCCTCCATAGACCATGATTTGCTCCTACGTGCAAAATGTCACCCATAAACCAAGATAACTACTATTATGCTCCTACATGCAAGAAGTTATCCATAGACCACATTCACTTGATGCTGCTCTTTGCCATTCTTCTATCATTTACTTCATTTAAAGCTGAAAAGGTATATGCCTGGCATCACATACACACACACACACACACACACACACACACACACACACAAACAAGGCCACCAGAAAAGGAGATGCAAACCCTTCATCTACTGCTGTCTCCTAGACCTGAACTTCTATTTTCAAATTGCATACAAGTGATCGTATTACATGCCAGATTCCATGGGTCTGTCTTGAAAGGACACTCTCAGAGCTCGTTTAAGGATAACCTGTTAAGAGAAGTATTTAAACCACAGTAGGTGCTTACATTCATCTTCCAGATGGAAGACCTCAACTTACTAGCGTCCTGTCCTCAGAGTCTTTCCAATACCTCCTAAGAGCAATCACAGCACTACAGTTTTGGTATCAAACCCAAGGCCTTGTCCACGGTGAGTTCATGTTCTGTTACTGAAGCACACTTATCACCTAGACACATGAAAAAACTCCTTGCACCATAACTGACACATGGCTAGACTCTTACTAAATGTTAGTTACTTTATCTTTATTACAAAGTTGTTAAAAACTGCAACAGTGTCAACAATTAATAGCTCACTTGCTTGAGTGTTTAGAAGCAATTTCAAAACAACTCTCATCAAAGTTGCTAAAAGCCATATCTTGTGTTGGGATGTTGACAGAACCTGTCAAATAAGTGGGATAAGACATGGAGACCCAAGGGATGAGGCAAACTCCATAGTGTGTGTGTGTGTGGGGGGGGGAGTCAGTGAGCCAGAGCAAAGAGAAAGACTGCTTCAAATGCTTGATTACAGATTAAGGCAGAAGAGTCTGGGTTTCTCCTTCCTTTTCTCTCCATTATCATCAGAGATCAATAATTATCAAGAATGCTTTAAATCTAATATAAGTCAAAACAGCTTTAACGTCCTGTGCCACACATCAAAACACTTGTGTGTAAAAATTATATATGCCTGCAAATGTCTGAGGTGTGCTGCTACTCAACCTACAGGAAATCTTAGGGGTAAATGTGATACCTCATATTATCTACCCAAATTAAAAGTTACTGCCATTGCAAGGTTCCTTGAAAGCCAAATTAGAAGAAAGACAAATGTGTCAATCTTTGGAGAGAACACAGCTTGCTCAGAGTCTGTTTCCTGTCTATTTAGACCTAGAACCTAGAGTAGAAAATCAAATGGAATGAACCTTCTCTTTCTGGAGAACACATAAGTTATCCCCATAGCTCTGCTTCACTTTTCTGAGGGAAAGCCAGCGGTTTCTTTTTCTCAGGACTAGGGAGTGCTCTCAACCATGTGTGAGTATGTGGGAAGGGAATATCTCTAAAAATGCCTATCTACTGCTTACTCTGGGGAATATCCTTACTTGGGCATTGTCAAGTACTTCCATCAAGTCATTGTCTTCAGCTCTTGTTTTGTTTGGTATTATTCTCTGGTAGTTCTGATTTGGTTTGGTTCTTAACCTATAAATCATCAATGGGATTGAACTCTGCAAATGTTTGGTTGTAAATTAGAATAGTGGAAAGGTAGTCTGTCTGAGTGAAATTCTTCTGAAGCTTCTGTTAGATTCCAGGGGAACACTGAGATTTTATGTCACTTCTATTAGCTGCAGAAGAGAGGACTAACTAGAAGATACTAAATTCCAGCAAGACCTCTCTGAGATCTTAAGCTAACCCTTACTCAGTCTGAAATAGCGTCTTATACTTCAGAAGGCTTCCCTAGCTAGATATCCACCCTCAATGTCAAAACACAAAAGCATCCACTCAAGCATCAGCTGCATCAGTGAACATGGCTGTGACATTTCACCCAAGGCATAGCCCCACCTTCCTGGAGACTGTCAATGTAGTTAACAGTGGCTGGAGGCAGAGACAGAAAATAGTGTTAACCTTGTCACAGTGGGATGAGACTGGAGACAAATAATCTCTTTAGGTATCTGGTTCTTTTTATGTCATTTGAGGCAAGGAGGTGAAGGTAGGTAGTGTGGACATCTTAACTTCATTAGGATCTTAATATATAAAGTATCAAGAATGTAAGCTGAATAATCTCAGTCTTTACTACACTGGGCAAGTTGAAAAGCAACCACAAGAAGTCTGGGAAAGAATCAGCCACACTGTGACAAAGTCAACCACAAACATCACTGCCCAGACCCCAGAGTATACTTGAAAGGCTGTATGCTGCATCCTTTCAAGCCTTGGCTGCACAGTGGTTAAAGTAAATGGCAGCCTTTCATATCAATGTACATATTAGTTTCGTGTGTTCTAACTCCTCCCAAAGCTGTTTTCTAGAAGTGACAGCCAAAAGACTAATGACCTCCAAATGCACCTACCTCACCCAATCCACTGATCCGCTCAGTTGACCTATCTACCACAAACTTTGTTTCTGAAATTGCTTTGTTAACAAAATCCACATAAAATCTTCAGAGATCACCCTTAGAGACCACCATTAGTTTTGAGCATTATTGTAAATTGTGGCAATAAGTAGGTTATCAGTATACCATGAAATGTTTTAGTAATGAAATGCAATGGCAGTGAGGTCCTGTGAAGCTTTTAAAATAATTAAGTTCACAGTGTCACTTTATGCGTTACAAGCTGTACCCTATAAAACACATTTACAATAAAATGCTATGATCTACAGATGCCTAGCACATCCAGGAGCTAGGTCTGCTGTCAAGAAAGTTCATCTTGATCATCTTAGCAAGGCCTTATATAATAAACCATTTATATTTCTTGTTCCCAAAGGGCCCTAAGCAAGAAATAAAACTGAAGTTTTATTCTTATGAAAAGATTTTTGACAGAACTTCATTTATATGCTTATTTCTATTTATGTTTTACATGTGAGCATTTAAGTTTCTATTTAATCAAAAGAAAATACATTTAATGCTTGGTTTGGTAGAACTAGTCTGTGAAAAAATACTATCTTATTGTTTCCACAGAGAACACAGCTTCGGGCCCAAACCAAGTAAGGCTAGAAATTAGCAGAGCCACATTTCTCACTTCGAGGGTGATGGCTAGTTTCCGTAGTTTTTCCCCAACCCCTCTTAACGCAGATTCAACACTCTTCTTCCCCTTTCCCCTATCCAATAGCTTCCTGAGCACACTAAGAAGACTTGGTCCTGAACCCATGAAACTCTGAAGCCTAGTACCTTGCCTTTTCCTCCAGGGCTGTGGTCAAAGGAGGTGGACCTAACAGAGAATCTGCCAATCAGTTCTGTGCACATTCAATAACTGCATTCTCTTCTTTTTGTCCACAAACAAATATAAGTCCAGATGAAATGATCTCCCTGCTTCTAGATGACAGTACCCAGCAGAAGGAAGACTTTGCAATAGATAGCCAAGGTGGGTATTCTTGGGCCTCAGCTTCAGTTCAAAGAAGCTGAAGTGCATTGACATTAAGGTTTGGTTTTGCTGCTGTTTTGCTTTCTATGTCCATTAGTTACAAGGTGGTTGATTGACATTCAGAGCCCTGATCTTTCTGAGTCCAAAAAAGTCAGATCTTACCACCTTCCACCTCAAGCAGATCATAACAAGTCAAAACGTTCTAAATAAGGTCAAATTGAACAATTTTGGGTGGGTTAATCTAGAATCTCTGAATTAATATACCAGTGAGAAATTCTCCAGTAGTTTTTTCATTTTAATCTAAGCCTTAGGGAGGACAGAGGGGATCTCTTCTCAGAAGTGCAAACAGCTCACAGAGTAAGACTCAGGGGAGAAACACTATGGTAAACACCATACTGTACAAAATACCTGAAGGCAGTGCAGTGTGCAGCTTCCTGAGGGCTGGTTTGAAGAAATGTCAAGATCTGCCCAGAATTTCAGACTCATCAGGGAGCTCCCTAAAGCTTGCTTCACCATGGGGATAAAATAGGATTTTATTAGCATGAATGCACTCCAGAATCTGAGTGAGTCATGTAAAATATAAGTCCTAATAACACCTAAGAGTTTGTGGTCAACAATGATGTCATTATGACTGTTTAAAAGGCTTTTCTTCCCTATACTTGTACATACAACCAGTCAGCCTGACTAACTGAAAATAGCCATTGCTCAAAGAACTCAAGGCATCAGTCCTGCATAGGAATCAAGCCATCTGTCTGCACATAAGACATTTCTGAAATTGTTTTCTGTTTATATAAATCAAGGTTTATAAATATCCAAGTACTTCATTGGGGTGTCCTTTAGCCCAAGACCCTATTTCTTCAAGGCAGTTCTGGAGATAGCAGAAACACCCCATCGTTAGAAGAACAAAACCCTTCCCGATGGTCATTGTGCACTACCCTAGTCATTTCACACAGGAAAAAGATTCCGATCCTGTGGCCAAGGATGGGTGCTATTCATCACAAAAGCCCACACCAGACTTACCGTCTTTACAGAATGTAGGAAAACCTCTTGAGTTTTGAGATCATAAAGGTGTGAGTGCTAATCCTGACTCTGAGAATGCCTAGGTACATTATTTCCATGGACCTTAATTTCCTTGAGTCTCAATTATCAGAGCTATAAAAATACCCAGTGTAACAGTTGTAAAGACACAACTGAATTAACTTAGAACAGAGTAAGCATTCAGTTAGTCCTAACTGTTACCCTTACCTGCTAGCAACAGTTAAAAAGAATGAGTCTGAGGTTTTCATGTGTCAAAGTCATCCAGTAAAGACAAGGGTTGGTTTCTTCTGCAAATGTTTTTTAGCTCATGCAGCTTCTATGCTGCCTCCTGCCACCAAGTTTGGGACTGAACATTGTGTTAGAGGTAAGGGGAGTGTATATGGAGCTTAGCATTAGTGAAAATCCTTGGATTTGAAATGTTTTAGAACATCTTCAATAAATCTCAGACTATGGAGTTCCTATTTTATCATGATGAACTTGTCATCTTTCTTTTTTTCCATAGAGGCGATCCCTATAGCCCATAAGACCTCAGCTTAGAAGTAAATAAAACTAAATTCAGAACCACTATTTATAATAAGACTTTTCTTTATGAAAGCTCCAGTTGAAGTCAGATACCCCTAGGGAAGAGTTAGGGGAAAGATTGAATGGGATGGCAACCCCACAGGAAAACCAACAGTTCAACTAACCTGGACCCCTGGGACTTTCCAGAGTCTGAGCCACCAACCAAAGAGCATAAATGGGCTGGTCTGAAGTCTTAGGTACATATGTAGCACCTTGTGTGGCTTCAGTGGGAGATGTGCCTAATCCTGTGGAGACTTCATGCCCCAGGGTAGAGGGATACCTGAGAGTGGGGCACCCTTTCAGGAGTGAAGGAGAAAGGCATAGTGGGAAAACTTTTCTAGGGGTCCCAGGAGTGGGGCAGCATTTAGGATGTAAATAAATAAAATAAGTAATAAAATGAAAATTGTAAACAAATAAAACAAAGCTCCACTTCAAAATAAATAAACAAAATTATAAAGGTAACTCCTCAGATTTCTCTATGGTTTAGATTTAGTTCTTGAATGTTTTTCTATTTAAATATTTGTCTCCATATTTAAGATCTAGTATTTTAGAAAGTTTTACCAATCAAGGAAAACTATGAACTTTGAATTTTCAATCATCCAATATGAAATAATCTAAAAAAAAAAAAAAAAAAAAAAAAAAAGGCATGACCGGGTTCAGATGACAATCTCCTCAAATCTGTCAGTATCTTTTACTAGGATCATCTGTTCAGCAGTAAAGGCTCTGCATGTTACTACTGCCGTAACTCAGCCTCTGACTTGGGTTTGGCATAGTACGTGTTCAATTAATAGCTACTGACAGAGCAGGTCGTAGATGTGCCTATTTGTAATTTAAGCATACCTGCCAGGTTCTTAGCTGGAAACATTGGATAAGCCACTGGGTTACTATATAAAATAAATGTGGAGTGATAAAATAATCGTAATTCATATTTTTCATCATCTTAAACTTGTAATCTCACATTTTGCTGAGTTAATGTCATTACAATATATATTTGTATGAGTGGTTACTTAATACAAGCAGACAGTTAAATATACTGCCGATTATTTTCAACCTAACTCAAAGCTATTAGTTAAGGAAATGTGGTATATTAGAAGTCTCAATAAAGTTGCACAAAAGGAAGAGTAGCCATAGCTCTCCTGCTGCAGCTGTCACACTTGGCATAGCATTGGCTCCTGGCAAGACTCCCTGCAGGGTTTGGGAAGGCACTGCGGGGAGACTGCACATAGGCACAAGGGAATCATATTATAGGACAGGTTTATAGTTGAAATAAGAAGAAATGTGCCAATCTTTCAGTTGTCATTTTGGGTATGTAATATCATTATCCAGGAAACAGGAGGACTTGATTATTAAATCAGCAATGCTGATTGCAGAATGAGAAGTCGCCTGTGCTGAATTAAATTCAGCAATTAATCACAGCCAATGGCCACTTGTAAATATCAATATTGAATTTTAAGCATTTAAACCAGCCAATCAATTAAAACCCAGACTGTGACTTTAATCAGTGAACACTAAAATACAATTTGCTGAATTCTCCATCTAATAAAACTTAAGTCATTGTTGAAGTCTAATCTTGTTGCCTGTGATGCAGATATACAAATTACAGAATCTTTTAGAAATGTCATTATCTTTGAGTTGTGTTCTTGCCTTCTGAGTATCTGGTAGAGTCTATATTCCAAGAGCATCTTGCTGGCTTGAAATTCAGGAAGTTTAAGCACTTTAAAAGCATAAAACCACAAAATATGCAAGTTCCAGCTCCCACTTCCCACCTGTGTGACTGCACGGATCATGGTAAAACTCCTGTGATTTAGTTTATGCATGAGTAGGACCACATGCTTATTATAAGATCAGATTAATGCATATGAAACACTTAAAATAGTACTGACTACATGGTAACTCTCCTGCAGTTAGTTACTAATAAATGCATGTGCTAAACTCCATTACTGACTATGTGGTTAACTCTCCTGCAGTTACTAACAAATGCATGTGTTAAACTCCATTGCTTAATCATGTGTCAGCAGTATTGTATCCCAAGAAATATTTAAGAGAATTATACTCTTTTAAATATCCAAATAATCTGGAGGAGAGTCGTCAATAGATTTTTCTGTTGCATTGTTTAAAGGACTATACTGATGTCAGACATTTTCCTGTCTCCCAGATTTCCCACGGGTACAAGTGCAGAGGGAAATTCTTTTTAATACTTGCTATTTCAGCCTTTAAGTTTTATTTTTAATACTGTGTTGAGAGTTCTTCACATGACTGAACTTCCCCATTCCACCACCATCAAAGTCACAAATAATCACAGAAAGTTCATTCACCTTGTAATTAAGTCGGCTTGGCCTGGTGAACTCACACAGTCCTAAAGGAATCTATCAGTGCCACAAAACACGAGTCACATTTGCATGCTTATCACCATCCTCAGAGCTAAGATAGATGCAGAACACGTCCTCACTGCATGAGAACATTTTAAAAACATGATTTGTTTGAAATGCCAGTTTTATGAATTTTCCATAACTTCAGAAAACCCCAGTTATAGGTGCTCAATTCAATTAAAACTATGGAATCAGGGACAGAAAAAGAAGTTAATTGGTTATGGCGTTGCTGCCTTGATTGACAATCTGGATCCAGACCCTGCCCCCCACAGAGTGGAAGGAAAAGTCAACTCCTGCAAGGTGTTCTTTGACCGCCTCCAGATGGACACAGAAGCAAGTGCTTCCTTGCTACTAAATAAATCTTCATATGAAATCGAAAATGAAACTAGAGGTCAATGGCAGCCCTCGTCTTCAGTGGCTCAGATCATGAAATGGAATGGGCTTTCAGATACTGCTTCCTATTCCTAATAAGAATGTGAGAATGAAAGTTACTAACGAAAATACAAAGTATAAAAGCTCAGGTCCCAGCAACACAAGGAACAAACACAGTTGCCACCAACCTGAAATAGCTCAAGCAAGTGCTTACATTTGATGCAAATGAGGATGGGCTATATAAAGCCAGTCTCTCCTCTCTTGGGTCCATGTCCTACCCCTCTCACAGCTCCTTCCTGACATACTCTTTGTGATTCACATCCTCAGCTTGTACTGCCTAGGTTTCCAGCATCTCCTAACAGACCGCACACTGCTAGCCAGTCTCTATCCACTGATACATTGCTCACCCATTAATAAGGTCATTATTTAACATTATAAACCATACTTGACAAATAATTGATCCTTGAATTTGAATAGGGCAGTTCACAACTTTTAAGAAGATAGTAACTTCTGTTTCTCAATCAAATATGAAGGTTCCTACTGACTTCTCTGCACTAGAAACACAGCAAATATTTAGAGAAAAATAACCATGTAGCTCCCTAAGGACACACTCCCCATTCCCAGCTTTCACATGAGGAACCATCCTTATCATGTCTTTGCTACTACTGTCCTGCAGGCAGAGCCAACTTAGTTGACCAACCTTCCGGTTCATATCAAGTTCTTTTCTACCAATGACCATCCTGGCTAATTTCCTCTATTTCTTTATGAAATTATTACTGAAGATGCCCTTACACTGTGCCACATATTGTGCCAAGAATGATAGTACCAAACAGAAAAAATTAAAACAGTGTTCCCTATGTAGGTTTCTGAAGCCTAATGTAAATCTTTTGACCTATTTTTATTTTGAGTACAGAGTACATTCTTTGATTTGAGCTTATGTGATTAGTACTTGTGAGGACTAGAACTATGTGGTGAAGGAGATATCTGGCCCCAGACCTAATAAAGCTCATTCCAAATCTAGTACAGCCGACAGTAAACAATTGAAGAGTTGCAGTGCAAGGAAACAGATTTGCAATGAATTCTCTCCAGGAAGAGAATGGCATTTGAAACCCAACCATGACTGTCAAAACAGCTGTGGTCCATAAGAGGAAACTGTACCAGTTAAAAAGCCAAAACCCTGTTCCCCTCATCTGTCATACAGCTAGGTATGACACCTAGCATGCCACTGAGCCTTCCACACAGCTGGTTACAGAATCAAATTCCTTTCCTCACAGGATCAGGAAGAACATCAAAGGAGAGAAGAAAAAGCGATATGTTAAGACCCTGCTCTCAGTAATTACAGGAGGCTGGGTCAGAACAGTGTTCTTAGCACATTAAATAAACAAAACACAATGCATCCAATTTAGTTAGTTGTGGAAATGAGCTTTATGCTGAAGTCATCAAAGGAGATCAAGGTTAATAAAATGTCTTTGTGTTGAAAAGATGATGTGTGTTCACTCTATGTCCAGAGCTTTCGGTACAGAACTATATGCATTTCTCCTGAAAAACATCCCACCAGGCATCACATGAATTGATTTTTCTGTTTTAAAACTCCAACATCAATCTCTATTTCAGCATCTTCTGTGTGACACAAAAGGACTCTGGTGAACATTGTATCAACTGGTACTTTGGGAAACATGCCCCCTTCCAGGCAGCTCTCTCTCTCTCTCTCTCTCTCTCTCTCTCTCTCTCTCCCTCCCTCCCTCCCTCCCTCCCTCCTTCTGGGGAAGATCTAGTTTCTTTCTTTGCAATTCCACCTTTTACTTTAGTCACTTTTTTTCTTTTTCTTTTTTTTTTTTGGTTTGCATTAAAAATCTACCTCAGTCCTTAGACAAATCATATTTGCAGTCTCCGTTGTTACCTTTAGTACATCTTCCAACCCTCTCCTCCTTGCACCCTTGTGTTAGCTTGGTGTTAATCACATCTTAACTAACATTTAGGTGATCCGTCACAAGTATCCAAAAGATCATATCCCAGTAAAGTGTTTCTATAGCAAATACATCTTTCAGCAGTACTCTTCACACTCCTACACGTTAAACATGTTAGCATTCTGTCTAAACTCCACCCCACAGTTTCCTGGCAATAGCCAGGTATGTTCCTCCCCACAGTTACCTGGCAACAGCCAGGAGGGCCTGGCCCACTATAAAAGGAGCTGCTTGCCCCCTCCTTCCTCTCTTGCCCTCTTGCTCTCTTGCTTTCTTACTCCTCTCTTGTTCTTGCTTCCCCTCTCCTCCCCTTCTCTCCTTCTCTCTCCACATGGTCATGGCCAGCCTCTACTTCTCTACTTCCTCTCTCTGCCTTTCTCTGCCTCTACTACCCTCTTAACTCTCCTCCCCATGCCCTGAATAAACTATTCTACACTATACTTTCTGTGGCTGGTCCCTCAGGGGGAAGGGATGCTTCTGCATGGGCTTGCTGAGACATTCCCTTCCCCCACACCTCCCCACAAAACCATAGAACATATTCTTATACCTCTTTATCTTTTTATAAACACACCAAAACACACATGAGATATACTATAGACACAAGACACACAAATTTTTGTATACATAACATATATCTGTATCACTTGGTCATTTACTCATAAATGCTACCATGCTATTTTATTTAAGAAATGTGTTCATACTGTCTTTTATTATTTCCATGAAAGCATCTGAAACCCATAAGTTACTTCTACAGTTTCCATTGCAAACTTGTTTATTTCCTCCTTGGAGAGCAGGAAATTCAGGAAGTGGGGCTGAAAGCTATTCTTCTGATTATTGCTGCTTACAGAACAAGAGCAGTGCTTTTAAATCCAAAGTACCCAAATGGTGCTCCAAAGTAAAGATCACAGTTTGTGCACACAGGAAAAGAAAGTAAGAAATGTGATTAAATACAACTTAAAACACAGGTTTACAAAGCAAGATTAACTTTGTAAGGAAAACGTCATCACTGAATTTATGCTTAGGAACATTATCATCTCGAAAACTGTATGCTGTATGAGCAGGTTAGCATCACACTTCAACACCAGATGCTATCTCGTATTTCATCATAGCTGGTTATAGTGAATGTGCTTTGGATACAGTCCCTAAGTCCTCTGGAAGAAAAGAGAATTCCTGCACTCAAAGGAATCTTCTCCTTGGAAGCCAGGCAGCAGCAGTGTGCCTGAGCATGTGACAGCATAGCTGTGGTTTGGCATTCATGTTTCTCTTCCGTCTAATCAATACCATTTAGCACAGCTCAAGCATACTCCTCCAAAACCCAAGGTCAGCTTTGCTCCAAGAGGATCAAGAGGGTTGGAATGAATGAGAGAGCAAAAGGTGAGGTATATCTAAATGAGTTCACCAACAAATTAACACTTCTACCCAAGCTAACAGCCTATATCTGAGTTTATTCTCAGTGTTAAACATATTTTTCCGTGTTTAATCAACAAGTATTTATTCAAAACAAATGAATGATAATTATCTTTAAGAGGTTCATGATTTAAATAACTAAGTCAAAATCTGTCTGCCCTTCCCAAGTATTTTTAAAGACTTATTCCCTTTTAAATTACACGTGTGGAAGATGGAGTACATGCATATGAGCGCAGATGCCTGCAAAGCCCACATTCAGTTAGTTGTAAGCTACCTGCTATGGGTGCTAGGAACTGAACTTAAGTCTTCTGAACTGAACTCTTAGTCTTGCCTTGTTAAACTATATACTCTCAAAAGCCTCTTCATCCTCGAAGGCTACATCTTGCTAACCTGTCCAGTAAGGCAAGCCCTTGAGGAACTAAAGAACTGCACCATCTCTTTTTGAATAGTGATTGTCCTAAAGGTTACTTCTGGTACACACTTTTGTCTGCTCAACTGTTCACCTCTTTGAGTTCTCCCCAGCTATATAATGCTAACTCCTTTATTCCAAATTGGGTCATCTGAATTATCTCATCAGAGAACTTGGAGGATTCTGACTTCATTGTACTTACACTGAACCATGGCAGGCCTTTAGTGAAAACTCATTCCCAACCCTATGTACAACTTATGATTCAGCTATGAGAAACAGGGATGTTAAAGGAATAGGGGCAAATGCACAGGAGTCATAGCCAATTTTACTTTGAAGAACTTATTTAGCCTGTTTATAGGCTAAATATGACCTGTCCCTCACCTAGTTTCTTGACTTGCTAATCTATGTAGCAACTGGAATCCCTACTGTGAGTGAGAGAGAAGGTAATTGACTATCCTCTACTCTGGATACTTTCCATGTCCGGGGCCAATGATCAACAAACATGGTCCAAGATTTGTTTCCAGTGGTAAACAAGGAACACAAAATATCTCGACTCCTGAACAGAGCATGTACAGCCTCATAATCTCAAGCAGAAGTTATGAATTTTAATTCTCTCATGTAGTACCAATGCATCCAAGCAAGAGCATTCAGACAGACTAATCAAGAAAGAAATCAGCAGGGGGCATTCATGCAGAGGATCACTGACAGTACTCTAAACTTAACACAGCCATGGCTACTAGCTTCCTTACATCCTCTTCTCTTATTGAAGATGTCCTGAAAACAAGCTATCCAAGGATATTGCTGCTGTTATCATGCTTACTAAATTGGTAGGCAATATTCTCTAAGTGCACAGGGCCAGGAACTAAGGATTTCCTGTGCCCCCTCTTCTTCCAGACTGAGTGCAGTTATAAGAGAGCAAGAACAGAAGTACTGGAATAAATAATGCATGAGAACTTCAGGTGCAGGAAGTTTTATTCAGGCCTGCCACTAATGCACAGCTAAGCCTGGCATTTGCTGCCTTGTGAGTGGATTTGCTAACCTGTGTGTTCCAAATGGTAAGGAGGATGGCAAAGCTGAGGAAGATGCTGTACCTTTGATCTCATCCTTAGCCTCTCTCCAGCTGTTCTGGTTCTACATGGGCAACCTCCCACCAGGCCTTTGCCCTCCAAACTTTTAGAACTTAACTAGCTATAAAACCACAAGATTTCAAAGGCCACAAGGTAAATAGAAGTGATATGCATGGTTAAATACTCAATTAGTGCCACCCTAAATTTGCAGCCTCCTATCTTTGCCTCTCCTGATTTCCAGCTGTTCTCTGGTCTTTGGATTAGTGATATCCCTACAACCATTAGGTGGTCTGCTGGAGTCAATTATCCTAGAAGGAAATGAAAAACCATTGAAGCTGTAAAAGGGCTAAAAGATCTCCTAAACCTGCCAGTTTCTCAGGGATTACAATATATGCCATATCTATTAGTAAAGTTTACCTTTAGAATTTTTTAAAGGTTAGCAGAGCCTTGAAATATAATTCAGGATTTAAGCATTTACAGTATTTGCTTTACCAATGAAAGAATATAGTTGTTTTTAATCCATAATCCAATAAAATAGTTGAAATGAGGGCTGTCCTTCCCTGATGCACCTTTCTGACATAAAATTCACTGTTTTCCAAAAAATCGTGTCTATAAAGAACACAGTCACACATCAGAGCCTCACTTTAGCAATGACCACACTACCAGTCTCAGAGCACCGGAGATCACTCCAGTCTTCCATAAGCTCATTCCTTCTACCATATTACCACCAGTACTGCTCAGTCAGTCCCTAATTGCCTGAAAATATCTGTGACAAAAGTTGCCAGTCAACCATTGCATTTGCCAACAGAGAATCATCATTGCTTGACCCAGCATCAGCCTTAGGAAGCATCCGTGGATCATCATTGCTTGACCCAGCATCAGCCTTAGGAAGCATCCGTGGCTATACAGATGCTTCCACACGACAGGTCCCATTTTGTCATACTCCTCTATAGTCTGTGCAAGCACACAGCCAAAAATCACAGCTGCAATTCTTTCCAGAGATAAATACATTGGTGAGAGTAGAGCATGATGGCCCAAGTATGTGACAGGTTGGAAGGAATTACCATTTCAGAGACCATTTTATAGTCCTAAACAGCCAGTGGTTGGAACCAAGTTCTAGGCAACCATCTGTCTGATGTCATTCAGCCTGACAAAGTAGCCTAAAGAGTAAAGCTGAGGACTTGATCCCATATATCAATACTGAAGACACCCACATCATCTCAAGCAGATGCTCTGACTTCAGTGGGACTGAGTGTGCAAACATCTTTGCCCTCTGGCCTGTGTTATTAGACTTTCCAAAGAGGAATTCTTCCATTTAGAACTTCACAATTTAACACAAAAAGCATGCCAAAGAGAAATCACAGTTCAAGGCTGTGTTGTGATGCAGCCTGAACCTATGAACATTTCCTCAGTTAACATCAATATCTAACGTTTTGGCCTTAATCCTTCAGTCTAGTGCTTTCTCAATTGAGTTATCCTGGCGTCTAAATCATACAACAATGTGTGGAAAACTCATGAAAAAATGTTTGACTTATTTTTGTGAGAGAGAAGTATGCATACCACTTGTACTTGTGGAGGTCAGAGGTCAACTTGCAGAAGTCAATTATCTCTTCTTACCATGTGAGTCCTGGGAACCAAACTCAAATGATCAGGCTTGGTGGTAAGAGCCCTTCTACTGAGCCATCCTACTGGCCTGGCCCTAATTGTTAAACAAACATATCTGTATAGTTTACGTACAGACACATGCTGCATTTCACATAAGGATCACACATGGAAAACAGACTAGTGCAAAGACAAGAGAGGATGTAGAAGAAGAGGGAAGAGAGAAATGAGGGAAGGAAGAGAGAGGAGAGAGGGGTGATATCTAAATGCAGAGGTTGGAAACTGCTTCTAAATGGTTCTGAGTTTTTCAATTTATCTGTAGTCTACAGAATATACCAATAAGAATCCATGGTGCTGAAGCAACCTTGCCTAGCTTTGCCTCTCATTTCCTCTGATCTTTTTAGTTTCACTATGGGAAGCATTCATAATGTGCTTATAGACACATGATCCTGCTTTTAGACAAGTAAGTATTGCTTCAGTAAATCCCACTGAGAGCATACTCCAGAAAAAGCAGTGCTTGCAAAACATCTTCTGTTAATTTTTCAGAATTCAAAATGAAGTGACTAACCCCCTATCGACAATAAAAATGATTAAATGCAAGTACTACTAAGGCTGTACAATAAATATTTTATACATTAATATGTCTTCAAACATCTTATTTCATTTTTATTGTTTTTCTATATGGCATTATTTTATTTTAGTACATGCAATGAAATAATTTTCCATGAGAAAAGTAGGCATTCTTGGCCCATTTTAAATAAACCAATGGATAATTATTACACTATTAATTTGCTATGTAAGTTGTTTAAATTGCTAACTCTTTTCTCTCTCCATTATTAGAGATAACTCAGTACTTCTGAAGGAAAATGCAAAGTCCGTTGCTACAATATACCCAAAGTCTATTATTCAAGTGTTCTGTCCTATGATTCCTTTATAAAGCAGTCCATAATCCTGAAAAAAACATATTTCAGTATAATACCTTCTTACTGTTCAATCAAAACAAAAATCTTTCAAAACTATCTTACCTACTCTACACGTTACCACATCGTTTTCAACAAGAACCCCAGTGGAGACCATCTGAATAATCATTCTATATAGCTAACAGCCAATGGCAAGGTCTCTTGGCGATAGTTGAGATGTTTCCACCTTCTATGGATGTAGGATAGTCCACAAGCTCCTCATTTTATTTGCTGTTTATGGAAAGGGGTTACTAAAAAACTAATGCCCCCAGAGTTTTCTCAGTAAGTACGTTATAAGTCATGTAGAATTCTTTCCTAATATGTTGGCACATATGGACAAGAACAAGTGCTTCTGAACTAGTAATGATCTTTGAGATAAGCCTTTAACAAGGTGGTGTTCTGACAGTAGACACAGGCATGCATGCTGATATATATAACATTTCTTCATGTGGTATATTTGACAGTGGTGAAAGCTATACCCAATGGCTCTTGCTGGCATGCTGAAGGTCTTGATGTCATTGTCACATACTGAAAAAGGAAATTACTACCTATAAGTCAAATTTTAAAACCTCATTTTTTCCATTTCAGAACTTCCTGCTTCCCATCTCCTTTTCATTAGATGTAAGACTTTTATACTTTCAGACTTAATTGGGAAATAGAAGAAAACCTGTCAGCTGTATTAGCAGCATCCTGACATGGAAATTCTCAGACACCTACTTCCTATGCAGTGCTGCATGTAGTCTTGTTCCTTACCTTCTTGATCTTCTATGGGATGAGGATTCCTCCAGGCATGGCCTTTTTTCCTATACTCCAAAGAGTTTCCTCACACTAGGTAATGACGTCAACACTCTTTCACAAGAAAGAGATCTCTATGTATACCCCATCTTATTAATTTGAACAAAAGTGACTTAGAACAATACTAAGGGAAAGACTCCCGCAGCTCAATAGATGGGCCCATACTTGTCAACATAACTTTTGCCAGCAATCGGGGTCCCAAAGGGTGGACCCCAATAGTACCTTTGCAGAACAAGGTCAACCTTCTTTCCTTGACCTGTATGTGGGCTGAACTTGTGTACCACAGAAATGAAAAGCTATCTACACATTAATTATATTTATGCCATTATAAAATCAAACCATTTGTGAAGAAACAAGTTATAAAAGAACATATTTCATAAACATAATGAAAATATTATGTACAACTCACTATGCAAAAGAAAACCTTATTTGTTATAATGTTGAAAAGCCACAATCTTAAAAATAACAAGAGTGAAAACTCAGTTGAAAACACAAAAGATGCCCTGACTGAACAGCCTTCCTTACTAAGCTGAGACAGCATTTTTCCTAGAGAATGTTTAGTGGATAGTGACTCTTCACTGAACATAAGAATAAGAAAATCAGGAACTACTTGAGTCAGTAGAAACTAACTAAGCAAAGGAAAACCCACTAACCAATATCTGGGTGATGAAACACTGCCAAGTATCACCTCATAGTCATATCTAGTAATATGTACAGTTTAATTACTCAGTAATATAATATTAGCACTGTCAAGTCACTGTTATTATTATGGTTAGGACTAATACCACAAACTCCCTTGGACATTTGGGAAGGATAAATTTTGATATACAGACCATAGGGATCACTATCTTCTCCCTAACAAATACTGTTTGCTTCAATACTTGAAGTGGACTTAGCTTTAAATGTGAAGTTCTCAGAAAGGTTCCTCTCTGTCTCTGAAATCCAGAAACATGATCCTCCTTTCATACACAAATCATGAGTTTTAACGATGCTTAGGTAAATATTTTATCTACAGTAGTCAGTTGGCTCCTATGTGATCAAAAAAAAAGTAACTTAACAAATATTATTTAACACTATTTATAATTATTGTCAGCTCTGAGAATATCTCATTGAAATGAACAAAAAGAAGGAGAAGATGAAGAAGAAGAAGAAGGAGGAGGAGGAGGAGGAGGAGGAGGAGGAGGAACAAAACCACCATTTGTGAACAGATAACACTAGCCTTGTCATTCATTCTGTGAAGTAATGAAAACAAATGCCCATGATGTAGCAGACTGATATCAGGGTTCATCTTTAGAATACCCTTGGTTTTCTTCTATGAAAAAACTTTGATCCTTGAACAGTCCAACTGGTACATCTTATGGGTAGCTAATGAGTCACTGAATGCAGAGATACCTGCTTCTCCATCAGCATTGTCACCTAGTGCCCAAGTACCTGAGCTTACAATTGAAAGAGGTTTTTTGAATTTTATCTATTTCTATAAGCACTGTTGTTTCAATGTATATCATAACATAGAAGACTAGAGAATTAATCTAATACCTCTTTCAACCCGCTGGGTTCCTAAGATAAGCTACTGCCTTTAAATATCAAGATAAAGCAACACTTATATAGGTGCAAATATAGCCCATCTTAACTTCTCTCTATAGAAGGAATAATCAATATCAGTTCTAGTGGAATGTGGTCATGCTCAGACAAAAATTCAAGCTTTATGATCAGAAATCCTTCCACGGTACATATGTGGTTCCAGAGGGTGTACACACACGCACACACACACACACACACACAAAGTCAACATATCTAAGGGACCCCAAACTCTACAGCGACCCTTAGTAACCTAACATGAATCATGTGGAGTAATGGGAAGGGCTGCTCCCATATGAGAACCATATGCTACTAACCTCCAAGGTTAAGGCAGCCCAAGATAAATCATCCTCCACATTACCTAAGAGCAACTAAATCTTATCACTCACCCCTTCCCAGAGACAGAGAAGAGGTTCCCAAAGAGCTGAGACAGGTAGACGAGCCTCATGAAAGCCAAAATTTAATGGTGCCAGAGCCATGCAAATTTTTGTCATTATGACACAACATAATCTGAGTAGATCATGTTTGAGGACCCTGCTAACAAGATATACACACCTACACACAAACACAATCTCATAAGATTAAGTTTACACCTCTGTTTGGAGCCACATTCACAGCTACCCTGAGACACACATGGCTTACAGGCTACAGGTTGAATATGCTTGAGAGATCCAAAAGAAGCAAGCAAAAATGTAAATACTCTGTCAAACTGTAAATATATTGCAATTCTAAATGTAATTTTGGTGAAAGAAATATTTTAATTTATGGCATCAGTTTTACTGAGACATGTGACTCAAATTCGCCTAATCTATTCCAGCTATACCCATAAATATCACACTAGTACAAACTAGCCATCTTCATCTCTCACAGGGCCCTAAACCAGGTTCCACCTGACCTATCTACTTTCAACTTTTTCTCACAATTGTCTTTATGGGCACATAACTTTCTAACTTGTACACCAAATTACAGAGATTCAGAGTATGTTGGTATTTTCTAGATCTCTATCTAGGGTCTCTATTTTTTGTAAATAAAAGCTTTGAAATAGGCTTAATATATAGTATCTGTATTTATTCTCTCATTCCACTCTATGTTCCCCTGAACTTGCAAAGCTTCAACAACACTGACTGTGAATTTTCTTTCCCATTTTAAAGGGTTTCTGCTATTTGAGTCCTTCTTCTCCTTTCAAGGACTGCAGATTTCATATTCCTTACATCTCAGCTTGAGCACCAACTACTTGGAAGGTATTTCTTTAAACACTCCTGCTACAGTGGAGCCCAACCACTCATGCTATAGTGGCTCCCAACGACTCCTGCTACAGTGGATCCCACCATTCCTGCTACAGTGGCTCCACCACTGCAGCTACAGTGGCTCCCACCACTCCTGCTACAGTGGCTCCCACCACTCCTGCTACCGTGGCTCCCTCTACTGCACCTACAGTGGCTCCCACCACTCCTGCCACAGTGGCTCCCACCATTTCTGCTACAGTGGCTCCCACCTCTGATTTTCTTTGCAGCTACTGTCACTCTGCAGCATTCCCTTCTAGATTGTTTTATAGTCTAATAATCAATGCTATCTGCTCATAGATGGATCCCCAGTAGCCATCACACAAGTCAGCTTAGTACATTATCAGTAAATTTTGAATGTTAATAAATATGAGCCTGCAAACTATCTGATCAATCTACTCAGTTTTTGACATCAATCATCAAGTTTCTAAAATAACATTTTTTTCTCAATGGCCTATTTTCTCTCAATATATGTCTCTAAATGAGAAAGCAGCAATCAATTTAAAATTTAAGCTGAAGTTTCACAATCAGTTCAATTATGTTCATGGTGATTATCATACAACTCCTAATATTAGTTCAGAAAATGACACTCTGAAAGAGTTTAATGGTCACACGAAATTAGAAAAGGGTACAAATATTATCTTTCCTTATTTTCTTACCTTGGAACTTCACATTGCATATTAGCATTTTAAGAGCTACAAAAAAAAAAAAAAAAAAAAAACTGAACTGGGGAAGCCAGATAAACTGCTTAACCCAAGATTATAGATATTTTATAGCAAAATAATTGTTTTATAAATTATAATCAACATAAAATAGTCAACATTCTTCACAATATACTACAAAATAATTTTTGAATATATGTAAATCTATTCATATATATGTATTTGTATATGTATATATATATGAATTCTCTATATACATATACATATATATTGCCAATTAAATTTCCTTCAGAGACATCCTCTGTGTTCATGGCATAATGTTGACCTACATTTGAATCACAAAGAAATCCAAAGTCAGCTTTCTATAAATCAATGATTCTAAGATTTTATAGTTATTTATGCTGTTTTCTTCTGTTTTTCATCTAGAGGGTTAAAGAATCACCATAAGTGCTGTTTCTGAATGTAAACTCAGCCAAAGATAGCTAATTCTGAAATAATGTAACAAGATTTCACCACAGACAGAAACAAAAGCCATTTGACTTTATTGTCCATCGAGAAGGGGTAGGGCTGGGCATAATGTAGCATGGAAGCATGTTCTTCCCTTCCTGTGGCCCATGGTGATGGATCTTCATAAGAGACTCTCATCAAAACCAGGATGATGAAACACAGTGAAGGAAAAAAGGGTACCATTCTAGCTCAGACAAAAATAATTAACCGGTAGGATTTACATAGACTGTGTAATTTAAAATAATCAAAGTATCTAGAATGATATAAAAGTGATAGCTTCAAACTAATTACTTTTCCAAAGGCTTACAGACAAAGGCAGAACCCCCTACAAGTGAGATGTCCACATAACTAAAAAACAAAAGAAGGAAATTGGGGACAGGTGTGGTCAGGGTGTCACAAAGTAGAGCAGAAGACCAGATATTTTCTCAGAAGCACATAAAAGCAGGAAGAGAGTCTGGCCCAGAACCAGGACAATCACTGTTCATACTCTCTGAGATAAAACTTGGCCTATAGCCTGATCCCAGAGAAAGGCTCTTGAGCTGTACCAATAGGTATGCCATTTAAAGTATTCGATGAAGAGCTTGCTTCTCTGTCAGCCTATTCTTTTACCACTAAAAAGTCTTAATGAGTTGAACTGACTCCCTTTAAATATAATAAAACCATTAATGTAAACTACTCTAATTAAGGTTCTTGACAACTTAGACATCAGAACTAAAGATTACTCTGTAAAAAGCACATAAACAGAAGAACATTGGAGAGAAGATTGCAGGTGACAACTGAAGAGGTTCTTCAGGAACTGGTTAATGTGTACTTGTCTAGTTGGATCCTTCAGTGTTCACTGCCACCTACACGAAGACTCCTCTGGGCTCTGTATGACATCAGGACTAGACTATCCATGTTCCTTTACCTAAGGACCACACTCTGTCACTTCCTGCCTTGCAGCACTTAGCTCATGCCTCTTAGTAGGGTTATGTCCTGCTCATCTTTTATAACTTGGTTCAAATGCCTCACATCCATTGCTCTTCATGCCAGCCAGAAGGATAACTGCATCACACAACTATATCAAAACCCTTATGCTCTGTTGAATGATCTATTTTCTTTACAACTTACTTTCTATATGCAGTTTCTATTGTAGAAATTACTAAGAAGTGATTTAAAAATAAAAGAAGAATGAATACATCTATGAAAAAAATCCCACACCCAAAAGAGATGAAGAACTGAGACTGAATTGAGCAGTCTCAACATAGGTCCTTTTGTTTACTGGTTTGTGAATTCATACACTGCCAATTGACATGATAATTTTAGTTATCAGATCTTTCTGGAAGTTGAACTCAGGCCTGGTCCCTGAATTTCTCCAGGCTATTAAGTCACAGTTGCTTACACTATCAAGACACTTACCGCCATATTAGCAAACCTCAACAACAGAAGGGTCAGTGGGTGTGGGCACATTTACTGCATCATGTGTACAAGGCTTTCCATACGCCAACCCTAGGATACAATTCACATTTTTATTGCATAAAAGCCCCACAAGTTGTCCCGATCAGAGCGTCAGCACTGAGTCGGGTTGTTGCTAAATGCGATGCTTTGGTCTTAAATTTTCCATTTAAGAGCAACAAATACACTAAAGAAGGAAAAACCCACTACCGTCACCATCAACAACAACACAAAACCCATGTTGATTTGACTTTAATGGCGTTGAGATATTGGGGAAAGAGGAAACAGGGCCAGGGAGATGAAATGCTATTCTCCACTGGTGTGTCTGAAAATATGCCACATTACTTGGTTGTGGAAATGTAATTTTCATGCCAAATTAAAGGTAAACATAATTATGTATAATACATCAAAAGTGCATAATTAAACATGCTGTCTGAAACTAAAATATGCAAGGAGATATAACAAAATTTAATGCAATTCATAATAACTTCATTATTTATTTATTGAAACATGTCAATCAAAACCATTGAACTAGTTTTTATACATTAGAGGAACTTAAAACTGGCAGTGTTTTTCCTTGTGTTTCATCTCTAGTTTTCTGCTTTAGGTAATACATATGCAGATGATTGTCTTGATACTTCAAAGAAAAAACACTGAACAAATGGAAATTTTAAGTAAGAAGCTGTGGATAATTACAAAGCCAGCTTTATCATGAAAACGTTGCCATAAATAACTAATGTGAAGACTTCTAGCCCATCAGTTCAGCCATCCCACTGAACATACTGCTGCTCTACTCATCAGTGAACAGTGAGCTGTCAACTGTGGGATTTAGGCCTGAGACTGACAACAGCTTCTGTATGGGCAACCTCTAGGAAGGGCTGGCAGAAGAGAGATTACAAGCTTCTCTAGAGGTCTGCCATGACTTAGCCTACCAATGATAGCTGTTTGGGGAGAAAGGAAGTCTCAAAGGTAACAGGAGGGGAACTAGAGGCCTAAAGTCAGATTCCAAATTAGGAAAAGCTTTTCACACTCCCAAAAGTAGTTCTCATTTATATGCACAGCACACTGTATGCTGGGTGCTACCATGTCCCATTTCTTGCAATCAGGCAAACTGTGAAAAGAGTAAGTATTGAGAAACAGTAAAGATGAGCAAATGAAGAAGAAAGAGCAGTGTTAGTTAGAGCTGAGAAGCAAGAGTTCTGTGACACATCTGAAAAGCTGAGCCTGATCCAGATGTAGTAGAAAAAGCATGTGGATGACAGGACACCAGCCATAGAACTCTGACATGAACTCTAGAGGGAAGGCAAAAAGAGCATCCCAAGAAAGAGGAGGCAGCCACAAACATAGCCCAAGTAGGCTTGAGCTTCCTCACTTGGACACTCTTCAGTCTTTCCACAGGGAAGTGGAGCCTGCATAGCCAGGACCACAGTCAAAGAGCTTGAGCTAGAAGTTCACTACTCATAAAGCAAATGGACTTTATGGGATGAGTTCTGGGAGTGAGATACTGCCCTAGAAGACTGTGTATACTTGGAGGTCCATCATGAGTCCTGGACTTAAGACAGGACTGCACAGATAAAGTAAAGCTGGCAGGACAGATACCTTGATGCTAAAAGATAAACAAGACTATCATATATCACAACCTGCTGAGAAACAATTAGGCATCTGTGCTCTGGAGGAGAGTCCTTACTGAAGACCTGAGCCATGTGTTAAAGCAATAGAAAAGGTCACATCTTGGAGAACACCTCTAAAGTTAAGGTCAGTCACTATGATCAAAGATAAACCTCAAAGAGAACTATCCTAAAATAAAGTAGAACTATGTTTGACGGGATCAAGAGGACCAAAAGAAATTTAACTCACCAGTGGAAATGAACTCAACTTCCTTTTGAGGAAGACAGTATACTCCATATTCCATATAGAGTATATATAGGGTATAGATATCAAAGATACTGACTTTACAATAAAAATTATAAATCATATAAACGGAGGAAAATGTGGCATAATAGAGAAAATTAGATAGCCAATGAAATGTGGCTAAGGGACGACACAGACGTGGGAATCAGCAGAAAACTTTTTAAAGGGGTATTATAAGTATGTTGAGGCCCAGAGGAAACATGGGCCTATAAGAAGACAGATAGAGAACTCTTACCAAACCAATTCTAGAACTGAAAAGTAACATATTTAAAATTTAAAAATGCACCAAGCAAGCTAGTAGCAAATTGGAGACAATAGAATAGAGACTCTGAACTTGAGGACCTATTTTTTTAAGTATTGATTTTAAATAATACTGATGAAATATTTTTAAAGTGTTAGAGTTTCAGTGAAAACAATCTCAATAATCCCAATTAGTCTAAGATGTGCAACTTTTAGGTAAACATGGATAGAAGCAAACAGAGCAGGAAAATGCTTAAAGGAATAGTGGTTGATTATTCTTTAGTTTGGTGAAAAATATCTACAGATCTAAAAAGCTCAGTAAACCACAAATGTGAAGAAAATCACAAATAATCTCATACTGTCAAACTTGAAAATCAAAGATACAAAGAAAAATCATAAAGGCAGCCAGAAAAATAAATGAAGCCACGAACTTACCCTCAGAGTAATCATGGGCAGAAAAATCATGTTTATTCTAGGAGTGACTGAAATGCCCAACCCAACATTCCTCATCCTGTGACCACATCCTTCCAAGGATGGCAAACAAAGGCTCTGCACAAGTACAAAATCTCAGGCTTGTCTCATCTTTCTGCACTAAAAAGAGAAATTGAGGGTTTGAGCCCAAAAGGGAGGAATGAGTGAGTAGCAGTTAGATAGACAACTTGTCTCTGACAAGCAGACAGTACAGGAAAGAGCCAACACCAGAAAATAAGCATGGTGAGTTTTCAAGATGGCTGCCTCCTAATCCCAGACAAAAGCCTGGGTTCCTGTGGACCCATCAAAGAAGTGCAAGGCCAGACTAGGATTTATTCAACCAAAACTTATGGATCTATCAGCCTCCTAGTGTTGGTTCAAACTAACTAACTAACTAACTAACTAACTAACTAACTAACTAACTAACCTTAAATTGGGAAAGAAAGAGCCCTAGCTCAAAGACCTAAAGACCTCCAGACCTCAGAGCAACCCAACTTCTGTTTCCCAAATTCCCTACTCTGCTTTGGAGAGTCTGTGTGTCATTCTCTTTCCTTCCTCCCTTCCTCTCCCCCTCCCCCGTGTGTGTGTGTGTATGTGTGTGTGTATGTGTGTGTGTGTGTGTGTGTGTGTGTGTATTACCTTACTACTGATGGCCTTTTTGCAGGATAGAGAGAAAGATTTCAAGTTGCATGAGAACCATATGAATTTCCAAGGAGAAAGGAGGAACACAGGAGAGAGTTAATATGTAAATAATGAGAACAACTTTTCCCTCTTAATTGCATTAACAGAAATCAGACTGTATAAAATGAGAAATATTGTACTGCTGAGTCTAGAATACATGCAGAAGTAAAATAAATATGACACAGCACAAAAGAGACAAGGGAATAAACATAACTATTTCAATTTTTCAGCTAGGCGTGAAATTTCGCTTGTCATCTGGCACTTAGGAGGCTAAAGCAGGAAGACTGTAAATTTCAGGCCCAAACTAAAAAAAAAAAAAAAAAAAATAAAAAGTAAAAAATTAAATGTCTTGTAATAGCATTCATAAAGTTTGTAATATAAATACTGAGAAATGACAGTTTCTATATGTATGTGGTCATTTTCGGAGCAATGATTTTAAAAATAAAGCATTATAGCTGAAATATGTTATTAATGTAAACATTGGACTGAGTGAAGTAAATATGACAAAGAGAAGGGAAAGAAATTAGGACAAAGAGAAACATGTTATGCAATGTTAGAGTATCATTAACAATATCAGCAAGGATATTAAATGGAAATATGCTAAATAAGTCCAACTAAAACACAATCAAAAGCCATATAAAGGGTCAAAGAGAATACACAGTATGCAAATGATACACACATGCAAACTACCATGGCTGAGCTGATAAAGGGAAATAGAGATCAAGATAAATTACCACAGACAAGAAAAGCAGGATATTGTGTCCAGAAAGCACATCTACTATAAATACTGCACATACGCATTTTATTCTATTTAAAGTTTTATCTTTAAAAAGTAAGAAACTAAGACTTGTGATGGTTTCTACGACCTATGAATATTAATTCCCAACATGAAAGGGAAATCTCAAGTTTAATCACTATAAACTAGATACTAATGTAAGTCATTAGCATAAAGTACTACCCCTCAGCAAATGCTTTTGAGAGGGAAAGAGAGAGAATGGGCCAGAAATAACTTCTTAGTGAGATTCTAGCATCATTTCCTCCTACCCACAGCTCATTTTTCTCCTGTGATACTATCTAAACTAAACACAGAAACAAGAGATTCTGTCAGCTACTAAACCTTAATTGCCACCACTGTTGGCAAACGGCTTTGATATTTAAGCATTGCCCTCTTTTGTATAAGAAGTGGCTCCCCAAAGTTATGAAGCATTTGTAAAACAGCCAAATCTGAGATGGTTAAATAAGATCTGTACTGCTCTTCCAAAGGATTAGAAAACTAAAGCCTGGCAAAGGTACAGGATCCAACTGGGCTGCATCATCTCACGGGTAAGAAGAAAGGGCTTGTCCCAGGGGCCCTGGGTTAAGGCCAACACACTTTACTGAGCCACTTCAACAATGTTAGCAGTTTCACTGTGAGTCAAGGAGGTGGTCATTTCTCTCATCTCCCTTCTTGTCCTTTAACACATATTCTGAAGGAGAAAGAACCTAGAAGAAATAAAAATAAAATTGTGAACTCTGCAGCTGCTGTGCCAAGGCACTCCAAGTGTCGAGCACAGGTACTATGGTGCAGCACACTGGACTGCACTATTATATACTTTATAGTAACCAGAAAGCCCTGAAATGAACCCAAAATACAACCAAGAGCAATTCAGCATAGCATGTCATGAAGAAATTATTTTCTTGTTTTGCTTCTCAAAGCAGAGAGTCAAGATGTGCAAACATGGAAGATTACGGTATTTTGAATAAACATGACCTCCATAGATGCACATGGAGTGGCACTACTGGAGGTAAGGTCTTGTTGGAGGAAATATCACTTGGGCTGGGCTTAGAGGTTTCAGAAGCCAAACCCAGACATAGTGTCTCTCTCTTCCTGGTACCTGCCAATCTAGATGTAGAACTCTTGGCTCCTCTGGCATGGCATCTGCCTGTGTGCACCATTGCTTCCCACCAAGATGATAATAGACTAAACCTCTCAACTGTAAGCCAGTCCAAGTTAAATGTTTTCCTTTATAAGAGATGCGGTGGTAATGGTATCTCTTCATAGCAATAGAAAGCCTAACTAAGACAAGGCTCTAGGAATTTCAGCAGCATAGGAAGACATTAAGGATACAGTTCTAGACTTTCACACATCTCTAGCCAGGACCAAGGCCCTGATAGAGACCAACCTGTCAAACTGCCGATTAACAGTCTCACCCTCACTTTATAAGCTATCCCACTCCACAAGTATCAGACATGTCAGTGTCTAATCTCACCTTCACCTTCACAAACCTCTTCCTGTGTTTACTATCCTCCCAGGGCTACCCTAGTGCATTCAGTAGCTCTTGCTTGGACCACTCTTTTCAGATGGTGCCATTACCTATCCCCCTGAGAGTCAGTCTCCATGATGTTCCCCTTTGACTTTCAAAAGAATGCTATAGCCCAATCTCTATGTACAACCTTTTGAAAGTTCCCTGATACCTTCTTCTCCCAGGTATGGACTCAGGCTGCCTCACTGGAGACCTACACATACTCATGAGTTTACATTATCTCATTCAGAGCAACTTCTCTAGAACCTCAAAGCCTCTCCCATCACTTGTCATGCATGCTGTTATCTATTCAACCATGCCTCTTCTCCAATATCTGTTTGATGTACTGTAACTTGCCTGCTTAAACTCAGTCTAAGAGTCATTCATTGCCCCTTAGAAACTAAAGAGGCACTGCCACCATGCTATGGCATGTACTAAGAAGAAATTTAGAGCACCTTTCAAGGAGACTTTGAGTCAAAGGATTAGTCATGCTGCCATTCAAATACTAAACAGTGTGCCTAGTTTCCAGAGAATCCTTAGTAATTGCTAGCTAAAGGGTAAATGAAGACATGCTTGTCATTGGTTTCCCCCAGAATTTTTTCAAATGTAATATATGGACCAATTTTCATTCATTAAGTCAAAAAAGGGGCAGTGCTGTATGACTTTTAACAAACCATTAGTTTTTCATAAGCACAGCACTAGTGTCAACTGGAGATGATGGTTTAATAATCTGGCTATAGAAATCCTTAAGACTCTGGGTCTCTTTGTAGAATCAATAGGGAAAGTGGACAGCACAGATATGAGTTAGTCACAAGGAAGAAGAAGAAGATGATTAACACTTTGGAATTTTCTTCTAAAGACTTTTATGGAGATGAGTCAGTCAATCTATTCTGAACAGCTCAGTTGCATTGTTAAAATGAGGGAGCATGCAGGATTTTTAAGAAAATACTTAACTTTTCTACTTCCTAATAACTGTGACTATATGTATGCACATATATGTATATATAATACACACACACACACACACACACACACACACATAAATCACATGCAGCCAAGTCCATTAAGTATTGTTCTTACGTGCATATATTTATGGCTAATCACTCTTGTTCCTGGAAAAAAAAACTGATTCTCTATCTCAACAGCCAATGGCTGCCTATAGCTCCTCATGTAAGGGTTGGACTTTCTGAAAATTTCCCCATCCATGTTGGCTTATATACTGGTCTGGTTGCTCTATATGTCTTGTTCAGATGACCACATGTTAAGTCACAGAGTACATCATGGAAAAGGTGGTAAAAAGATTTCAAGAACCAAAAGGACCAGGACAACTTGTTTAATAGTGTCATTTAGATATGGCAAGACATTTCACCCATGACATCTCAACAAATATGGCATAAATTTGTACTCTTAACCCTATAGAGCTGAGGCAGGAAAATTCTGAGTTTCCGCATAGCCTGAGCTACATAGTAAGACCATCAAAAGAAAAATTGTTAATGTAAAAGCTCTAATCAAACCTTTAGGAGAGTCACACTTTGTACTGCTCTATGACATAGCAAGGGAGATGGGGAAATTTTCCAAACCTGACAACCTCTCACATAAATGGAAAGTAGAAAATAAAAGGTGTGTAAAGGAAAGTACTGTGTTGCCCCCAGAGAGTTCTAGAGCCCAGAGAAACTTAAAACTTGCCTACTGAAATGATCTGAAGATTGTGTCCTCAACACCTGAGAGATGTGCAGTCATACTAAGACCTGGTGTCATTAGCAGAGTTCATTTCTAACACAGATGAAACTTGGCTAAAGTTTACTTTTGAAATCCAGGTGCATGTCCACCTTCAGGTGAAAATTTACTTTCCAAGGCTCTGAAACTGCTCTGGGCCCATTCAGCAGTCACCTGAAGAAGCTAGTGCTCCAGCAGTCAGAACATAAATATGGAAGTACTTATGTTAAAGAGAAATCAAGTCTCTAGGTCTATAATATTGTTAACCAATCATGGTAGAATTCTGAGAATAATTTTACATTTATACCTAAAAGCTCTAGTAAGAAGAAAAACAAAAGATTAATGAGTTTCTAAATTTACCTACCAAGAAAATAAAGAGGATACACTCATTTCATGTAATTCTCACAAGGCCATAAATCAGACTTAAATCCTTCTTTCCTGGATCAAATTTAAACTGGACACATAGATACTGCCTTGAGTAGTTTTAGAGTCAACTTGACTAACCTGAAAAGCTGGCTCTTCAATTGAAGAACTGCCTCAATCATGTGGTCTGTGGCCATGTATATGAGAGATTGCCTTAACTGATGATAGATATGAGAAGGACCAGCTGATGTGGGCAATACCATCCTGAGGTAGGGGGACCTAGCATTATAAGAATGTCAGCTGAACACAAGCCAGTGATTGAGCCAGGAAGCAGAATTCTTCTATGGTTCCATGTTCTTGCCTTGAGTTTTGGTCCTGATCTCCCCCCAAAATAAATTGTGACCTGGAATTGTTAAGCAAAATAAACCTATTTCTTCTCCAAGTTGCCTTTTGGTCAAAATATTTAGACACCAGAACAGAAAATCATTAGGAAACTGACCCAAATGATACGTGGGCTCTGATGTATTTCTGCCCTCTTTCTGCATTCTTGGGTAGCTATTTCCTCTAAATTGAAACAGCTCTCACTGGAGAAAGAAAGGAGGCTCATGAGACTAGGAAAACTAAGACACAAAAGCTCAGGAAACTGAGAAACTTTCAAGATACACAAGGTTCCTAAGACCGTAAAAATAATGTACAACTCCTCTGGCAAAGGATGGAGCTGACAAAGCCTCTTCACTCAAGGCAGGGAGCTCTCAACATGCAGCCACAGGAGTCACCCACACAAAAAGGTTTTAAGTGATGCAGCTGACTTTGAGTTGCCCACACTACTGTGAGAATGAATGGCTTATGTATTCTCCTGTAAGAAACTTCAAGAGAACCACTGATGTACCAAGCGAGGCTTAGGGTGACTTGTGTCTCCAGTGTCTAAGGACAACCAGGATGGACGAAGGGGAAACACAGCCCCAGTTTTAAGATGTCATTTTTATTTCTTGCTGCCCCAGAAACAGGCAGCAACTTTCCATTTCCTTTTACTTTCTGTCCTCAGGAGTGAGTTTCTACCTCTCCCATGCAGTAGATCTTTCTGTATCTGTTACACTACAAAGCAGCAAGTTAGGATTGCCATTCTTACTCCTGATAGTCAGCAAATACAGAGACAAATACCCAATCCTTGCCATTGAAGGAGCTCACAGACCCATTTAGGTTAACAGAGAAAGGGAGGGAGAAGGAATCTGAGTAGGACACCCTAAGCCCAAATAAAAATATTTGATGGCTTACTGGTTCAGAGCACTGGTTGCTCCTCCAAAGATCCTGAGCTCAATTCCCAGTGACAACATGGTGGCTCAAAACAATCTGTAATAGGATTCAATGATGCACGCCCTCTTCTGGTGTCTGAAGACAGCTACAGTGTACCCATCTAAATAATTTTCTGAAAAAGCACCAAACCCTTATAGTTGGTCATCTCCCCAATTCTAAGGGCTTCTTTACTACCCAAGAAGTATGTAATACTTGTTAATAAACAACTTCACTTTGGACTTATGTCTTTTAGTTCTTTATCTGGCTGGAAAGAAGAGCTTTCCTGCTAGCCAGCCTCAATAAAACACACACTACACACACACACACACACACACACACACACACACACACACACACGTGTTGTAGAATCCTAATTCACAGTTTAGATAGATCAGTATATTCCAAACATGAGATAGATAATGCTTGAGGTAGATAGTAACAGATGGACAAGTAAGAGAAAAGAAACAAAGTTTTCACCTGCTGGATTGATATGATTTCACTGAGCCCATTTATATGTAGAATTGTAATTTAGATTTAAATTGACTTTATAACTTCACCCACCCAGAAATATAGCTTGACAGGTTCTACTCTTACTTGTGAGATCTTGTGTCCTTCCTTATCCAACTTTGTGCTTCCTTTAGGGACAATGACCAAAGTTTATCATTAAAATTGTTTTACTCACTTATCTTTAATATTTACCACCAGATTTGTATAACTGCCCTCAATGAAGCAATATCAGAGAGCTTAACAACTTTCCTTTTTCTGGACCCCTCACTAAGCATTGCCCTCTTTGGCCCTTCCCCTGGCCTCAGCTTTGCTACCCAGCTATGATCCTAGGACTTCTTCTTTCTTCCTCTACTGTGCTAACTGAGATTACTTTCCATAACCCAGCCCCTCCTTTTTCCGTTTACTCATTTAATTTGCTGAGGACTCCAACCAGTAGCTTGCTGATGAAGGATGCTCATTCTCTTGGGAATGAAATATTAAGCTGAAAATCAGAGGTCCTTATTTTAAAGGTGTCATTCCTATGTTTTCTGAAATCCAATGTTGTCACTATAGATCTGTAACTTCAATTTCTTTTTATGCATTTCTTTTCCCTGGTCTTATAGAATTCAACAATCATTTCTCCTGACCTAGGTTCTCTGATCAAATACTAAGTTTTTTGGAATATTTTTACAAACAAGATTTCTCTAGTTTTGAGAATTTTTTAAATTACTTCTACATTAATTTTCTATTCCCCATTCTCTGGTCTCTTTTTGGATTTCATAGCAGATAAGAACATTGTCACCTTGCTTTCCTAAGACTTCTATCTTCCATTCCTCTGCATTGCTTTTATTTGCCTTCCAAATATTTTGGTTTATATATATAATACTTTTCCCATTATTGTCCTTTAGCATTTTACCCTGTTCTTAGTTCATAGACTGCTGACTCAGATATAAAAGTTAAATCATCTTAAACGTTATTTGACATGGCACCGCCTTTTCCCAACCAGTTTACCTTACTTTGACTTCACCATTGAATGTTCTCCCCAAATGACTTGTACTATTTACCTTCAGTTTCACGAACTTCACAGTGAAGATCATTGAGCCTGCAAATATGCCTCCTCACTTCTGAGATAGTCTCAAATCCCCAGGTAGACGATTTTTTATCTAAACATTATTCTGTTTCACAAGACACTAATATCCTGCTTTCCTTCCTCAGAAGCACTTACTACATAGATTTACAAGATCTGTGATTTATAGCCCTGTGATTACACTTTCTCTCTGTCTTCTCCTAAGAATAAATCTTGATTCTTCTGCATGAAGAGACTAGGATTTATAAACCCTTGCACTGTGTCTGATCTAACTGAACCACATGATGTAGGAGTTTAACCTCACCACCACCTTCTATATGACTTACAAGTTATAGCATCACTAAGAGAACCGTGAAACCCATCTACTTGCTTCTGGTTTCTGGTTAGAACCTCCTTCTGCAGATGGAAGACACTAGTCTCTGCTGTCTAGATAAGTCCCTTACCTCTTCTCCTTCTGCATTTTACTCTGCAAAAAATTATTAAAAACCTGTTACCCTTGGTTAACCTTCTGTCCCATTTTATCTAGCATTAAATTAATACTTATCATCAATATTGTTTGATAACATCTCCAGTGAAGAGGGATAGCAGAACCAAGGAGAACCTGTCATATTAAACCATGTCCCTTTAAGATGAAGACCTTAAAACTTATTTTCAGCTTTCCATCCCAAGGGATGAACATCGGTCAACCGGAGTCAAGGGTAAACTCTACCCTAATGGCTGTGCCAAATACTTTATAGCTGACCGACATGTCTTCCATGAGCTGTTCCTGCCTCTAAATCAGTCTTTACCCATGTTAATACTCTTCAACAGGAAAATCAATCTCAGAAGGAACTCCAAGATACCCTCTCCTGGCTACAATGTGCACAATGCGCACCTCCTTTCCTTAAGACCCACCCCAATTCCTCCCAATGCTTTTTCTGTGCTTCTCTCTCCTGACTGCTATTAGCAGCCATGCCCATTAACTTTCCCTTTATGAACTCCATGGAGCCTTACCTACAAGAAAAGTACATGACATTTCTCTCTCTCTCTCTCTCTCTCTCTCTCTCTCTCTCTCTCTCTTCAACTTACCTCCCCCCCATTTTGCCTTGTAGGAGCCTCCCCGAAACTCCATCTTACATGTGCTTGTCCATTACCATCACCGAATCAATATGTGCTAATCCTCCTGCTCTTCTCTGGAGCAAAGGCACTATAGGTTCCTATATTAACACCCCCCCCTCCATTTCAAGGCTCCTGCACTTCTGTGATAATTGTTCCCCAGATTTATCTCTACAAACCTGAAGAACTTGCCTTGTAGATGGGAGAAAGCTAAAAGAAAAAAGAGATCTTCATTCCTCCAATCATTGGACTGGGCTTTGCTGTCTCACGAGGCATAACAGGAACCTCTGGAGCAGCCCTTGTCCAAACACAACATCTGGCCGGTAACTTCCAGGACAAGTTGGACCAGGCAGTGGCCTCCACTGCAGACAGCCTTGAGTCCCTTTAACTCCAAATAACCTCCTTAGCAGTTTTTCTCCAAAACTGGATTTACTGACAGCTGAACAGGGAGGGACTTGGCATTTTGCTGGAGGAGGAATGTTGCTTCTATGTCAATGAATCTGGGTTGGTAGAACAAGATGTAAAAATGCTCTAAGAGCTCCAGGAGAACCTACAGGCACACTATGTTCTCAAAACCCTTACCCCTTGGTACTCTAACCCCTTGGTAGCTTGGCTTCTTCTCCTCCTTGGTCCCATACTAGCCGTTGGAGCCTTACTTCTTCGGACACCCTGCCTCATCCAACTTCCAAAGCAGCAGATGTATATATAGCATTGCAAATATCACCACAAATCAGGTCTTGATTCAATATCAAAGTGTTCCCACCATAGGAGACAGTTATTCTGATGAAATCTCTCCTTTATAAAAACAGAAGGGAGGACTTGTAGGGCAGTGGACTGTGCCAAGAAACTTGGTAATACTGAGTGGGTTTGGAAGTCCCTAAACCTCATACCAGAGGATGGTAGGTGCTTTACCTGCTCCCTCACCAGGATCCCTGTCATGTGACCACAGCATCCTATGAGGAGGATCATGACAGTCACCTAAGGTAGTGCCTCAAATCCCTGCTCATGTAGATGAGGCATCCCTAACATCTCAGACTAAGCCAATAGAAAGCATCTTCTGTCAGACCCCAACATACCTCAATATGTATTGAGGCATAAAGGTGTGAGAATTACTCCATCAAGGATTGTCTGAGAGCTTTTGTTATAAACGTGCTGTAACACTTCTGGGGAAGAGTTTTCTCCTAAAGCTTTAGCAGAGGAAGCTCCCTAGCATCTTGCTCTAGGCAGCAATCCAACTCCCCTCTTCCCCACAGAGTGCCTTGACGACTGTCCCAGCCAGGCCAGAGCCACTGGACAGTGGCTACCATCTGTTATACAGACCTGCACAAGCCAGGAGAATTGGATCCCTTGAAGTTGGAGCTACAGTGGTTGTGAGCTGCCTGACATGGGTGCTGGAAACCAAGCTTAGGTCATATAGAAGAGCAGTATGTGCCCTTAACTACTGAGTCATCTCTTCAGCTCTAAATTCAATAGTTTTGTCTGACTTCTGGGTGCTCAAAGCACTTCAAATTTCAATTATGTATAACAAAGCTACCTTTGAGACATTGCAACATCTAGTGCACACTAAAATAACAACAAAAGAAAGAAAAAACAAAACAAACAAACCCCTACAAGTATTGAAATTAAATTTGAACCCATAAAATGAACAAAAAACTATCCCTGTAGATTAAACAATTCTTATGGAAATGCTGCTCAGGAGGTACACAGTATTAGTACAATTTAGATAACCCTAAACTATGGGTTGTCTGTCTGTCTGTCTGTCTGTACCCCTGGTAATTAAACAAAACTTTGAGGACTCTATCCCTTGCAAAGCTTTTCTTTAGTGTCTTCTGATCACATTTTCTTTGAATCCTTGAGTTGTAGCAATATTCTATGTGATTACCCAGGACTCATCTTAAAAACTCATCACTCAATGTTGTGTAGTGAACTAATAGGGTCAGAAAACTAGCTGAACCATTTTTATGATGTTGTTTTTCTTACTAAAGTATAAAATTATATGAACAGAATTTAAACAATGTTGCAAAAATTTCCCTTATTTCTGAAACTTTGCCAAACTTTCATTCCCTACATCATTGCTTCTTTTTGGGATCCCAGGACTAATTATTGGAAATGAAACTGCAAACATCTGTTTCATACCTACAAGCATGTGAATATATCACCCTCTAAAATCTCAGGAATTCCTACTACATAATAAAACACATGAGGCATGATTGGCAGGCTATTCTTTCACAAAATGAATCTGACACTCAGTTAGGCTGACAATACCACTTCTGTGAGAAAACATTCAGCAGACAGCATTTTCAATGACCTTGCTGACAGATTTGCATACTCCATGTTAAGTATAAAATAAAAATTACTAGCAAAGCTCATACATATGGAAAACAAAATAATACTGTTTGTGAGAGTATATTATTTGAGATAACCCAAGGGGATAGATTGGTATTAACTTCACTTTGGTCAGAACGAGCCTACTATCAACATATTTCCAACCTAAAAGGAGAGTGAAATTTGAGTGAAGGGGAGGATGGTGCCCATGGAAGGAACAACCCAGCATCAATTACATTGAGAAATTTCAGAGGTCGTGCATAAATCATGACACCAAGTGATGCTGAGGATTGAAGCTGCTGGTGAAGTGTCACACTGCCTCTGGAGAGCACATGTGACGATGGACTCAATGAATCATCAGTGTATATTAGCAAAGGCAATTTACTGTGCAGATAATGAAACAGAACTTTAGGCCCCACAGGAGCCTCCTGGGAGAGCCTGGGAGGAGTTCTCAGAATATGTTATCACTGATTTATGTTTTTACACATTCTGAACAAGTGTGATCTATCACCATCACCACAAAATTACTACCTTCTGATTCAACTTGTCTTCCTTCCTATGTACACACATCCATGCTGAGAGGTAGGATAGGTGGATAGCGATTTGGGGACCCAGTGGAAAAGTAGTTAAGAGTACATCTGGGACTTCAGGCTATATTAATGTGATTTTGTGTAAGGAGGAAAGTAATTTCTACAGGTCTGGATAGAGAAAGGTTTCTGGGAATGCTAGTATTGCCTACTGCTTGATGACCCTTCTGTTGTCACCTAAGAATGCAAGACAAAAAATGAAAAATATGTAGCCGGCAATGTCTATCTGTAAGAAGAAATGGTGTATAGAAAGACAGAAAGAAATAAAAGCTCATAGCCAGAAATTAGTCTATGCAAAAGACTCCTAAACCTTACGAATGACAGCAAAATAAACTTCATTAGTAAAAATTTCCAAATTTGACGTCTCTCATAAAAATATGGATGGGATTTGGCTACTTAAAGTTAAATTTTTCTAAACTACTGATGATTTTTAAAAGAAAATTAAAGCAAAGCTGAATAAATCAAGCTAGAGAGAGAGTCTGAATTACCTTCCTAATTTCTCAGTAGAATGTATTAGAAAAAAATCACTGTTGGTTTTTTAACTACCATACGTCATACCAAACATCATCAGGTGGTAAGATTGTAAACCATTTAGCCTGTTGCTCCAACTATGTTCAAGGAACTATTACAGATGTTTCAAAATATTAAAATTTATCCTAAATATAGTTTTAAAGGAAGTTCAAAATAATCTAAAAATATGCTAAATCCCACTCTCTAATGTTCTTTGTAAAATACGTTTGTGTTTGATTCTCTTTTGGGGTTCACTGTATAAAGCAGTGCTCGATAAAGCCTGTAAGCACTCAGTAAAACCTTAAAGCCTCCAGGGCTAGTACTACATGCCAGCTTGCCTGAGCCAAGTTGTCTTTCTACGCTTATCCCATCTGACCCAAGTCCATGTGAACTCAGGGCTCTATGCACTATATTAAATACAACAGATATACTTTGGAGGAAGAATCAAAACCTACATTAAGAAAAATAGTGTTAAATGATTTTTTTTAAGTGTTGACTACATGCAAGCACCAAAGAGGATCTTAAAAAGCACTCACTGCAAATAGATGTCTTAAATCATTGCTCAGACATGTTATTAAGACTAAAATAAAAATAGCAATACTGTTTATTGGCTAGTCCTAAGGTGTTGGTTTAAAAATCCATTCTGCTGCTTAGCTAGACCCACAGAATTAGCAAGAGAGTAGGGTCGGAGGGGTAAGGAGGAGGACTTGATAACTATTTTTAAGACCTGTGAATGTTGTTCTATTTTAGAATATTGTCTGATTCTCATTTGGAAATGTCACAGACCAAGCCCATAAACATATTTCATTATGCATAATTACATATTGCTCTACCACTACATGGCATTTACAAAGTAAAAGATAAGTCTATCTTCATGCATGCAAGCTCATAAAGATACTCACAAATACAGTTCTCCAAGATCTTATTATCTCTGGAATGTGTCTTGGATATTGTGACTAAAATGTTCTATAATGTTCTTAGACTTTTAGCCTATTGTATGGGCAGCTGAGATCCCTGTTCATGCATCTTCCATGTCATCATTAACAGCTCTGATAGAAAGAACACAAGTGGGGGTATGTGTGTACAGGACAGCAGTGCCTGAGAGACAGCAAGAAACCAGCTTCTAATCAGAATAGAAAGCTGTTTAAACTGGGCACAACTTCAGGGGAAATGATACAAAGCTTTTTATCTTTTTCCATAGCTTGTCCAACACCTTTCAGCACCTATTTTCTCCTTCTCCTTTTCCTACTCCTTGCCTAAGATTTGAAAGTGTCAGAAGCACCCACAAGCAACATTTGAGACTCTAGAACATTAAACCACAATGTGGAAGATAAACTGGAGAAAAGACTGAAAGGCAGAGATGAGACTAAGGGTAAGAGAACCACAGGTGTGGTATTTAAAAATGCAAGTGTAGAGACGATCCCTTAAAGTACTATCTTTCCAGGGAGATCCAAAGAACATAAGGGTCTGAATCATGCAGGGACCTGAGGGGACTGAGGGCATGGCACATGCAATGGTCCTAAGATGGAAGAGCTCTTTGTGTGACTAAAGAGAAAGAAAGCAATGGCATGGCACATACAATGGTCCTAAGATGGAAGAGCTCTTTGTGTGACTAAAGAAAAAGAAAGCAATGGCTTGAAGAGGGGTAAGTAAGGTAGAGGGAGCAGAGGGCCAAGGTGTGGGAAGCATGGGTCAGATCACAGTGTACCTGTTTGTAAGTCTGTAGGGACTTTCACTTTTACACTCATGGGAGCCTATTAGGAGGGCTTTGAGCTGTGAGGGGCTTGCTGCATGAGAAACAGACAGGAAGACAAGGTTATAAGCAGAGAGCTCAGCTAGGAAGGAAATACAGTCCAGGACAGAAACAACAGTGGCTTAGACCAGATGATACATAAGGTAGGCAGGAGAAACAGGTGAATTCTGGATACATTCTCAATGTAGAGCTAGAAAGTTTTTTTCTGGTGGATTAAATATAAGAGATGCAATCAATATGTGGAAGACTCAAGAGTAACTCCTAAGATCCTGACCTTAGAAATTAGAGATGATTTTAAGATTGGAAGGAAAGTATGATACTTCTCCAAGTCAACTGAGGATTCAGGAGTGATAGGATAAGGAAGAACATTGAGGTTTGGTCTGTTGTCACTTATTCTATGTATTGTAATGACAAATACTGGCCCCCCAATCTGGTTGCCCCTAGGATATCCTCATGTACACCAAGTGATGTTATGTAATTTTGCTCCTTAATTTAAAACTATTGATTGACTAAAGATGCCTACAACCTGTAGCTGTGCAGAAGAGAAGTGGGCAGGGTTTTGGTTCTCATGCTTGTGGTCTGAGGTAGGGACCACAAGGGACAAAAGCGAAGAAGGTTGAGAGAGGAGATGATATCATATAGTAGGTAAATCATGAAAACATGGCCATGAGTGCTAACCAATTGGAGTTAAGAGCAACCCAGGTAGAACAGGACAAATTGTTAGTGGAGGTTTTTGATAAGGAAGCAAATACTAATAACTTAGAGATATTTGCCCAGCTCTAGAGTTGAGTAAAGCTTATTAAAAATATAAATTTTTTGTTTGTGTGTGTGTGTGTATGTGTGTGTGTGTGTGTGTTTTAAACTAGGAACTGAATGATTAAAGGCAGGGTAGAAACCCCTGATAGAAATTAAATATATACAACAGAAGAAGTTCAAAGATTGAAGCCCTAGGAAGTCAATTGAGGCAATTAATAACTTGGAAGAAATGAAAAGAAATAAGTGAAGGTAGCTAGGAAGAGTCCCATATAAATTCTCCTTGAACATACTATAAAGGGAGAATGATTCAGCCCATCTTCCCAAGGCCCATGTTATCTACTACAAAAATAAGTTGGCTCAACTGTCTACACTAACACATTCCACAGTACATCCCTCCCATTAGCATAGGCCTTATTCTAAAAAAATAGTACTAAAATTGTGCTTATATATAGGCACCTTCATCATGCCCATTTACAGGACCAGCCCAATGCATACCTGCAGTACACACTTGGGAGGACATGAGGAGTACAGCCTTGGAGTCTAATGTTGGATCACTAGGAACAACTAGCAGATCAGCTACCTCCACCCACCTCCTCTCAACTTTATAATGTTGTTCCAATTAAGTTACATAGAATGTTTCCCCCCAAAAAAGCAAAGATCAAAAACGTAAATTTATCTAGTTGTCTCCTCACATTTATTCAGGCTTTACAGAAACAAGAGCTAACTAGAAGCTCTCTTTAACCATTTGGGAAGTACCAGACAAAGCATACTACAATGCCCCTTTCTGGTAAGTATCAAGACTATAGAAGTTCTAGGGTTGCTCTGCTCAGTAGGAGGAATTCTGTGCCTCTGGGTTATATTGTATTTCTACAGGATGTTATAGTGCTCAAGAAAGGTCAACTTTTACAGGTTCTAGTTAAGTACTTTCATTTTCTTTATGCTACTTGCAATATTTCTAGTACTGTTCTGAACTAAGTATTAATTTTACTCCCATTGGTCTCTTTATTAATTAAGGCTTTAAGAAGTCCTGATAAAAAGAATGTTCTCTGGTGCATGTCTTATTTAACAAGCAATAGAATTGACAATTGTAGCTATACTTTGCCTAAATAATAGAGTGATCTACTAGAGTTAGGAGTTAGAAAACTTTCCTGGTAAAGAAAAGAAATTAACTATTTAAAATTTCTATTTATTAGCTGTCATGTTGGTTTTATATGAATATTCTTTGAACCAAGAACCTTGCCTTGGATGGCTTTCTTATCAAGCATAATAGAAATGAAAGAAACTCATGTTTGGCCTCAACTTTCCTTTTAACATGAGTTCTGACCCTGCTGTGGTTTCTCACAAACAAGATTGCCATTTGATACTGGACACCACAGAGAATTTAATGAAACCTGAGTAATGTGTAGATGATTTATTGATGGTCACCATAGGACATGACTATCTCTCAGTAAGGTGAAGACAACTCTTGATTATCTAGGGGCTCTTGATTCACACCAGTTTATCTAGTAGTGTCCAGAACTTCTCACACAAAAAGAAAAAGAAAGAAAGAGACAAAGAAAGAAAGAGAGAAAGAAAGAAAGAAAGAAAGATAGAAGGAAGGAAAGAAAGAAAGAAAGAAAGAAAGAAAGAAAGAAAGAAAGAAAGAAAGAAAGAAAATGAACCCTTTAGAGCCAAGGAAGTCTTTGAAAGACTAATTTGTATTAAACAGGGGAAAAGAAGCAATTACTTATAACACAGAGTGAAACAAGTATTTATGAGCAAATATGATTATTCTGCTTGCAGTCAATTCCCAGAACATCTGATATATTCATATTCACATCAAAATAGCATGAATTTTGAAAATAGTATTATCTGCATAGCCTTCCCTTATTACTCATACCTCAATCAAGGCCTAACTAGAAGAAGCAGGTAATTGAGTAATTACACAGCTATAGGAGCCTCCCCACTGACCTACCAAATTCCTGAACAACTGGACTCTTGGCAAGTGTGATTTTTACCACCAGACTGAAAATAAACTCATGTCCTCTTTTAATTTCAAACCACTCCAAAGCCTTGTTTTATGTAATGTGACAAGTGTTCACTGAATGTTCCTTGGAATGGACAAACAGATGAGAGGTGGTTTCATTAGCTCTTTGTGGTTGTCCATCTAGATGCTGGGTACCAAAAAGATATTGAAGAAGAAGAGCTTGAACATGGCATGGGCTGGGCTTTTGGACAATTGAGAGCCTCAGTAGGTAAGCAGAGGGCATATGAGGAATGCTATTAAAACTTGCTTCACATCTAACACTGTTGATCACAAATCTCTAGCTAGGTTTCTGCTCTTCAAGAAACAAGGCTAGCTTATACTATTCCATCCAAAAGAAGAGGGGGGGGGGGGGGGTGCACTACTGAGGACACAGCAATGGCATACAAATCTTTGTACTTTCCAGTGTCTAATATCATAACTTGAACATATTGTATGCTCATTATGTATATGTTAGGCAATTAATACTAACACAAAGCATAAATTCTGGGCATGTAATCAAAGAAATCCTACTGGAATGCAATGCATTTTACATTTCAGATGGGTTTAGAAGAGATAAATTTTAGCACATAAATTTGTTTAAAGGAAAAGTGAATGCTCTTAAGAGAAGCAGGACCACCCATGCCAAAGTCACTCCTACCTCAACATACATCAAAAGCAATGATGATGAGCATATAACACCAATATGAGGAAGGAGCAGAATGTATCCACTGCTGCTGGTAAACATTTCTCCAGCCTGCTTCTCTCTGCAACTTTTCATCTTGGTTCTTACTCAAGAACAGTATTTCATATAGCACTGTGGTTCAACATGCTTCATTTGCATTCCTCTGAATGTAGAAAGTTCATTGTCACCCACTAAAGAGTCAAGAGACTTAATTCCCAAGAAGCCTTCTAAATTCTCCAATATCACCTAGGATACAAACCCAAGGTCATGATGCTAGAGTCAGATTTATTACTAATCCAAGTTGGTCTTGTGTCTTAAAAGGAAAATAAAGCCAGAAAAGATATATATGATATGTTGGTAAGAGGAAATACTTTTAAAATTGTTAGTTTTTATAAATGCAAGGTATATGAGTAATAGGAACAATTCACTGCTCTAAAATAACCAAGATAATTTGGACTAGCTAAGATAGCCAACAAACAGAATTATAATAAACATTTAGAAGATACCACTCTTTTAAATGTCCAAGTCATTTTTTTTTATTCTAAAGAAATAGACTGAATAAGACCATTAATTATTCAAAATCTCATGGAACATATGTGAGTCCCATGGTCACTTAGGTTCATACCATTTCAAGGCTACCTCCCGTCAAATGATGCATCTGACCTGCCTATCTAATGAAAGTCACCAACACAGAATAATGGCTAGCACAGCCTTTACCTCTCATTAGGCTGAGATATGAAATCACTGCATATGCTGCTTCTACTACCAAATAAGCTACCTAGACCTTGGAGAAGCTTAAGGAACCTGAGAGCCAGGGATCCATCTGTCACACAAACCTGGTAGCCTGAATTTATTCCTCATGACCCAAGTAAAGGTGACTGGAAAGAAGAAATAACACATAGCTGTCCTCTGGCCTCTACATGTGTGACATACCACATGCACACACATTACAAAGAAGAAAATAACTTAAAGGTCTGTGTAAAGTTCTCAGTTTTAAAAGCACAGTGTGAACAAATTATTTCCACAAAGTTTTATTTCAAATGTAACTTCTCACATTATAGACACCGGCAAACACCTCCAGAAAAGGACACGGGTCAAAGGAAAGATTTTGGTGCTTGTCTCTCAGACTCTAACTTTCTCATTTACTATCATGCTGATTATAATTCTAGTTGAGTCCTCAGGAAAAACAGGTGAAAAGAAAGAAACAAAAACAAAAAAGAAAAGAAAAGAAAGAAAGAAAATCTATACAGCAGGAGACCCCATGGCTGTTAGAATCCACACAGGGCACCTTCCCTCTCTTTCTCAGGCCACTCCTCTCTATGTTTTTGATCGCACTCTACACAGACCAAAAAATATATACTAATCTTCAGATAAGTATAATCTAATGTCCATCTTCTTACACTTCGACCTCAACTTCCCTTTCTCTATATTCTCTTAAATCCAAGTCTGGTTACCAACCTATTATTTTTAGTAACACTTAGTAGGTTTGCCATCCTAGTCACAAGAAACCAGGCCTGCCTATGTTTGATAGAGATAATTCAGCTGTCATAATGACCCCCAAGATGAGTAATTACAGATTTGGTGTCTGTTCAAAGGCAGACTAAACACAGTAAACTGAGATGTGTAACACCATTACTCTCATGTCTTAGAGATCCATTTCACAAGATGGGCAAAATGGCAGTATCATTTTCTATCAGTAGAAACAGGACTTCCTTTAATAGGTGGGTTTCTAGTCCTTAGGAACCAGGTGTTAAATGGATCTAGAGAGATAACAACCCCAGCTAAAAGAAGTGCAGAGTACCCATGTACTCAAGGAGGAACAGCAGTCAGAAATCTAGGCATACACGCATAGCCTGCAAGTTCTGAGAGAATCAAATGAAGAGAGAAGTCTGTTGATACCCAAGAACCAGACTAAGAGTACAGGAGAATTCATGAATTCTACATTTACAAACCAGTAGTCTGGAAGTGCTCCATGGGCACATTGACTGTCCTGCACTCAGTGTTGCCCCAGAGTGGCCAGGCTTGTGCCCAGAGAAGAGGGTACAAGAGGCGCTCTCCTCCTCCTCCCTACCAGTGTCTCCTCTCTTGCCCAAAGGCACATGTCTGTAGCACAGTTATCACTTCCTACCCACAGGAAGCTGCTCAACTCCAGTCTGCCATCTACATTCTCCGACTTCCTCCTTGGAGAATGATTCATTCTTCCAATGTCATGTCGATGGTACATGAGAATTCTTCAAGGAAGACTTCTGACACGCCATACCATGGATAAGAAGTACACATGCAAACCTGTTACATTCCTTAGTCAAAACAGCTCCTGCTTCTGACCTCACTACTGCTATTGATGGAAAGAAAATCAATATCCTCTTGCTAGTTGGTAATCAATCCCTTTCTCTTCCTTTTCCAGTAAGGAGGCATCTACAATGCCTTTGATATCTCCCCTCATGGCAGGTTTAGAGAGCAACTCTCCTGTTTCATACCTTTGTGATTTCTTATCTATGTCATTACAATTGTTTTCTAATTCGTCCCCTGTCTCCAATATCTCATCTCTCTCAAATATACCCAAACACACACTTGAAAAAGCTTCTAAAATGTTTTATTATCAACTCCCTACATATTGTCATCTAGGCGTTCTAAGGGTCCCCACAATGTTTACAGTGTCACATTCTTCCCAGATGCTTCTCCAGGGACTTCCTTCCCCATCCTTTGTTTCTGCCACACAATGGCATGTACCTCTCTCTTCCTATCTCTTTTCCTCCTGTATCTCTTTCTCTTACTCTTCATTGTACTCTTACATTTGCTATCCAACCCTACCTTTCACTACTGCACTATAATTTGGGCTCACCTCACATTATAAATAATACCTTCTTCATGAAGCCTCTCCTACTTTAACCTACCTTACCACCATTTCCCCCCTAGATAAATTGTGTGACATTCTAAGATCCCTTAAGCCAGCAGCCAAATTTTATGGTTACACATCCCTAATATCCAACCCATAGCATCTTTAATACTAAATGGCCTGCACTCAATCACTCAATGAGCCATATGTCACTTTAGGTGTTCTACATTCATGAAATGGCATAACTCTACCACATAGAATTGAGCAGAATTCACCTATATAAGCAACTTTTTCTCTGTCCCTGTCAAACATTTTTGACATGTTGAATCTGGCATTATTTCTAGTTGTTTTTTAAATCTTCAAAAATAAAATTAAATACAAACTACATCCAGCCAGCAACACTTTACAAGTGATGGTCTTGTAATCTTCTGAATGTGTAATTTTTTTCATAAAATCTGAAGTTACAATGAGTTTGCACAAGTAACAGTCATTCAAACAGGGTAGGCATTGAGCCAGAAAGGTTCTGTTTATCTGGCTGTAATCAAATCTAGCCAAATAATACTTAAGTCAGTTGTATATTTCCTATACAAGGAATAAAAAGATCTCTACTTTGAATTTTACATCAACAACAATGACCAAATCCCCTATAATATATCTAATAAGACAAATGAATTCTGATAGGTCCAATTCTGTCCTTACAGATGAACTATTTTATTTTAGTAAAGTATATTGTAATTGAATTTTCTTCAGGCACTTCACAGCTAGAGAGACTGACAGGTTTATCGCTGATAACACTGGTCAATAAGCCACCAAGGACACATTGTGATCATTTAATAAATGGTAATAATAAGCAGGACCCCGACATCTGAAAGATGTTCTCATTAATTAATTCTCATGCACAGTCCTACAAGGTACTCTTGACAGCTTAAAAAGATTACATGGTTATTTTCACCCAGCAGGTTAAACCTGAGTTCACATAAAAATAGTGCAACACAAAATGCACTCAATATGAAACATTTACTACTACAAATTAAGTGTTGTATTTTAGGCTGCAATCAAGACATGGTTGAATTCTGACTTTTATCAATCAACTAGATTTTATACGATGCTTATTTTATTTGTCAGGATTATATACAATCTTTAATGATTCTGAGTTCTATAACATAAAATTTTCAATTATTCTTATAAACATGCTTTGAATAATTCTTTATAATTTTTAATTATCTAGTTTGTATATATATGATATGTGTGCATTCATATGTATTTGTATGTGTGTATGTGTACAGATTCTTGTAGATTCATGATTGCTTAAGTGTGTTTGAGTGTAGAACCCAGAAGACAGCCTTATGTTTTATCTCTCAGGAGCCCTCCATTTCGCTTATGGGACAGATTCTTTCACTGATCTGGTTCCCACTAATTAGGCTAGGCCAACTGGCCAATGAGAGCCTAAGAACTCTCTTCTGCATCTTTCTGATAAGGGGACACAAGCACATAGCCACATGCCCAACATTGTCTTGTAGGCTCCTGTGATGAATTCATGTCCTTATGCTAAATGGCTGCAGCCCTTGACGTTTCTACATAGCTCTTTCGCGTCTTTCTAAGAATTTGGTGTTCTTCCAAATTACTACAGCTATCTGTATACTCTATTCACCCTTAAATCCTCTATGTCATATCTCCCTTTTCTGTATTCTCTTTTTCTCCACAGTCTTTACTCTATGCCTATCATCATGCCCAGTATTATGTCTCCCCTTAAAATAAGGAACTCATCAATGACTTTAATAATCTCACAAAATTCAGTTATTTTTCCTCCTGCTTAGATTATCAACCACGTCCTTTCCATCCCCCCAAATGACCCCAAAGCACGGTCTTGTTCTCCATCATCTTCAGTGTCTTCAGCGTTTGAGGGTGCTGGTTAGCACTCCTGAAATGTCCTTATTCCAGCTGCCGTTAGTCCAGGCACCATCTTCTGACTTATCATCTCTTTGGATGCTGCTGTTACTGATGATAGATACATGGGTGGTTTTCAGCATAAACTTTTATCACCTCTTCTCATTACCTCTCACATCCATATTTATACCACTCCAAAATGCACTCTACAGTCCTCACTCCTCTGAAAAGATCTATTCCTAAACTTCCAGCAGACTATTCTTTAAACACTGTGAACAAAACAGAACTAAACCTTTTTTCCCTTCCTTTCTCCCCAGGGTCTTTACCTTCAGGTACCCAAACCTACCTCTCTCTTTTGAAAATCCTTCCTACTCACAGTCTGCCAGCCACTAAATGATTATGAGACAATATCTACATACTTATTGTCATGTGTTGCTTCTACATATCTATACTATTACCTTTACTAACATTATAATAGTCACACACAGAAAACGCTACACAGTAACTAGCATAAAGGTAAAATCATGTGATCAGCATGGCCAGTGAAATGGATCATGAACCACCATGAAGAGTGACTTCTGAATTGCAGTAGAGAAAAACATAGATGTCAAGATTCTGTGCTCTCTTTTCAGATTACAGTGACTGCAATAATTTGGAAAGGGATGCTTCCATAACTTAAGGTTTACTAAATTCCTATGAAGATCAGAATGCCCACACCTAGCTACATCATTCATTTAGTGAAAGGAAAAAACATAACCAATTTTGTGACTTCCTAGAATTTAGGCTGTGTTCTTCCCATATATCCTAATCTTTTTACTTGTCACTTCTTCAAAATACATTAAATAGAATGCTCTTCTCCATATTTTCTCCTTCCAAATAATATTATTCTTCATTCATCTTCTCTGTTCTCCGGAGATGCCTCCACTGATGTTCCTAACTAGAGTCAATTCTCTATTTTTATGCCTTTATGAAACAATATATCTATTTTTAGAGTATGTGTCACTGTTGTTAGGTCTTTGGTTTTAAACCCACATCTTCTTCTGGTCTGAATATGCTGTAAGCATAATCAGAAATAACATACTTGTTTTAGTTCACCCTTAAACAGCATGCCCACTGGCACAAAATAACAAACTGAATTTTTTTTTAATTGAGTGCTTTTTCTATTTGTATCTGCAATGTCTAATAATTGGAATGAATATGATAGCCTCATAAACAATAAATACTCATTTAAATGCCCTATTACATCCATTCAGTTGTTTCATGGCTAGACTTATCCTTGATACCACTGCTACCATCCCTTTCCCAAGTACAGTGAGACAGCATCAATGAAACCTATTTAAGAGCATCACCAAGAAAAGTACAGAGAACCCCCTAAGATAGCAGTTCCAAACTTGTGGATCATGACCCACTGGGGATTGAACAACTTTTTCAATGGGATCCCCAGGTAGCATGCATATCAGAAATTCACATCATGATTCATAATAGTAGCAAAACTACACTTATAAAGTAACAACAAAGAAATTTTATGTTTGAGAACCACCATAACATGAGGAACTGTATTAAAGGGTCATAGCATTAGAAGAGTTGAGAACCACTGGTCTAACAGCTTCTTAAGAAGGTTTATGAGAAAGAACAGGAGAGTGATATCCATCAGATTCCATAACCCCTGCCTACTTGAAAGGAGAGTATACACATACTATACCTTGAACTATACATATGTGTGTGTGTATGTATGTATGTATGTATGTATATCCATTCGTGGCCTACTGGCTAAGCTAATCAGATGACTACATTTAGACACAAAGTATTGGATAATACTACTTCCTGTGAAGCTGTAAGAACATCCATTGAAGTGATGGTTACTGATTTATACAGACACCTGCATATCTATACAGGTATTTGCATATGAGTATAATAAAGATACATAAATGCCTATTCAATTAGTAACTAAATATGCTAATCTACAACTGAGAGCCAACATCTGCTTTAACTGGCACAATCCAGTCATAACCTGTCCTTCAGTAGCAAGGCTTTGGCACAAATCTATATACTAGAGAGTCAATTATTTTTTATCATCCCTTCATCTTTCCGAGACAGACTTAGAAGTCACCGTTAATATTTTATTTGGCGTCTTCATGGCTTATCCATCATTACCTCTGATAACCTTTGCCTGTTCAGATCTACTCACTTACTTTGCTAGCTTTGAATCCAGTTTTATCCTATATAAAAGCCTCTTTCCATCTTATTCTGTTCTTTTAGTTCCTTAAATGTTCCCTCCTGCCATGAAATGGCTTGCTTAAAACTCTCACCTCAATCTTTGTCTTAAGTATCTTTACTCGTCCTTCAGCTTTCAACTTTGGCCACCATACAACAAACAAATCTCTAAACTGACCTGCCTCATTAAAAAAAAAGTACAATCAGTTTTTCCTTTGATAAGAGATAAAATTTAAGGAAAACAAGAGAGATGCTCTGGGTACTGATGAGGTTCTCTTTCTTAGTGTTGTATTAACCACATCGACTGTGTATTAACCATATTGACTGTATATTAACCATATCGACTGTGCAGATACATTGAGCTAATTATCTATAATAGCTTTGCTTTTTCCTATATATATTACTTTAATAAAGATCTTTTCAAAATGGTACACAATTATCATATGCAATCCCATTTTATATATTACATATTTCACAGCTGAAATTTTGTATCATTTGATTAATGCTTACTATACCCCCCCCCACTCAATTGTAACTGCCATAGAGGAAAACTGTGTAAGGAAGTACTTAATATTCAGTGACTATATCAGAGTAACTAAAACAGAGTAAACTCCTACACTGAGAAATACCAGACTAGGTCAAGTCAAATGACACGGGATCTCTGATAAAATAAGCCCAGCGAACTTCTAGCCTGCTATGGACCTTCTACTTGTTCAGGGACCCTTTCACTTTCTAGTATTCATTCTGGTATAATATACTAGAAGGTTTATTTTTAAACTGAAAAGAGCAATCTTGTGCTGTTTGGAAAAGCTGAGTGAGAAAATGGAAAGGGCCAAATCTCCAGAACAACACTGAAGCCAACAAGAAGAGATCATGCAGATCTAGAGACAGCAATGAAAATAAGAGCCTACAGATGCCAGCCCACAGCCAGGGCAGCTGATCCAAACTATGCTGAAATGTAACAAACCTAAGCAGCAGAAAATATGAGCTACTTCTCAGAATGGATTGATGGGTTTTTCTATGGCTGTGATGGATTTGCTTTTGCATTACTGTTGAATAGACTTTTTTCCCCATTTTCTTTGTTTTCTTTATTAATTGTGTTTAGATTGGCTTTTCATAATCATTTGTGTTTCCATATGAATTTTAGGATAGTTTTTCTGAATTCCATTGAGAATATAATTAGAAACTTTGTGGGGGTTGTATTGACTACAGTAAGATTGTATTCAATGTGTAGATGATTTTCAGTAATATAAACATTTTCTTGTTAATTCTACCAATCTAGAAGTATAAAATGTCTTCCAATTTCCTAGTGTCTTCTTCAATTTGCTTCTTAGTATCTTCAACGTTTCATTGTAAAGATCATTTATCTGTTTGGTTAGACTTATTCTTTGTTATTTTGAATGTATGTCTACTTACATATTCATATATGCACATTAATGTGTGCATGTGAATGTGAAGGCCAGACTTTGGGTGTCATACCACAGAAACTATTTACCTTACTTCTCAAGCAGAGGGTCAAGGTGAGACCTTGAGCTGACCCATCAGGCTAGACCCTCTTACCAACAAGCCCCGAGCATCCTGGCTTTGTACCTCACTAAAACTGGGGTTATAATGGTACTTCACTGCGGCCAGGTTTTCTCATAAGTGTTGAGCATCAAACTCAAATCCTTGCTCATGTGTACATAATGAGCATTTGGGACCTAGTGACCTCCTGGCCACTCTTCTTGGGTTGTTTTCATTGTACTGCCTCTCTATTCATTAGCTGCTGAAGAAGCAAACTTTGTACAGTTGGTTTTCAGCCTCCTTACACTTCATAATACCAAATGAACTAAAAGCATCTCCTTAGGAGGATGGCCTCTCCTAGGAGACACATTGACTAACAAATTGTAGTTAACATTGGTGCTTCCTTTTTATTTTTTCCCCCTTCTTTCTCCAGTCCTGCTCGCTCTGGCCCAAAGATTATTTATTTATTATATGTAAGCACACTGTCTCACTGTCTTCAGACACACCAGAAGAGGGTATCAGATCTCATTACAGATTGTTATGAGCCACCATGTGGTTGCAGGGAATTGAACTCAGGACCTTCAAAAAAAGCAGTCAGTGCTCTTAACTGCTGAGCCATCTCTCCAGCCTCCTCTTACCTCCTTCCTGTCTGCTTTCTTCCCAAGATCAACAGGCTGCCTTATGAGTGTCACTGGAGGGAGGGGAGGGACTCTTCTTCACTCCTTTCTTTTCCTTTAATGGGTCTTTATCACTTCCTTGACACAGCAATACCCAACTTTCTCAATGATTTAATTCACTCTAGGTTTTGACTTCTGTAAATATTTTTCATGGACTTGGGCTTGGTTTTAAAACACCCCTGTAGTTTTTGTGCCACCTACAGAATAGAGATCAAAGATAGTTCCACTGCTTATATTTATAAGCGCATTCTAACTTTAAAAATACAATACGTGAACTTCCCAAAAGTTGAAGAAGCACCAAGCCCTTAAGTACTTGTTTTCTAGTGATTCCTTTGTCCCACTAGGCCCCTCCACTCTCGTTACTCTCGAGCTTTGCAGAGAAGCAAAAGCAATGAACAGACAAATCTCACCTATACAACCCACCTGCCCTTCATGGCTCTTGGCACAAGTGAAGGCATTTACTGTGCCAGAGTCCTCAAAAGGAACACTGCAAAGTATGATAGAAAGCCATTTAAATATAGCCTCAGCTGGACCTGGCAATGTTACAGCAAATTAAACTTTAATGAGACAAAGAAAATGCTGAACTTTCAGGAAGTTTAGCAGAGAAACGAGCATCCAAAGGACACAATGCCCCAGATCTCAGGTATAGGCACAGAGAAACAAACTATGTGTTTTGCCTATTCGGGGTTAAAATTTTTCAAAGCATATAAGACACCTAGATGTGTGAAGACCTTTCATCTGAAAAATAATTAGTTTTTTACTTAAAAGGCAACATAAACAAATGTAAGGTCCTTCTTGAAGACTTGAATCACATGATGTGTAAAAATGTCCTGTTTCTGTGTCAAGGAAAGATATGCACACAAAGCAAACTAGCCTAAATATAGCTGCTGACCAAGACCGATTGACCTCAATGCCACTATAATGTGTCTTCTAAGGTTGTCCTTCAGGAATGGATTCACAAATAGGTTCTGTAAGATATCTAGGTTCACTCAGGTCTTCAACTCTGTACCCCAGAAGACTATGCCAGTCTGTTGCACCTGCCTTTCAGCTTGTCATTGAACCCAGGCAAGAATAGTCAATGAAAAGAAATGGAAACAAAAAATGATAACAGTAGGTTTACTCCCCAGGAACCTATAGTTTAGCCTTGGGTACACCCTTCTGCTACAAGACAAAGATTATGCTTCTTTGGTGAGGGACATTTCCTACCCTACATTTCTGATCTATATGGATAGTATCAGTAGAGTCTGTCAGGTTCCGGCGTCCCTTCAGGATGGATACCTGAGAAGCAACTTAAGGAATGTGATCCAGTAGAGGGTAAGATTGTCATGTTTATTAACCTACCTATTACCAATGTCATCTTGAGCTGACCATGTTCATTATGACTAAAGGACATAGAAATTGCTCTTCCCCCTGCTAACACTGCAATCTGACAGAGCCCTAGTCTGTAGAGATCCAACTCCATATGGTCTTCAAAGCAATTATAGTAGCTCAGAATATGTATTAAAGAATCAGACTACCTAATAGAAATTCGGACCTTGCCAGTCAATATCCCTAGGACTTTGTATCAATGACCTGCCTTATTCAAGCTTCTGCAACATACAAGCTTCTTGGAAATAGAGTTTAGAGTATCTTAATGGCAATTAAATCATGAATGTGACAATTGACTCAGTTTCTGCCATATAAAAGTGCTTAGGAGCAAGAGAAATGGCTCATCCTATTCAGAGCACTTATCACTTTTGCAAAAGAACTGGGTTTGGCTCCTAGCAACACATGAGGCAGCTCCCAACTAAATATAACTCCAGGATCTGATGTGCCACTATGGCCTGTGTGCTTACCTGCACTCATCTGCACATATTGATAGAAACATAAATACACAAAAAATAAAATTAAATCATCAAAAGATAATAGAAGTGATCAAAAAAGCAATTATCATTATTGCTGTTATTTACTTTTACAATTACCTCACTTATCACTCAGTAATTCCATTGTTATATGAAATTTCCACATTTCTGTTGAGCCTCTGAGTAGCCAGGATCCACTTGTAGAAGAAAACAGGCTGTGACTTGGTTAAAGCTATCTTTCCACTGATGAAATGCCATAACCAACAGCAACTTGAAGAGAAAAGAGTTTATTTGACTTACATATGCTGAACCACAGTTCACTGAGGGAAGGCCAGGAAGGAACTTAAACCTCACAGGAACCTGGAGACAGGGCCTGATGCAGAGTCCATGAAGGGGTACTAGTCACTGGTTTGTTCAGCCTGCTTTCTCATCACACCCAGCACCACCAGCAATTCCAAATTGAGGTTTCCTCTTCTCATATTTGGCACCTTTTGAATTGATATGAAACTGGCCAGCTCAGGAAGAATGGAGTTAATTTCACTGGAAACTGAGTTTACAGAGGCCATCACAGGAGAATTGGGGTCCAAATGCCAAAGGCTTGTGTTATCTGTTTACCATTTCTTGGAGGCAGACCATACTGATTCAATGAGTAAAGAAGTCTTCATGTGAGTGTAGTGTTCTAGCTGCAGACAGCAGCACTGTCCCCAAAGCAGAAGTCATTAGGATAGAGACCCAAACAAGGACCAACCAAGGCCAACCAGGGCCAGCCAAGCTCAGGATGTGGCTTTCCATTTAAATGCATCATTTTTTATGCCAGCTGGCAATACAAACTCCCCCAATAGCCATTGCTTCTGTAGAATATTTAGAAGTAGGGGCATTTATCACAATGATATATCCTGACTTGCAGAAATTGAGACATCTAGAAACACATCTGGGTAATATTGCTTATAGCCCTTGTCACTTTCAGAAATGATCCAGTAAGAGAAAAAGATGAAGTCACTGTGGCTTTCTGCATAGCAGATAAAGCACACATTCTACTCACACTATGAATAAATCAATGAACCTGTTCCATTCTATGTACTGCATCTTCAGATACATGTTGAATTTGTACTCTTGATGGGTCTAGTAAATGTGCTAACATATTTATAAACTAAAGACAACTATTGTTTCCAAGAAAGGACCTAAAGAATGGCATAGTGATGTTTAGAAAATAAAACTGAGTATAACAAGATAAATGTGTTCTGCTGTAATAAATAGATCAATGAACTCATGATCACGTATAAAATGTTATTGAATGTTACAATAATACAACTCTTTTGAGTCCTTTGCATAAACTTGGATATAAACTTGTCAGAAAAGAACTGATTTCTTTCAAAATAAATATATATTTTCACAGCATGAAGGCAGAAACAAAGGATCCTTCAACAGTCAACCTTCCATATAACAAAACCAAAACATAACCACAAGTAAATTTCTAGCTTATATTTTTTCCAATAGAAAGATTTCTAACTACATAGTGACAGCTAAAAGAGTCAAATTTAATCTGATTATTCTACATTTTATGACTCTACTGAGTTGTATTTTTTAAATTTAGAATATACTGAATCAATGTATAATAATAAACTGCGTGCCTATATATTATCAGTACTGAAAATATAAAAATCTCATAAAAAAGTAAGTAAAAAGATAAAATATACAGGGATGAATTCAACAACCAAATATAAAATTTGTACACTGAAAATTTCAAAACATTGTACAAATCATAGAAGCCCTGAATAAATTGGTATTAATCAGAAATTTTAATACTGTAAATATGGTAAAGACAAGAACTACAGATTTGGCAAAATCTATCAAAATAATAAAAGGTTTCTTTGGAAATGATAATTTTATCCTAAAGTAAATGGAAGCCCAAGAGATCCAGAATAAATAAGACAAAGTTCAGAAAGAGCAAAGTTGGAAAAGTCATAAATCTATGAAGATTTATTAGAAATGCTTTGGCAATTAATCCAGTGTGAAAATGGACACATAGACCAGTGTAGAACAACTGAAAGTTAGTTTACATCTATTTGTGGGGCCAGCTGAGTTCTGACAAGGTAACAATGCCATCCACTGCAGAAAGAACAATCTTTGCAGTCAATGGTATTAGAGGACACATACACACAAACACACACCATACATACACAACCATACACACAAAGGAAGTCTGAGTTGACTTCATATAACATACAATAAATTAATCAAAAGTTTAAAAGTTATCACTAGAACTATAAAACTCCTTCAAGAAAACATATACTCTAATTAAAACTTTAAAAAATATGCCAGTTTCTCAGATCTGACACCAAAAGTAAAATTAAATAATGTAAAAGGAACTTTATTGTCAACATTAAGAATTCTATGCTTCAGGCAGGCGGATTTCTGAGTTCAAGGCCAGCCTGGTCTACAGAGTGAGTTCCAGGACAGCCAGAGCTACACAGAGAAACCCGGTCTTGAAAAACAAAACAAAACAAACAAACAAAAAAAAAACGCACAACAACAAAAAAATCAGAACAAAAAACAAAAAACAAAAAACCAACAATTCTATGCTTCAAAGAACACTCATGAGAAAATGCAAAGACAGGATGAAAAAAGGCGTTTGCAGACTATATGTGATAAACAGATTGTGCTTAGGTTATGTAAAGAACTTGGCCTGGAGCTTAGTCATAGCGTGTTTACCTAGATTATATATAAAGAACTGTATGACTCAATAAAACGTGTCAGTCTGCTCGCTGTTGCTACAATAGAATACCTGAAACAGAGTAATTTATGAAGAATAAAACCTGCTTGTCACAGTTCTAGAGGCTGAACAGTCTAAAATCAAACATGTTAGTGAGAGCCTTCTTGCCATAGCATACATGAGAAGCAGCACAAAAGCAAGCCAGCCAAAAAGAGTGCAGCCTTTTTATAGGGTCTTAACCCTATCAGGGAAGAACACAGATGCTCGTGTCACCTCAGAAAGACCCTACCATGTAATGTTATCACAATCCAAATATTTTATCTTAAAATCATACCATTACCCAACTCAAAAAGTATCAAAGGATTCGAATAGGTACTTATCCAGATAACATATTTAATAACCTAAAACTATGCCTTTTAGTTATTAAGGAGATACACATCACAACCACAATGATCTACTGCCCACACCTAAGATAGCTGTGATTTAAATACAGACAATAACAAAGGTTGGCAAAGACATGGAGAAACTAAAATATTCACGTGTGAATGTAAAATAGAACATTCATTTTTGGAGCCAGTTTGGTAGATCCTAAAAGCAAAACAAAAAGCAATGCAAGTTCAAAATAAATGCCCACACAAATAATATAATAAAAGTTAATGTAGTATTATTCATGATAGTAAAAATGTGAGAATAAGTCAATGTTAATAAGCTGGTAAATGGGTAAATAACATGTTATATAGTGTGTGTGTGTGCGTGGGTGTGTGTGTGTGCGTGGGTGTGGGTGTGTATCACACAATGAACTCAGCCTTGGGTAGATTACTTATACAGAGTGAATGAATCTTTAAAATCACTATGTGAAGTAAAAGACACAAACACAAAGGTCACGTGATGCCACACAAGTCCATCTGCTTGAAATGTCCACAAGAGGCAAATCCAGAGAGACACACATAGATTAGTGGTTGCTAGTCACTGAAGGAAGAGGAAACAGGATAATTGCTAACAGGTGTGCTGTTCCTTTTTGGAGGGACAAACAGTAATTAAAATAACATAAGGTTGATTGCTATACAGTTCCCTGAATATTTAAGACCATGGAATTTGAATAAATCATAGCATATGTGAACTATATCCAAAATTTTCAGAAAAGAACTTCATACTTGAGTCTTATATATTTAAAAATTATGACAAGTTTTGGTAAAGCTCAAGTAATTGCATTTAAAAAAATATGCTACCTAACATACATACATAAAGCAACACACTGGGAAAAGGAATCTCAGGCTGTGCCAAATTTCAAAGTGTACTCAGTGGTCTCTCAAGGAACTTCTCTAAGAATCAGTCACCCGCTGAATCAGGTTTCCAATGATTGCCACTGCTGGTCAGAAGTATTCAAATAAGCCACACCAAGCCCTTTCCCAAGCCTCTCTGAGGTGCTAGCTTCAGCTTTGGCCTGAAGAACCAGGATTAATGAGTGCTGAGACACCTTAGGCAAGGCACACCTCACCCAAGAAACCCATTCAATGAGCCTCCATCCTAAAAACCAATTACTAGCTTCCAACCTAAGCGAGTATTGTGCAGTAGGTACCCGAGCTGTTGTACATGTTGTGCAGGCTTTCAGACAGCAGACACCGCCCCCCCCAAGTGATTCAAACTGGACAGCACTTACCACTCTCCCATTGCCATGTTGTTTCCCACAAGCTACTCAGAAAAGGAAATAGAGGCACGTCAGATAAACCCTACAGAGGGAAGTCTGTCACCAAAGAAAGGTGGTCCCTGCATAAGTGTGTCTCTTCAGTATGTCCTCTCTGGACTTCACCATCCAGAGATAGTTCTTTCCTGTCTAGCAAAAGGAGTGCTCAGATAGCACACTGAGAAAGAGAACACACAATTACCCTGTTTCTAAGCCACTCAGGATGGTTACACAGCCTCGACAGTTACAAAGTGACCTTGACATCTACTTGCAGAAATATAAAATGTCTGCTCCAGGAACCACAAAAGGCAGAGCCCTCCTGCTTTAGCATCGCAAAGTTTAGAGAGCAGCCTTGTCTTCCCTTTTGAAACCTCTTTGTATTCATATTGTGATAATAAGAAAGTGCTTAATTCCAAGGGTCCCTTACATTTCTGGATAAAAAGTAAGCTTATTGGTATGCGAATCCAATTCATTAGGAAAACAAATTAAAAGAATAACTAGAGAAGTTTAATAACCTTTACAAAACCCAATGCAGAGCCCGAGCCAAACAGCCAGGACCGCACAAGGGTACCTCTGAGGTGGGTCAATATTCTGCAGTGAGGATGAGTTTGTGCTGCAGTTAAGTTTCAAAAGCAGCATGATCTTTTTCACTCTTGCAGAATGCTTCTGTATAAAGAAAACTACCAGGCTGTTTTTTAATATATAAGAAAAAGAGACACTGTGAGTGTAAACAACTCTCACAAGTTAGCCACTCCAAATAGCTTAACATCCACATAAAAACAGTTCCTTAAAGTAACTTCCAAAACTCCCCCTTCATGTTCTAACTGTTAAATTTATACAGCGCTCACGAGATAAAAATATGAAAATATGGCTTATACATAATATGCCTGAAGCGGCACAGGCGATAAACTATTTCTAGTAAAAAGATAGACTGTTATGTTTGTTTATCTTTAAAGAGAGAAAATGTAACATTGGTACAGTACTGAGAGCAGAGGTGACCAGCCTGCTTTAAATGACCTACATTGAGTCCAGCACTGTCACAGCCAGACTGTGTGTACTAGGGAAGGCCACAGATACCTTGTCAGCCCTCATCTGTCCCTTCCGTAATATGGGGTACTATCCACCCATCAAAGTCACCATTTTGTTAAAAGTAATTTGTCAGGGCATTTCCTTCAAACCCCACAACAACGCATTGAAGGTTGAGTTTCCCAATGCACACTCACATTGGGAAAATCAATACTGTATGCAGACCACAGTGCCAGATGCTAGAGCAAGCCATTGGCGTCTGGAGGGAGTGCTGAAGCAAGGGGGCAATAGACTTTCTTTCATTTACTAGGGAAATAGCACTTCAGCAAGTTTAAATTAAAAAGTTGAGGAAGAAAAGACAAGGAATTTTTACCACACACCGTATTTCATCATAGCCACTTTTATTTGATAGTACAGTATAGCATTTGCTCTATTTGATAATGCAGTACAACATTGTCAGGAAGAGCTCCACTCACAGAGAGATCAATAAAGGAAGACTAACCTCCTTCTGCTGCCTTCCCGTCAGTGGACTTTACTCAATCTTCACAGATTTAGTCAACTCTCCCAAATACAGTCTGTTTGTCTTTTTATAGTAGACTTTGAGAGGTACTTTCGTCAGTGGATTGTTGTAGAGTTGAGATAAATTGCTTAACAAAATGTTTAACACATTTAGCAATTATTACTCTTACTTAGCACATTCTCACGTAACTTTCGCTGCTGAATTGCTTTAGAGATTAACTTTCTGAGTCTCAGTCAAAGCAACATAAAGACACCTGCAGACATTTGTTGTCTGGCTCTGGAGCCCAACCTTCCTAGCCAAGGAAACCGGGCCTGCCTGTAATTTTAATTATCACCACAAGATATACTTGACATACTAATTGTAGGTTACTTTTACTCTTTATTCACGTCAGAAAAATCTAAAAGCTTGGCTTGGTGAAGCTGTACAAGTCACAGCTAAGTGACAGACTCATCGTCGGGGCAAGCTGTGCAGCTAGCATTCCCAGTAAGGCTTCCAGAGCCAGGTTGACATCTAACATCACACCTGGAAGAAATAGCCTCTGGTGTCAAATTAGCATTTTGCAGAGATTAGTAACCAACTGAAACACCTGCCAAAGACTCCCATAAGTAAGGAGTTCACAGGGTCGCTGGACATGACAAAACAGAACAGGTCAAGAAGGAATCATCATCTTACACCGGAAGGTCTCTGCCTCACTGCTTCCTCAAATACAGTGCCTTATGGTGACCCTGTGTAGGCACTCTGGGATGGAGTCAGAAGTGGTAGCAGTGAGGAGTTAAGAGATCTAACAACTTTGCACAAGTACAAAACTAAAATGCAGAAGCCTCTGTTTGCAGAGAAGAAAGGAATCACTCGGGAGCTCTGGGTTCTGCGTATTCCTCTGCTAAGTCTAGTGTTTATTTTATCCCCTCTACCTTGACTTATCACTCCTTTTCAGACAATCTGCCAGATGGTTTTAGATTCTTTACTGGGATGTGGAGGCATGAAATAAAACTGAATGACCATGAGGTCCACTGCTCTGCTGTCATCTCTTCTCTCACTACTGTCAATGCCTAACTTCTAACTTAGGAGAGGACAGGGAGAAATCGGACCACAGAAATCAAACACAGATCACACTGTAATTGTTTCTGGTGTCTCAGCTACCATTTCCAACGTTATTTCATAATACTGTACTTGGTCGACATGGATTTTCAACCTCTTTTCCAGAAGCATCCAAGCAATCTGGAGTTATTCTTCTCTACTCCTGTTCAGTGTGTTTCACCTCTGATCTCTTGCTGGCTAGTAGCTTACCTATCAGCAGGTGTGCTTTATTTAAAAAGCACACCCTTTTCCAAGCTGATCTCAAGCATAGCTCCTCCCTGTCTCCTAAACCTATTATCTAAAATAAATAAATCTGATTCCCTGTTTTTGTAGCATAGTTCTCTCCTCTACTAAAATGCCATCTGGTAAGCATCAGAGCATCATCCATGGGTATTCCAGGAATGCCTTGTAGAGAAGCATCAGCTTAGGAAAAAAAATACCTAATGTCTGCTCTCAAGATCTAATATATTCTTTTCTTAGCAATTTTCATTTTTCCTTAATTTATCTTTTTCATTCACATATAAAAAACAACATTGAAGGCTATATTTATAATATAGATATAATATTTATTATTATATCTTATAATTATATACTCATAATATATAATAATCATTGTTATATAATATACATAATATATTTTATTAGATATTGTATATTACAAGATTTTATATTTGATCATATGTTATACATTATAAACTTAATTATATGTTATATCACATGTATGAGATGTGTTCTATGTAATAAATTTATATAATAAATTTATATAATAATACAAATACAGATTGTATAAGTTTTATATAATAAAATATATAAATTTAAAATATATAAATATATAAATATATAATAATATAAAATAATTATATGTAGATGGTATATTTATATGCAATTATATATTATATAATTATTGTAGAGTAAATGTAGTATGATATAATATAGATAATAAATACTATATTATTATTCAAAATAGATTTAATGATGTCTATTTAATCAAGATTTTGGTTGATATTAGAGCAAATGAACCTTAACAAAAGCTAAGAGTCTGTACAGTGAGCTACCTATATCTAGGTCAATAGCCATATCTTGGGAGCTTATCCACACTGTCATTAATAAGCTAATAGATTGGGAATAAGCTTTCAGCTTCAGATTCTTCCCCATCACACGCCATAACATTGAAGAAGCTATGGCCAAATCTCTCTGAAGATATTTCCAGTTTGCTCTTCTTGGAAATTAATGGCCCCCACATCTCTCATCGGTTTTGATTTGTGTCTGACTTTACTAAACTGTTTGTCACAGCCTGAGATGAATTCATTTATGCCAAGAGAACTGGTACATGTGACAGTCTACTAAGCTATTCTATCAGAAGAGATGATAAAAACTATTCAACCTTTCATAATGTGCTCATTATTATTTAACAAATAATTAAAACAAAGTGTTTTCCCTAAAGTCAGAAAACAGATAGGGCAGGAAAAGGATGTGTAAATAGTCAGGTGAAGGAAGGTCAGAAAAGGGGGATCACTTCTGAATATCATAAGGAAAATTCTAAGTGAGCTGTGAAGAAATGCACATTTGAAAGGAAATAAAACTCAAGGCAAATGTAAGAAAACAGTCAAAATTGAGAAAAGAAAAAAGGAAAAACCTTCAAGAGGAACCAAGGTATGGCCCAGAAGGAAAAATGGCAAAAGACACCCATGCAGCTTCCAGAATTTCAGTATGTTTAATTATTCTCCCATCTCCCCTTAGTGCCTGTCAGGGACACTAATTCTAATAGGGTCAGGATTCTAATTCTGTAATAAAATCCATGACCAAAACAACTTGAGAAGGAAAGGATTCATTTCAGTTTACAATTCCACAGCATAGTCCACCATTCAGGGAGTTGGGACAAGGACTAAAGCAGGGCAGGAACATGGAGAGATGGGAACTGAAGCAGAAACCAAGGAAGGACAGTACATACTCTTCATGGCTTGCCTAGCCTACTTCTTTATATGCTCAAGGACAACTTGCTCAAGGGTGGCCCCAACCACAGTGGGCTGGGCCCTCCAAATTAATCACTAATAAGGAAAACACATTACAGACTTAACTACAGGCAAATCTGATCAAGGCATTTTCTCAAATGCCTCTTTCCAAATGATTCTAGCTTGTGTCAGGTTGACATAAAACTGGCCAACACAATGCCCTAAGTTTATGTTCTTTCCTTTCCTCCCTTCCCTTCCCTTCCTTCCTCTTCTCTTTTCTTTTCTCTTCTCTTCTTTTCCTAGAGTTAGTAGAGCCAAGTCCAATCGATTCCTGCACAGGTATGGAACCATCTGCATACACCAGTGCCTATTCTCCTTCAGAGAAAAGCAGTGAATCTTTCTCCCTGGGCAGATGTTAACCCTCAACATCTCCTAAGCTACACATGGGGTTGAGCCTTAGGGACCCCTCCTTTAACCATGCTGAAAATTTGAGAGACTTAATCCAGGGCAGGTCTTGAGCAGGTAACCCTGTCTGCAGTGAGTCTGTGAGTGCCTGCAACAGCCAAGTCAGGTCAGAAAGTCAGCATTTCACAGTGTCCTGACTCCTGCTGGTTGTTATTTAGATCTTTCTGCTTCCTTTCTAGTGATTTTCTCTGAGCCTTGGTTTTCAATCACAAAAGCTAAGATATTGTCAGGTAATAAGAACAGCTGCTAAAATGAAGATCTTAAAGGAGCTCTGGGGGAAACCAGCACAACAAGAGCTACTTAGTGAGGTCCTACTCAGTGTGAGGTCCCACTGGAAGCTATAAAATTACCATGCTAAGAGCTGCTGAACTGACTTTGCCATCCAGCTCTTTGTAGTTCTGAAAAATATGATTTAAAAAACATGCTAATGATGTCCTCAGGTACGAAGCCTCATGGCCAACTGAGATAACTATCCAGAAATAAACACTCAGAGATGCTGAGGAGAAGAGAGAAGCATGTATCATCACGACCAGAATGGATGGAACATACAAGCTTTCTTCCTTCACAGGGAAGAAAGTATTACATAGGGCCAGCTAATAACTAAATCAACAGTAAAACCTTGAGACAGTGCTGAGTAGTTTCTGAAGCAAAGAGCAGTAAACTGAAATCTGTATGACATTGAGAACAAGCCAGGAAGGGAAAATAAAGGCGTACCCAACCAGAGGTAACACCTCCTGCAGAGGCCTCCACAGAGATGAGGGTGAGAGATGGGGGGTTGACAATGTGGGCTGAGCAAGGAAGAACTCTTCTGAAGAAGGAAAGGGACTTCTGATACTATTTTAAGTCACTATTGAGCCTCCATGGGGAGATGATTTAATACAATCTGCATCAAAAGAAATGTCAGTTGGGACACTGGAATCAAATTGTTCAGGCAGGCATAGAGCTAGTTCCTGGGAACAGGGAGATGACAGGACAGATTTATCTCTGGGGAAATTTTGTTAGTAGAATTATGAAAGTGAACTTACCAGTGACTTGTTTGTGGAAAGTGATGCAAGGAATCAACTGTTTTTGAAAACAGAATAGTGCCATTTTCTAAGGTCAGTGATTCTGTGAAGAAAGTTGCCCTGAGAAAGAAATGCAGAGTCTGGCTGTTGGCATGCTGTTCTTGAGACACTAATGGAATGCCCTAAAAGATATGCTAAAAAGATATTTACAGACAGGCAAATGAGGACCTTGGAGAAGCCCTGGCTGTGAGCACAGCATCTGCATTAAATCAACATGTAAAGTTACTAATGGAATCAGATGAATCTTCCTAACCAGGTAGGAGGGAGTCCTTGGGCTTTCTAACACTGACAGATTATGCAAAGGATTAAGAACAAATTCAGAAAGAAAAAAAGGACTGGAGGTGTGATATGTATGCTGAGAGAGACATTATAAAGCATTATAAATACTATGCTTGTCTGATGTCAAGAGATTAGTGCTCTCTGACATAGTCATGAAATTAGTTGTCTCAGGAAAGTGGTGAAAGCTAAAGAAATACATCAAAGAAAGGAGAAAAGAAAGGGTAAAGGGAAGAACTAGAACCTGTAACTAGAAACGCTCAGGAAGGTTATGCACACAAACACTCATAACCTCAAATATTCGGGGTCCTGTGGTAGTTTAAATGAGAAAGTTCCCCAAAGGCTTGCTCATTCATTTGAATGTTTGCTCCACAGTTAGTAGAACTGCTTGGGAAGGATTAGGAGGAGGGCTTTGAGGTTTCAAAAGCTTATCAGTCTCCTCTCACTTTCTCTCTCTCTTCCTCTTTCCCTCCCCTCCCTCTTCCTCTCCTCACCCCTTGCTGCAATTTGTGGATCAGATGTGAGCTTTCAGTTACTGCTCCAGATCTATGTTTGCCTTCTTGCCTTTCTGCCATAATGGTCATAGGTAAACTTTCTATAACTGTAAGCAAGACCTCAATTACATGATTTCTTTTATCAGTTGCCTTGATCAGGGTATTTCATCAAAGAAATAGAACAGTAACTAAGAAAGACCTACACAGGGTCATTAAACACAAATCTCTTTAAAACCAAAAACTCTCTCTAATGGAAGGCATGGCAATAAAAACCACGGTCTATGTAAAAACCAAGTTATTAAGTTCTTGATTCTCAGCAAGAACCATGAGTCCAGTCTGCAGATAGTTCCAGTTTTATAAAGTCTTTGAAATGTTCCCTTTTCTCTAAAGTAGGATCATTTACAGTCATACTCAATCAGCTTATCTACTAGGAGCAGTCAAAATGACTCAACTGTTTTGCTGCCTTCTTTAAGGCTGACTTTGGCAGCGAAGACTATGCAAGGACTGGTCTCTTGAGAGACCTTCTATATTCAGAGGCTTTAAGAGTTCATCTTATTAACTGAATTGCTGTTCCTGCCATCTCAGGTATAGAATATGATAAGACCCAGGTCTTCCACCAACAAGGCAGTTAAAATATATTCTTCAATCTTTCAGGAGAGACTCTGGTCTCACATTGAATGATTAAGCAGCCACAATTATTAAGCAATCAGGCATAACAGTCACAATTTGATAAAAACACTAAATAGTATTCCAGGACCAAATTGTTTATGTATATGGTTTGCTTCTAAATTGCAACTTCATTCAACAAGTTGTCATCTAGTATAAAGGGAGAATACTTATGTATGACAACTCTGGTCCATGTTTTAAAACAATGCTAAGATACAAAAAGAGACTGGCAGATCCCTATGGGAATCGTGCTTTGCAGTTCCTTTAAGCACCCACAGATATTGGGTAACAACAAATAAGACAAAAATGCTATAACCTATACCAGTTACAATAATGGCTACCCTTACAAGACACTACTACTTATGTCATAGTGGCACAAGCATCATAGAGGTAACAAAACACTTTCAGGTTGGATTTACGTCCTACTGCACGTGATGAAATGCATACTTAGCACCATTATCAGGCTAAGAACCAATTGCTTGACAGGTTCTCCCTTGGGAGAATCTGTTTCTACTATGCCACTAAATGGATATAGTCTTAAAATGACTCCTAATGATTTATCATTATATCCATAAATCAATTCATCTCTCATCTCTCATCCCTCATCTGTCATCTCTTACCTGAGAAACTTCTGTGTGTAGTAGCTTGTGATTAACAGTTACTCATACCTAGCCAATGTGCAAGAATAAGGGATGGCAGAATACTTAGCCCTAAAATGAACATATATTTGGCACCCCTTGCCAAATGCTCAGGGATCGTTGTAGAGGAGGAATGGAAAGAATTTAAGAGCCTAAAGCAAATGACTATAGAACAACAACAACAAACAAAAAACAAATAAAATATCTTCTAGACATATCAGGGATGCTGTACATATGAACAGAGAGCATTGTATCACATGTAAAAAACAAAGCAACAAAAAACAACAGCAAAAAACAAAACAACAACAACAACAACAAAAAAACTGTGTAAGGCCAATCCTAGCCGAAGCTGTGAAGCTATTTCAATTTGTTTGTTTGTTTGCTTTTGTTTGTTATTTGTTGTTTTTTTTGATACTTTAATTACATTTCAAATGTTTCCCCCTTTCCAGATCTCCCCTTTGGAAATTCCCTATTCTATCCCCCCTTCCCCTTCCTCTATGGGGGTATTCCCCCACTCATCCACCCACCTACTCTTGGCTTCCCTCCTTGGCATTCTCTTATATTGGGGTATCTAACACTCTCCTGCCCAAGGGCTTCTCCTCCCCCTGATGGCTAACAAGACCCTCCTCTGCCGCATATGTGGCCAGCACCATGGGTGCCTCCATGTGTATTCTTTGGTTGGTGATCCAGTCTCTGGGAGTATCGAGGAGTCAGGCCAGTTACCACAGTTGCTCCCTCCCTGGGGCTGCAAACTCCCTCAGCTCCTTCATTCCCTTCTCCAACTCCTCCATCTGGGACCTCAAGCTCAGCCCAATGGTTGCAGTGAAGTGACTCTTGGGTATTCCAAACTTTTGGGCTAATAACCACTTAACAGTGAGTACGTACCATATTCATTCTTTTGTGACTGCGTTACCTCACTCAGGATGATATTTTCAAGTTCCATCCATTTGCCTAAGAATTTCATGAAGTCATTATTTTCAGAAGCTGAGTAGTATTCCATTGGGTAAATGTATCCATTCCTCTGTTGAGGGACATTTGGGTTGTTTCCAGTTTCTGGCTATTATAAATAGGGCTGCTATGAACATAGTGGAGCATATGTCTTTATTACATGTTGGAGCATCTACTGGGTATATGCCCAGGAGTGGAATAGGTGGGTCCTCAGGTAGTATTATGTTCATTTTTCTGAGGATCCGCCAAACTGATGTCCAGAGAGGTTGTATCAGCTTGCATTCCCACCAACAATGGAGGAGTGTTCCTCTTTTTCCACATGCCAACACCTACTGTCACCTGAGTTTTTGATCATAGCCACTCTGACTGGTGTGAGGTGGAATTTCAGGTTTGTTTTGACTTGCATTTCCCTGATGACTAAAGATGTTGAACATTTCTTTAGGTGTTTCTTGGCCATTCGAGTTTCCTCAGCTGAGAATTCTCTGATTAGCTCTGTTCCCCATTTTTTGATAAGGTTATTTGGATTTCTCGAGTCTAGCTTCTTGAGTGCTTTGTATACTTTGGACATTAGCCCTCTATTGGACTTGGATTGGTAAAGATCTTTTCCCTATCTGTTGGTTGCCATTTTGTCCTATTTACAGTGTCCTTTGCCTTACAGAAGCTTAGTAATTTCATAAGGTCCCATTTGTAAATTCTTGATCCTAGAGCACAAGCCATTGGTGTTCTGTTCAGGAACTTTTCCCCTGTGCCCATGTGTTGGAGACTTTTCCCCACTTTCTCTTCTATTAGATTCCATCTATCTGGTTTTATGTGGAGGTTCTTGATCCACTTGGACTTGAGCTTTGTACAGGGAGATAGGAATGGATCAATTCTCATTCTTCTACATGTAGACAGGCAGTTGAACCAGCACCATTTGTTGAAGACACTGTCCTTTTTATACTGAATGGTTTTATCTCCTTTTTCAAAGATCAAGTGACCATAAGTGTGTGGGTTCATTTCTGGGTCTTCAATACTAATCAGTTGATCTACCTGCCTGTCACTGTACCAATACCATACAGTTTTTATCATTATTGCTCTGTAGTAGAGCTTGCAGGCTGGGAAAATTATTCACCCAGAAGTCTTTTTATTGTTGAGAATAGTCTTTGCTATCCTGGGATTTTTGTTATTACATATGAATTTGAGAATTGCTCTTTCTAAGCCTATTGAAGAATTGAGTTGGGATTTTGATGGTGATTGCATTGAATCTGTAGATTGCTTTCAGCAGAAGGCCATTTTGACTATATTAATCCTGCCAATCCATGAGCATGGGAGATCTTTCCATCTTCTGATGTCTTCTTCGATTTCTTTCTTCAGAGACTTGAAGTTCTTGTCATAAAGATTTTTCACTTGTTTGGTTAGAGTCACACTAAGATACTCTATACTGTTTGTGACTATTGTAAAGGGTGTCATTTCCCTAATTTCTTTCTCAGCCTGTTTATCCTTCAAGTATAGGAAGGTTACTGATTTGCTTGAGTTAATTTTGTATCTGGCCACGTTGCTGAAGGTGTTTATTAGTTGTAGCAGATCTCTGGTGGAGATTTTCAGGGTCACGTAAGTATACCATCCTATTATCTGCAAATAGTGATATTTTGATTTCTTCCTTTCCAATTTGTATCCCTTTGACCTCCTTTTGTTGTCTAATTGCTCTAGCTAGAACTTCAAGTACTATATTGAATAGATAGGGAGAGAGAGGGCAGCCTTGCCTAGTCTCTGATTTTAGAAAGATTGCTTCGAGTTTCTCTCTATTTAGTTTGATGTTGGCTACTGGTTTGCTGTATATTGCTTTTACTATGTTTAGGTATGTTCCTTGAATTACTGATCTTTCCAAGACTTTTATCATGAAGGGATGTTGAATTTTTTTCTACACTTTTTCTTTTTTCTTTTCTTTCTTTCTTTCTTTCTTTCTTTCTTTTTTTTTTTTTTAGTTTTTCGAAACAAGGTTTCTCAGTATAGCCCTGACTGTCCTGGAATTTACTCTGTAGACCAGGCTGGCCTCAAACTCAGAAATCCACCTGCCTCTGCCTCCCAAGTGCTGGGAGTATGCGCCACCACTGCCTGGCTGGGATGTTGAATTTTGTCAAACGTTTTTTCAGCATCTAATGAAATGATCATGTGGTTTTTTTTAATTTGAGTTTGTTTATGTAGTGGATTACATTGATGAATTTCTGGGTATAGAACCATCTCTGCATCTCTGGGATGAAGCCTACTTGATCATGATGAATGATCGCTTTGATGTGTTCTTGGATTCGGTTTGCAAGAATTTTATTGAATATTTTTGCATCCGTATTCATAAGGGAAATTGGTTTGAAGTTTTCTTTTATTGTTGAGTCTTTGTGAGGTTTGGTATCAGTGTAGCTGTGGCCTCAATGAATGAATTGGGTAGGGTTTCTTCTGTTTGTATTTTGTGGAATAGATTGAAGAGTATTGGTATTAGGTCTTCTTTGAAGGTCTGATAGAATTCTGCACAGAACCCATCTGGTCCTGGGCTTTTTTGGTTGGGAGACTTTTAAAGACTGCTTCTATTTCTTTAGGGGTTATGGGACTGTTTAGATGGTTTATCTGATCCTGATTTTACTTTGGTATTTTGTATCTGTCTAGAAACTTGTCCATTTCATCCAGATTTTCCAATTTTGTTGAGTATAGGCTTTTGTAGTAGGATCTTAAGATTTTTTGAATTTCCCAGAATCTGTTGTTATATCTCCCTTTTCATTTCTAATTTGGTTAATTTGGATACTGTCTCTGTGGCCTCTGGTTAGTCTGGCTAAGGGTTTATCTATCTTGTTGATTTTCTCAAAGAACCAGCTCCTGGTTTTGTTGATTCTTTGTATAGTTCTTTTAGTTTCTACTTGGTTAATTTCAGCCCTATGTTTGATTATTTCCTGCCTTTTACTCCTCTTGGGTGTATTAGCTTCTTATTGTTGTAGAGCTTTCAGGTGTGTTGTTAAGTTGCTAGTATATGCTCTTTCCAGTTTCTTTGTGAAGCCATTCGGAGCTATGAGTTTTCCTCTTAACACTATTGTGTCCCATAGGTTTGGGTACGTTGTACTTTCATTTTGATTAAATTCTAGGAAGTTTTTCATTTCTTTAAAAAATTCTTTAATTGTTTCCATTTAAGACCAGCCTTATTCCTTAGTGATCTGATAGGAGGCATGGGATTATCTCAATCTTCTTATATCTATTGAGGTTTGTTTTGTGACCAATTATATGATCAGTTTTGGAGAAGGTACCATGAGGTGATGAGAAGAAGATATATTCTGTCCATTGATGACAGTGAGGTGTTGAAGTCTCCCACTATTATTGTGTGAGATGCAATGTGTGCTTTGAGCTTTAGTAAAGTTTCTTTTATGAATATGGGAGCCCTTGCATTCAGGACATAGATGTTCAAAATTGAGATTTATTCTTGGTAGATTTTTCCTTTGATGTGTATGAGGTGTTCTTCCTTATCTTTTTTGATGACCTTTGGTTGAAAGCCGATTTTATCCGATATTAGAATGGCAACTCCAGCCTGTTTCTTGGGGCTATTTGCCTGGAGAAATTGTTTTCCAGGATTTTACTCTGAGATAGTGTTTGTCTTGAACATGGAGGTGCGTTTCCTGGATGCAGCAAAATGTTGGGTCCTGTTTATAGATCCAGTCTGTCAGTCTATGTCTTTTTATTAGGGAACTGAGTCCATTGATGTTAAGAGATATTAAAGAATAGTGATTGTTGCTTCCTGTTATTTTCTATGTTGTTTATATGTTTGTGTGGCTATCTTCTTTTGAGTTTGTTGAAAGATTACTTTCTTGCTTTTTCTTGGGTGTAGTTTCCCTCCTTGAGTTAGCATTTTCCATCTATTATTCTTTGTAGGGCTGGGTTTGTGGTAACATACTGTGCAAATTTGGATTTGTCATAGAATACTTTGTTTTTACAATCTGTGATTATTGAGAGTTTTGCTGGGTATAGCAGCCGGGCTGGCACTTGTGTTCTTTTAGAGTCTGTATGAGATCTGCCCAGGATCTATTAGCTTTCTTAGTCTCTGGTGAGACGTCTGGTATAATTCTGATAGGTCTGCCTTTATATGTTACTTGACCTTTTTCCCTTACTGCTTTTAATATTCTTTCCTTATTTTGTGTATTTGGTGTTTTGACTATAATGTGACAGGAGGAATTTCCTTTCTGGTCCAGACTATTTGGAGTTCTATAGGCTTCTTGTATATTTATGTTCATTTCTTGCTTTAGGTTAGGGAAGTTTTCTTCTATAATTTTGTTGAAGATATTTTCTGGTCCTTTAAGTTGGGAATCTTCACTCTCTTCTATACCTATTATCCTCAAGTTCTGTCTTCTCATTGTATCCTGGATATCCTGGATGCTTTGGTTTAGGAGCTTTTTGCATTTTGTGTTTTCTTTGACAGTTGTGTCAATGTTTTCTATGGTATCTTCCACACCTGAGATTCTCTCTTCCATCTCTTTTATTCTGTTGGTGATGCTTGCATCTATGACTCCTGATTTCTTTCCTAGGTTTTCTACCTCCAGGATTGTCTCCCTTTGTGATTTCTTTATTTTTTCTATTTCTGTTTTTAGTTCCTGTATGATTTTGTTCATTTCTTTCATCTATTTGATTGTCTTTTCCTGTAATTCTGCCTGTTTGATTGTGTTTGCCTGTAATTCTTTAAGGGATTTTTGTGGTTCCTCTTTAAGGGCTTCTAGTCATTTACCTGTGTTCTCTTGTATTTCTTTAAGGGAGTTATTCATTTCCTTCTTAAAATCATCTATTATCCTCTTGAGATATGATTTTAAGTCTGAGTCTTCCTTTTCTGGTGTGTTGGTGTATCCAGGGCTTGCTGTGGTGGGAGAGCTGGGTTCTGATGATGCCAAGTAGCCTTGGTTTCTGTTCCTTGTGTACTTGCCCTTGCCTTTCACCATCTGGTTATCTCTGGTGTTAGTTGGTCTTGTTTTCTCTGAGTGTGGCTTGTCTTTCTTGCAAGCCTAGGTGTCAATACTCCTTGAAGACCAATTCTCTCTTTGAGGAATTTGGGGTTGCAGAGCTGTGGTACAGGGTCAGCTCTGGAGTATAGACAGAAACAAGAAGAATCTAATCTCCAGCTATCCCTTGTTTCCTGTGTCCTGATGGCTCTGCAAGGGTCCCTCTTGGTCCAGTGAATTTGAAAACAAGTGATGGTCTTGCCTGTCCTTGAAGGTGTGTCTGCACTCCTGGTATACTAACTCCTGGCACTATTTGAGTTTGGAGCCCTGTGTCACAGGATCTGCTCCCCAAACACCGAAAAAAATAAACAGAAGCCCTCTCCTCAGTCTCTGTGTCCTGGGTATTCCAGGTGGGTCCCTCTTAGCAAACAGGCTTGCCCACACTCCTGGGAGGCTATCTTTCTCCCAGCGCTATTTGGTCATGGAGCCCTGGTGGCCCAGGCAGAGGTCTCCTGCCACAGATGGAAACCAGAAGGTTCCTTCCTCCTGGCTGTTCCTCAGTCCCTGTGTACCAAGGATTCTGTAGGAGTCCTGCTTAGCAGTTTTAGTCCTCTTACCCCCTCTGAAGAGCTTTTCCACACTCCTTGGAGGCTAGCTTTCTCCTTGCGCTATTTGGCTATGGAGCCCTGGTGGCCCAGGCAGAGGTCTCCCGCCACAGATGAAGGTTATTGGCAATTATTAGTGCTTGAAACAGAGAACAGTTTTCTCTAAGAGTGTATGCAGACTCTGGTAAGTCAGAGACTCCCCTGTAGAAGACCATACATCCAAGAATATTTGAGCAGCACAAATTAATTTTGAAGGGTTAAAAAATGAAAATGAATACAAAGTTGGGTGGATAGAAGAAGATATTGAATTGAAAAAGAGCTGGAGGAAGGGAGGGAATATGAACAAAACATGCACGAAACTATCAAAAAACTAATTAAAATGCCTTTAAAGTGGAAGACTCTGAATCCAGAACTGTTTATTTATTTATTTTATTTTCTACAGAACTGACCTACTTGGAAATGTTCTCAATAAGATAGGCCCATAGGAAAGTCTGTGGGGTAATGATTGACACAAAAGGGTGCCGCTCACTAGGAGTGGTGCCATCACTGGGCAGGTGGTTCTAGATATTATAAGAAAGCAAGATGAGAAAGTCATGGGAGTCAGCCAGTAAGCAGCACCCCTCCATGACTTCTGCTTCATTTTCTTCATTCAGGTTCCTGCCTTGAGTTCTTTCTTTGACTTCCTTTAATGATAGACTGTAACCTGGAAGTATAAGCTGGAATAAACCCTTTCTTCCCCAGTCTGCTTTTGGTTATGTGCTTTGCCAGAATGGGAACCAGACTAGGACACCCACCATTATAAATTTTAGACATCTGAAACTATAAACATAAATACAGTCTTTCTTATATTGTCTTTGGTCATGGTGTTTTATCACAGCAACAAAATACTAAGTCGTATATAATGTTACATGACCTAGCAATTCCAATCTTAAATATTTATCTAAGATTATGAAAGCATTTTTGTACAAATATTCAAAGTGGTAATATTCATCATATTAAAAAGTTAAAGCAATTTAATATTCCAACATTTGAAGAAAAGATTCTAAAATACTGATAGACATATACAACAATATATCATTCATCAAAACAAAATTATGTAGCTAAGACAAGCTAAAAAAATGGCTATTCATTAAAAACAATGCTAACATAGCCACAAAATTGTACCATATTATATAATTCTATTTATATGAAATGTTTATAGTAAAGAAAAAAACTGAGACTGAGACAAAAAGCAAATTAATAGTTTCTTTGAAGTTATAGAGGAGGTTTAAAAATAACTATTAATGTGTATATGGCTAAATACAAATTATATTTTAAGGAGATAAATGTTTTCTAAAATTATTTGTAGCCATGTTTTCACAGTTCTGGAAATGAACAATAAAACCACTCAACTCCTTTTGTTTTTGAGACTACATAATGAGACTGACCTTAAACCTACAGTGATTCTCCTTGAACAAGTGGTGAGATTATAGGAATTAGCCACAAGGCACAACTTAATCACACACTTTAACTGGTTAGATTTTATAATACATAATGGAGAAATTAAATGAATAGAATGAAGGACAGAAGAGCAGAAGTAAAGGAAGCCAGCAGCCTAACAGTGCCACTTGCAACTAAGGTGCATCCTAGAGAGACTCAGTTGGAGGAAAAAGGTCTATCCTCTCACCTCTTAGACACCAATAAGACCTCATACTTACCAACAAGTATGTGTATGCCCAGACAATGAGTACTTTCAGTTCATGAAACTGAGATATTATAATCAATTTACTTTTCAGAAAACACAGTACCATAATTTACATATTGTAGTCTAGAGCCAAAATACAACTTGCTGTCTGTGTTTGCAAACAACAGTCATGTGTATTCATTCAAGGATTCTCTGCTTTGTGTAGTATGAAATGGGGGTGACAGAAATACAGAATGAAAAGTATGAAATATCTATAATCTAGTCCTTTATGAAAATATTTTGCTGATATCTCTCCAGAAAATATTAATGATTTAACTTTGATTAAACAGTATATACATCCAAATGAACACACCTTCAAAGCATTCACCTCATTGTGTAGTTCACATAATTGTCCAACCTGCTGCTCCTGAAATTTACCTTGGAGCTAGTAAGCCTGGAATGTATACATGTAAGCATCACACCATGGAAAACTTTGATATTTGTTGATAGATACATTGCTATTTGGAAATGCAATGACAAATCACAATAGGTAAAACTGTCATTGCTGTAAAATCAGGTGTCTTTGCAGTAACTCAGCTGTGATCCCACAAAGCATGTAAACTGTCTTGAAAAGTAATTCCAAATGAGTTCTAAATAGAAATTTGAATAAAGATAGCATCTCTCAAATAATTACTGAGCTGTCACTATTTTGAAAAAGCAAGCTCAATTGGAAGTTTAAATTCTAGACTCTGTCTCTTTATTTGCCAGTCACATCTCAAATTGGAAACTCGGATACATATGTTATCAATGGGTGGGAAAATGTGGTTGATGTGGCCCTGAATAGTATGTGCCAGGAAAACAAATTTACAAAGACATTAACTCTCCATGGTTCAGTAATCCATGATGGGTTCCCTAATAGCTGAAGGGCCTGTATATTGCCTTCCCTGACCAGGTCCAGAAATTCATTCTTTTATCTTAGTTTTCATTTTTTGAAAGGTAAAGTATTCCAGCCCAGCATCCTCACAGGGAATATTCTCTCTTCATAGTTATACATAAAAACAAGAGTTCTTGTATTCAGGATTTCTGCCTAAGATGGTGCCAAACTCCAGTATCTGAGTGAGTTTTAAAGCTAGAAATTATTTTATGAGTAACAAAGATCATACTTGTACTTTAAATATGGAATCCCAATTAAAAACTTTCATTTGATAATCAACATTAAAATAATAAATGTAAGCAAAGACATTTTTCTAAAGGCTGAACTATAGCCCAGAAGAAAATATAACAAAAACAGAACCACTATTTTCTAGTTTTCCTTTTTAAAATACATTTGACCAAATGAGGTAGCACATAGTTTAATCCCAGCACTTAGGAGGCAAAAGCTGAAGTTCTAGGTCAGCTAGGGCTATAAGGTGAGACCATTCTCAAAAAGCAGAAGTGAGACAGGAACACCACCTAAAGACCTCACAATGGAATCAGAAAATAATATCACTTAGAAAACCTATTCTATATTTTTATGATTGTGTTTCTAAATATTTATCATTTTCTTGTTCATCTCCAAGCTCACAGCAGTTCTTATTAGCTGAAACTCTTCTGAGTACTTTATTTTTCATAAAAAATAATTCTTATAATCATTATCTATGCACTGTTTTACTATATTCTAAACTTACCTGTTTAATAAGTACAACCAACATTAAGGAAAATTTTAAACACACAAGCCACCTTCTAGTAGGGAAACCACTCATGGGACCCATTCACAAGCATCGTGTATAGTCTCCTAGTCCAACTCAGCTCAATGACCATACATCTGAATGCTTGACACAGAAAATTGGGAAGGTAAAGCAAAAGCTGGATAAATGCATGTTCTAGCTTTTTATCTCGGTGACAAAATATGGACAAAACCAACTTGGGGAGGAAAAGTTTTCTTTGGTTTACAGGTTAGTCCATCAGGGAGAGAAGCCAAAGCAGGACTGAAGAGGAGGTCATAGAAAAATGCTGTTTACCACTTTGTTCCCTCTGGCTTGCTCTACTGCTTCTTTTTATATAGGTCAAGACTCCACCTACTTAGGGATGGCCCATCTCCCAGTGGACCAGTGCATGGGCCCTCCTTTATGAGCTAGCAATTGAACAAATGTCCCACACACTTGCCCACAGGCCAACTACATAGAAGCAATTCCTCAATTGACAGTCCCTCTTCCAAAATGAGTCAAATAAATGGCCAAGACTAGTCATCTGAATGCACTCCACTGCTTGTGGTTGACAAACTCTCATTGACTTGGCAACTGACAATTTTAAATGTCAAGGTAAAGCTTGTACATGAACAGATTCTATTCTTGAGTGACTTCTTCTGAGTCCAGTCTACCTCAGCCTTTTCTGTGTGGTTCATCTCTTATTCATAAGCTAAAGCTTGCTATGGGTATACCAGGAACTAAAGTCAGGAAAGCAAACACCCACAAAAAATATCAAGAGAATTAGAACATTAAAAGGTGATGCTCTCACAAAATGGGAATATATTTTGAAAAGAGAATGGATATACCTCAATCTAGTACTACATATTGTCTGGATGGCGGAAGACCTTTAGTAACAGTGGAAAAGTAGTTTAATAGCTAAATTAAGAGCTCCATATTCTTGACCACCTGCATATATTTTCTTTCCCTTCAGATTTGTGGGAAATTGTTCACAATGCTATTTTTGGAAATTAGAAAGCAATAAAAAGGGGAGGTCAACTGCCATTGGTATTTTGTTACGTAAGGCCAGTCACAGTGAGCTTTTAGACAATCCATTTGTGGTTTGTACTATCATTAAGAATACTGACATTTCTAATGTGCAATCTTCCAGAATGCCATTTAGCTACTGAGAAAAAAAAATCAAGTACAAACTGCCTTCTCAGAAATGTCTGACCTGCTAAGCTGCCTGCAATGAAAGGAATAATAAGTAATACAGTTTCTGGAAAACAGCCAGCCACTCCCTTTGTGTAGTTTTCTGCCCAGTCCTTGAAAGTACATCTGTTTTTTCTTCAGAATATTATTATACTCATAAGCCATTTTAAATTGATAATTGCTTACTGAATAGCAATAAATAACTACATTTTACTCTCTGATTCCATTAATATTTTGGTATTTCATCCTTTATAGTATATAAGTTTAACTTGATAATAAACATTTTTTTCAAGAATTTTAATTTCAGTTTATGAGTGTTTGCCTGTGTGGATATATATAGATTGAAGACTTTAAATAGAAATAAATAAATAAAAGAAAATATTCCTAAGCAGAAAAAATGTTAGAGAACTGTGTGGTATGAATACAATTAAGTTCACAATCAGAAACTTGTGGGCAGGGACTGGAACCAACTAACAGACACTAAGAGTACTAGCCATTCTTCTGGAGGACTAGTGTTCCATTCATGGCATCCACATAGAGGCTCAAAACTGTGCCCTTCCCCCAGCCTTGAGTAGGCTAAACAAATCCAGGATAGTTTTACAACCTAACTGGGGTCATCTGACCTTGCTGCATTTGCAATTTCCTACACACTCTGTCCTTTTTCATTTCCAGCCCCCCTTTCAGGTACCCAGTTCTTCTTCAGCCGCTGGACTGCTACACAAAACCATGTGTAACTTCAGTCCCAGAGGATCCTACATCCTCTTTTTGGCTCCTCAGGCACTGCACGCATGTGGTGCACAGACATATATGCAGGCAAAACAATTACAATCATTTAAATAAAAATAGAAGGTGGGAGGAGTAGGTGGACAGACCTAGATTGAAAGTTGACTAAAGAAAACACACATAATATAATATTAGTGTGTTGAAAGGGGAAAATAGTACAGAAATAGTTTCAGAACTTTACTAGGCTTCATTGCTCTTCAGGAAGGAAAATCCACAGGAAATACTTCATTACCATATTGGCAAACAACACTAAGCTGTACAAGCTCTGTTGATGAGCACCTAGAGAAATCAGGAATTCATCTACTAACAGTGCAAATGAGGTCTTGAATATCAATACACTCTGAAAAGAAAATGTAGTTATTCCAAGTAAAGTCAAGAGCAGACATTTCATGGCTCTGAAATAATAGTCCAAGCAAAGTTTGTGTGCTTAGATGCACAAACATGCTTGCATAAGCATGTTCATGACAGCTTTTTATTTTCATAATTGATACAAACTAGCAAAATGAGCTCATTAGTAATAGAATGAAGAGATAGTTTATGAGCTATTCTTGTACTGTAATATTATGTAACAACAAACAGGTCCTGCACAAAGAGCTCAGTATTTTAGACTTGGAAAGCCTATGAATGGTTCTGAATGAGAGCAGCTCTGTTCCAATGGGCAATGAAACTTGAGAGGCATAAGTCTTACATCACAAAATTTTTTATATCTTTCTCAAATATGTCATAATATTAAAAAATCATCAGCTTTTGAGTCAAATAAAAACTAGCTCAGGTGTATTCATAGTCCACAACATACAGTTTACTAATCCTGTGATATAGCAATTTCTTAATGTACAAGGTACAACTACCTGTAAAATACCAATGAGCATTCAGCACAATTGGTGTTATTAAATTAGCAAGTTCACAAAGAATACATCTTAGAGAGGCAAAAGCATATGCTGTCTATTGACACAGAAAAATCATTTAACAAAAACCTAAAACCTGTCGGGCAGTGGTGGCACATGCGTTTAATCCCAGCACTTGGGAGGCAGAGACAGGTGGATTTCTGAGTTCGAGGCCAGCCTGGTTTACAGAGTGAGTTCCAGGACAGCCAGGGCTATACAGAGAAACCATGTCTCAAAAAAAACAAAACAAAACAAAACAAAAAAAATAGTCTTCATAAATACTAGGAAGAGGATTTTTCTTAACTTAATAAATAATATTTAATGCTACAGAGACAGCACAGTCAGTAAGGTCCTTGCTTTGCAAGCATGAGGACCCCTGGTCAAACTCCAGAATCCTTGCAAAAATTGCCAAGCATGGTGGTATATGCCTATAATCACAGTGTAGAAGTGGAGAAGGAGGGAGACACTAATGTCTCTGGTTAGTCACCTTAGCCTGCTTGGTGAGTTTCAGGCCATTAAAGGACCCTGTCTAAAAATAAAAGTATATAGCATCTGAGCCTGGGGTTGTCCTTTGCTTCCATATTCACATGCACAAGCATTCATGTGCACACACACATGCACAAATGCACACATGCAAACACACATGCAAACACATGTAAACACACATTCACACATACACACACAGAGAGAGGCATTAAATATTATCTAAGCCTGTGGTTCTCAGCTGCCCTAATGCTGCAAACCTTTAATACAGTTCCTCATGTTGTGATGACCCCCCCAGTCATGACTTCATAACTGTAATTTTGCTACCATTGTGAATTGTAATGTAAATATTTTAGGAAATAGATATTTGCCAGAGGGTTCATGACCCACAGGCTGAGAACCTCTGATCTAGCACCAAGCCCTATAGTTAACATCATACTTAATAGTAAGAAAATAGACTCTAGATCCTGAATTGTAGCAGAATTTTCCCCCAATTAATTTAAATATTAATACAACAAGAAGCCTGTGATTGGACAGGGAAAAGGAAGGCAGAGCTAAGAGTTTCAGAGACAAAAACAAGAAGAGAGGAGAAGGAAGATGAGGACGAGAGAAGATGGATGAAGAAGAGGATGAACCTTATCCACATGGCTTTATATGGCCACAGGTAGCTATGAATATCATAAAAGGATAGAATAATTGGGATAACTTGTCTAATCTAGGTGGGTAGCTTGTATCATTATTAGTTGGCTCTGAAATTATTGTTTGAGCACCTTGTGAATTTCTTGATATATAAAACTGACTGATAATTTATAAGCTTTAAGAGTTTTGACTTACTGGGTTAAGGGGATTTGTGATGGCTAGTCGCCGGGGGTGGATGACTGGGAAGGTACAGGCAGCTCTGAGGCAGGTGAAATGGAGCTGGGAAGGCCACTGCTTGGGGCTAGGCATGGAGGCAGCAAGACCACTTGACAGGGAGTAGATGGCAGTAGCACAGGATGGTGCCTTTAAAAATATTTCCTGCAACAGTGATTAATGTGAAATATCCTCTTTCCAGTTGTGTTTGACATTGTACTAGAAATCCCAGCTCACAAAATAAGATAAGAAAAAGAAATAAATACTGCAAAATCTGGAAAGAGAAATAACACTGCATTTATATTAGCAGATACCATAATTATCTAAGAAGGAAATCTCTAAAATTGATAAGAAATAAAAGCTTTCTAAAACTAGTGTGTGGAGATATCAAGGTCAATGATGAGGTTATAAAAACTATTGCTAAGAACTAAAACAGTGAACAATGGGAATTCAGAATATTTAAAGTAATTTTATTTAAAATGCAAACAAAAGATGTAAAATATTTAATAATCTATAAAATGAGTCTATACACAGAAAACTACAAAAGTGATTTTTGAAAATGAGAGATTTAAATAGAGAGAGAATCTATGCCTGTGGATTGGAAGACTCAATAAAGTAAACTTGATTTACAGGTTTAATGAACTTTAAATAAAATTTCCAACAAAACATTTTATGTACATCACTGCATTCATTTTAATGTAGGTAGTGTCTTAGGGTTTCCATTGCTGTGAAGAAAGACACTATGACCAAGGCAACTCTTATAAAAGACAACATTTATTTGGGGCTGGCTTATAGGCTCAGAGTTTCAGTCCATTATCACCAAGGCAGGAAGCATGGAAGTATGCAGGCAGATATGGTGCAAGCAAAGACTGTCTCTAGGCAGCTAGGGAAAAGGGTTCAAAGCTCCCCCACATCTTCACACTTCCTCCAACAAGGCCATGCCTCCTAATAGTGACACTCCCTGTGCCAAGCATACTCAAACCACCACAGGTAGGAAAAGAAAAGACCAGTAATGGTCAACACAATAGTGAAGAATGGTCAACACAATAGTGAAGAAT